>JASXSY010000606.1:0-336671 GCA_034509805.1 Sipha maydis
GGAAAGTATAAACGATTATTAATTGTCGGCTCGCCTTTCGTTTACGCTTTATCGGTTCCCCTTTGGATCGCAAGATCACGTCCGTGTGCTCACATGGACGCGCACTAGCACCGCGATGATATAATTAAGTGTACCCAAAATAACGGTGGGAAAATATTATTTTTTTATCAGATTACAAAGTCGGGGACGGCGTGTCATCTGCGCGTCAAAGAAGAAAATATTGAATTTTTCATGAACAAGTTGCACCCAACGGTATCGGTCGTTTACCGTCACAATTGATGTCATTTCCTATTACGGTCTTACATGACATTCACAGTTTGCAAAATTACACGATATCGAATCGTTTATGAGAGCGTAGACGATCAACCGAAACGCACGAGGTCCGTTCCAGGCATCTTTTTCCGTACCAAAGACATTATAGTCTTTACCACGGTGCACCGCGGTGCTATGATTCACGTAACTGTACGCGTGCGGTATTGATTGTACGCACGTACCCGTGCCATACTGATTTCCGAACGACCACGTTTAAGATTAATGGTATTTCTGGTGTATCTGTGTATTTCTGTCGAGCCTTGCGCGCCATGCAGTAACCCTACTGTTATTGTGTACATCTGCGACCGTGTGCTATAATAGCTACGTATTCACAGGACACAATGATATTGTGTAGTGTAAAATGTCCAGAACCATTATACGCCAAAACGGTTATAATACAATGATAAAATATGAAGTGTTCTTCTTGTGAACATCTCACGACAATCCAACGATACATCCGGTCAGGTCGGGTCCGGTTGACGAGCAATAAATGGTATTCGATGTGCGTGGCTTGAGCAAAGAAAAACAGTGACGTTACCAAGAAGGCGAGACAACATTTTCAAAGAGAATAATACTCGTGTTGACCGCAATTGAAATCGATTTCGGTGTTATATTATTTACTACGGATCTTACACATGTACCAATATGAGTGCACCAATATACATGTATATCATTATTGTTATCTTTTAATTTAGATTTTGACAGTAGCGAATGACACTTATCGATCTGCTGTTTATAAATTACGTTCGATTGTCATTTGCATACTAATTTTCTTTAGTAATAACACATTTAATGTGTTATTATTAAAGAATGGATTTTTGTGTAGCTAACATCTGAAAAACATGCAATTGAAATACTGAAATGTGCAAATTTTTGATGTTATAAGAATTTTAAAAAAACATATAACAACGATTTTATCCGAGTAGGTAATTCAAATTTTAATTTTAATATATTATTATCTATGTAGTAAGTATACAAAGACAATAGAATTTAATCTGATTTACAAAAATGTATTAAAATATATTATCATGTGCATTGTTGAATTGTTTTCTATGAAATTGTGTCTTTTGTCACTTAATACTTGTTTTAGTTTTATACGTTCAAATTTGACATTTGTTATTGGAAATTTATCTATATTTCTTTATTCAGATCTATAGCATGTTTCTATAAGTTTTGGAACACTTTATAAAAAGTTGAGACTGCGTGAGAATCAAATTTTTAGTCATAACCAAAATTAGTTTAAATCGTTTTCAACCATAATTTACAATTTGTTTTAAGAATTTGTTCGGAAGAGAAAGTGAATTATTATGATGGGTTAATACTGGTCAAGTGTTTCTTCTTCCCTTTAGTCAAACGCTACCTGAAATGTCTTGAACACCAAGTGTATCGTTTATCTTTGTTATATTGTATCCAAATAATCTCGATTTTCACATAAAAATCTGCGTTTATATCACCTACATAAGAGATTTCATCGATTCCGTCAAAATTTCCGGTTTCGAAAAAAAACTATCGACTTCGGTGACTTATGTTTTCACGCCATTAAATTGTTAGAGAAATTATAATATTATTTTACAATTAAAATGTCAATGTATACAACGTTTCAAAATATAGTCACATTCATTTTTTTGATCATATAATGTACAAATACACAAAAATGTCAAAACAAATTAAAAACTTTATAATTTACTTTGATATTCTGTGGACGGTCATGTGCGAGAAATCATCAATTTCCGACGGAGTCGATATTAATTCGTGGAAATCAATATACGTGTAGTGTGTAGTAAAGATTACAATTTACTTATCTACAATTATTTTTTTCGTCTTTTAAATTTGAGCTTTGAGAATGTATCGTAAGAGCTTAATATTTATAATCATACTACATTCATCCTTATCGTTGTATTGAAAATACAATGTTTACATAACAAATCTTTTTACATTTTGAACTCCGTTTATAGGTATTATAAGTTATTACTAGACTTAGAGACTTAGTCATATAGAAGTACTGTTCATTCTTTAGGAACCTAAATCGTATATTTATTTTACTTATATTTACCTATTTTATAGATTTTAATATTTAGAGTAATTTTATAGCAGTATGTAGCTTTTAAGTGTTAAAAACGTTAAATTATACAAAGTAAATGCAATTTTGGATTTTTATAGGAGTTTTTGGAAAAACAAGCAATTTTGCTGTCTGATTCATTAAGTGTTTTAGAAAATAAGCAAAATAAATTAGGCAATTTAAAACGTTTAAAACGTCGAAATACTCGCAAAATAGCTCAATAATATTTGAAACAAAAATTCTGTTTTTAATTGTCTAACAATTTCTAAAATTTTATAAAATGTAGTTGCGGACATCGGTAGATTGCCTGAAAATTTAACAAATTATGATCTAGTATTTTTTTTTTTTTTTGCTATACGCCACTATTTCCATCGATATAGATTGACGATTTTCAAAGTATAAAACTTCGCTTTCAAATAACCGTTATAGATTTACATTTGAAAACATAATAAAATGTCTAATAATACATTGCGATTTTCAAGGTGAAAAATTAGTGAACAATTTAAATAATTCAAATATATTGTATGCACATTATTCTGTTTTGTATTTCAGGCCCACAATCAAATTTGGTCAAAACTCTCAAATCAATTAAAACACAAATTTGTTGACGTAAATAGCTTTAACTATAACAATAAGGTACCCATGTCTATTTTTCAGTAAAATATTAAATTTAAGTGTATATTTTGTTTTTTTTTAAGTATATTTGCATGTTTTTCAGAACTAATAGTCCCTAAGAGCTTAGTTATTACACACATGTAGGTATACACTACGGTGAATTACATAATGGCTGCGCTTTGTATTTTTGTTGTTTTTCCAACGTTATTGATGGATTAATTTTGGACCGCTAATTGATGTTCCGGCCGAACAAAACAGTTTCGTGTACGTTATTGTTGGTTTTGCTTCGCGGTTTTGTACAGAGGCAAAACAAATGATATGAAATAATAATAATAATATACTCATCAGAGGAGCAAGTGCCGGTGACTTGATTCGTGTTCGCTGGAGCCCATTGTTTCGTCTTTGTTTACGTACATAATATAATATTATATTTTCAGTAGTGCAGTTTGGTCGCAATCAATCAGTTCGACAATCATGAAATGGGCTTTTATCCACGACACGCACACGCACACACGCATGAACATAATAATACATAACACGTATATATGCCCGCACAACAATTGGACATAACAATCGGGCACAAAGGATTCAGGTGTCTAACAATAAAAACTAAATCGAATATGTATATACGATTTTTTTTACGTTTTTCTTTTTTTTTTTGTTATTCATCGTCGGGGGTGGAGCCAAGGACACCGGAGGCCTTTGTGTGTGCAACATATAATTTTCACATCACCTGGGACCTGCGACAATAGCAAGGTGTTTGTCGAAGTGGTTATTCATTGTTGAACACACGCACACACACATACACACACACACACACACACACACACACACACACACACACACACACACACACACACACACACACACACACACACATACACACACGAAGGTTTGTACCCTTCTCTTTATCGGTCGCGCACTCGCATACTTATAAAGGTACGCACCTTGGATCTATCCAAAGGCGCATACCATAAGCGTGTGTGCGTGTCGACGGGGTGTATATTTTATCACTATTTTTCTTTTCTTTCGAAGTTTTTATTTTATTTTTTTTTTTCTAGTCATCACCGCCCACAGGAAATAACCAGTACGAATCACGAACGATTCACCAGAAATGCATTGGCATTACATATATTTATACAATTCATAGTTCACAGATATGTTGCTTTCCGCCACCCATTAGACATCTCGCGTTGCAAGATACGCGGCCACCGTGGTGTAAAACAAACCAGACATTAATCAGACATTAGGCACGTTCATTGTACACACACACGCGTGTGCGCACACATTTACGATGATAAAAACGTATTGACGGTGGTCGATAATAATCGGTATACGTATATCGTACGAGATACGTGCACGTACGTCGTGAAGAAGAATGCGGTGTCCCGCTGTTAACTGCAATGCGGACGGTATATTTATAACACATATAATAATGTGAGGAATCGAAAATCACATAACACGATCTAAACGCGACGTGGCTGCAGTGGACTTTGATTTTTCGAATCCGCCCCTTTAATTATTTTCGTCATTCAGAATTGCTCGCGTCCGTCGAACCTAACATCGTCCGAACGACAGCCGATACAAACCTTTATACGACTCAATTAGCACTCGGACGACTAACAATAATGAAACAAGTTTATTGTCCGTGTGTAGTACGAGTTTAAGAGTGATATTACACGATGTGGCGAACGTCGGCGACATTGAACATTGGCGTGCAAACGTCAACTGAATATTGGAACCAACGTTTTGCTTGTGGGTGCAGCTACACGATGTGGCCAACGTTGGATCCGTGTCATGGTGGAATGTTAGATGCATACATTTGCCTCTGCTACGTATCTGTGTGTGCATTTATACATACTTAAAAAATAAATTTAACTTAACAAAGTAGTAGAGAAATAAAAGTAGACAAGAAAAACTGTATTATAAATATATGATTAAAATCGACGTTTTTTAAGTCTCTGTGTTTTATATGCATTTACATTACACAGTTGATATTAATTACAAAATACTAAAAACAAATAAGTAAATACTTACCGGTTACCGAATGAAAATAAAATAAAAGTAAAGACTAGTAAATAGAAAAAAAAATTCAAAATAGTTCTCACGTGATCACGACTCCAATTCAAGACTGGACAGTGGACACACAAATGCTAATTGCAACTTACTCCGGCTTGGAACCGAACAGCCGTATAGACGCGTTAAATAAATTACTTTCGATTACCGACAGGGGCGGATTTAGGTATGTGGTGGCCCCTGGGTGGAATGCATTGTGGGGACCTCTTACACATAAACAAGAAAATATATTTTTTTACTTATTAAATAATCTTTATTATTATATTTAGTAGTAGTAACAATTAACTACTTATATAATAATAAATTAAATTAATGTTCAATATTATTTAATTAAATATGTGTAAATATATAAAAAATATTTTTTCTGTATCCTCATTTAAATACCATAAAATTGTGGGGGCTCTGGGCTGCAGCCCACTCCGCCCTCCCCTAAATCCGGCACTGATTACCGACAAACCGTTCGATACGTTTCGACTGCGATCGGACCGTTTAGTTTTTCGCGTCGTGACCCAGTGACCATATTTTATAATATACGAATTCGTCTGTAAGCCCGGATAACGAAGATACTGAGTCGGCCGGAAGTTGAATGAAACTTGCGCAGTCCAGAAAGTTCAACGTTTATTTTTTTAGTACGCGCACTGTTTCGTAACGTGTCCGCCAACACGAGCCGGCGCGAGAAGTGTGCTGATGCCGTTTCCAGTACGCTTGTCGCTCGGTCGCTTGGTTCCGCTTCCGGTCCGACGTTCGATTTTTGCGGTTCTACGCTCGTTCGGCGGGGCTCACGTCCAAATCAGTTTCATTTATTATAACCTCCGTGTCCGAACGTCGTCGGACGACAATAGAACGACGCCGACGACAATGGCCGCGAAACGTAACTCGTACACACGTATTGTGCACTCGTATTATTGTACACGTATTGTTACTGTGGGTACCGAAACCGACCCGTAGGACTTTTAACGGATAATGTCGCGCCACCACATCACGTCGTTTTACGCCATGTCCCATGTACGTGTTGTGTACGTTTAACACAATGCAATAATAGAGTACGTGTACCTGACGGTACGGACCTGAACGATAAATACACACGACGGACGTAGTGACTGAACAGTTTTTCGTTTTTCAAAAGGCTCACGACCGAACGATTTACTCGGCATTTAATAGGAGCGTATGCCTATGTATTGTTGTTATTATTATTATAACACTGACCGCGATTTCGGATCTCCCACACACCCTTTATCTGTATTATTTACCGTATTCACGTGGACGTTCGAGTGTTTCCCATGAATTAAGTCATCTTTTGGAAACTTAAACGATTGTCATTGTTAATAACTACGATAGTGATTTTGTTTTGATCATGTCGATGGCTTACGCACAAAATCGATTAAAAATATGCGTTATTCAAAAAAAAAAAAAAAGGAATTATTACTTTTTACGTGTACTCGGAAAGTGTATATAGTTGGCGACGAGCTAAGAGTTATCGGCGGGATATCACCGCATCGTTCACCAATCATTAATACAAATTTATACAAACTAATATATTTATACAAATTAATACAAACCATCTAAACTCATGTGCAATATTCTTTTAAAATTACATTTTTACAATATGGCTGTTACAGGTGTAACTGTTATTTACTTATATTCTATTTCAAATTTCAAATTTTTCATTTAATATCTTACTGGGAAGATCTAAGGAGTACATCGTGTTACCAAAATATATTTATATAATACATAGTACTGTAGTTTTAACCGTGTGTTTATTAAAATAATATTGTTATATGAGTATATTGCTAAAGGTCTTATTGAAAATTTTCTAAGTTATATCTATATATTTTTTCAACCTCAACATCGATAATAACACTATATAAATATTTTTAATAGTTTTTATTGATTCGAAATAAAAAAAAATCATCATATAAATATATACAACTTTGTTATACAACATATTATTATTGACGTGTTTTCATTTTAGCTAATTCTTAGAAAGTAACTTCATAATCTTAGCTTTTTTTTGTAACTTCTGTCGTTAATGTATGAAATCGTCATGCACTATGAACTATATTGACAAAGACTAATGTCCTAAACAATGTACATTGTTGAAATTACAACTTTTAAGATGGTAGTGCAATGTCCATAAATATAATGTCATAAACGTTGCAGAGTTTAGCAAAGTTACTCGTGTAGTAAACAGTTTGCTAGTTACGAACTTTGTTTGGAAAAATGATTTTTAATTTAAGTGCTGACTCATGTACGAAGATTGAAGTTAATGCCATAGTATACAGAGTTCGAGTTTGTATACACACACATATTGACTGTTATATTATTATATAAATTGAAGAGGTTAAGGAATTTCAAAAATCCGAAGAATTTAATTATTGAAAGATCCACATGTTATGTGAATACTATAATAATAATAATCCCCATTTTTTTCAGGACTATCTTTATCGTCTAAAAAGGCAAACAATACGTTTAAGACCATTGCCGTTCGATGAGTATTATATTTGTCTGATCAGCACTAAACGTCAACGCGTTCAATGCGTGATATATCCGTCAAATCATCCTTTCACAGCAGTATATCGATTGCAGCGTGCACTCAAGAGTTGAAACCCGATCTTGGAATATTGTTCCATCTCATCGTTGATCGTTCAAAATATTTTGAGTGCCTTGTTAACGTATATATATGTACTATTATATTTATACACGAGTAATGAAGAATACATCATAGGTATTACTGCTGAAAGATTGACGCAACGCAGTACTCAGAACATTACACTATCGAATAAACGTGCGTTTAATTTGATGATAGATTCACTGTCCATCTCTATGTCAGTAAATACGTCGCATCCAAATTGGGTTATTGTCCGTTTCGCGAAATGGAGACAATATTTATATCCAAATAACAGAACAAGTTCTGTCATCTAAAGTTTAGTTAATCATTTCTTGACATTTTATCCATATCGCGTTATTACTTGAAGTGTAAAAATCACTATTCCGTTTCGCGAAATTAAATATAAATGTTATCCATTTCACGAAACAGAAAATAATTCGTAATGGATACGACGTATACGTTTATATTGAGTACGTTATTCCCCGTCGTAAAAAGGAGTAGAATTTTTTCAAGTACATTTAAAATATTTTCATTAAAAAAAAGAAAAAAAGTTATAAACATTTCGTCTAAAGCTACCTCATATTATCAATTGTATTAATCGATCATATCTCGTGTGATTTATATCGACTTCTACGTATTCTGTTTATGACCCGTGTTTAGGACAATGACTATAAAATAAACCGATTTTAAAATAAATACATGATTATATAAATTAGAAGTATGAGTACACTTCGGCTCACGCTCCCGCGATAGTGACCCTAATATTTTTTCTAGGATAGACCGACAGAAAACGAATCTCTGGGTAAGTACGACTAAATAGAAAAAGAAAACCATGTGTTATGTAATAATAATAAACACTCTTGTCGAACAAATAATTTACAAATATAACTGTACAAAACCATCACTTGTACAGTTATAATTACATTTGCGTAGGTACGATATTCTTTATACGTGCTTAAAAATAAAATGATGCGAAAATCCGAAATTTTGAAATGAATTATTGATCTTAACTAGCGGTTATTGTGGATTTACCACGTTTTCCCTTGGCGTGTTACATTTAACAGTCTTAAAACAGATATGATCCGACCCTGCGGTGTACTGCAACGTGAGCTGACTTAGTTTGGTCGATAATGTAACCAGATCCGTCGGAGTTAGACTAATGCTTATGCGTCATTACCCACTGAACATTTTATGTTGCCTAACATCTTTGAGATGTATGTTTTGTGTTCAATATGAAACATCATAATGCGATGTTACTGAGTGGTTTCAATTTCGTTTTATTTATTACAACTAGTTATATATATATAATTTATAATCAAAACGCAATATAATTACAACCCTGTAATGTTTGAAAGTGTCGTTTTCAGATAATGGTAGTAATCAGTAATTACGTGATTATAGTACTCTACATAAATATATACAAATAACAAGTTATTTACAAACTGATTTCCAGATTTACAATTTATAAATTATATATTTAATTGATAGCTGATAACTAGTTGGTTTTACCATGCGTGTTATTTTAGTAAATTGTTATTAAAATGTATCATTTGCTCAATACTCATTTTACTTATTGTCACGCAAGCACACAACACAATGTGTCATTAGTGATTTGTGATTTCAAATGTCATTGGTATTTTGTTGATATTTATCATAATCATGTATTACAGGTTAATCAATTAGTATTAGAAAAATAATATGCATATTGCGTCAAAATTAATTTTTTATATTTTATAATATATATTTTTGCAATATTAGTCAAATTGTAAATTATTTTAATTGTTTTTAAAAATCATAACAATTAATTGAATAAACATAAATAAATAGCATATTATAAAAAAGTAAATTAATCATCATTTTATATATTCTTGATTTTATTATTCAAATACATTAATTTTACTACCACTATATGAATATGATAGGCAGGTAGGTAGGAATAAACGTAGGTATTCTAATTGATAGATTGCGTGTAGGTACTAAGTTCAAATCATTCGTGCAATCAGAAAGTTTTTTTTGCATTTTTTCATCGGCCGTGCAATTTAGTGTTACAATTGGATGTTGATAGGATGTATTAAAAGAACAGTTAAAAGAAGTTTCATAGAAGACATCATTTCGGCGCAATTACAGTTCTCGGGATGTTTTTCATACATACATGGAACGCAATCTGTAATGTTCCGTGTTTCAGAAAAACATCCTAGAAACGTTGGTGGGACAAAATATTGTACAGTGGGTATAATACGGTTGACTTTCGAGTATTCAAAGTGGTGGCACTTATGGAGAATTTCGAATTACTGAAATTTAGAATTGCTAAGTAGATAAAAATAACGAAAGGACAAAAAAAAAAAAATTATATTACTAAGTTTTGAAATTTTACAGTATTACAATTATGTATTTATTGTTTTCTTAAATATAAGTATTCAATATATTTGATATGTATTAAGGTATGTGTTTTATATTGTTGCGTTAACTCATGTTGAAACATAGTAAAGCTTGTTCATTTCGCACTGCGTTCTTAACGTTATGTACCAGAACCGCGATCGGTTTTTGGATTTTCTGTCGATAAACACGTTGATCATATGCAAATAATATTGTCCGTTCAGTACGTTTTAGACGACGCAACGGTAACAATAAACGTAATCCGCTGGAAAAAAAAATTATTACAAAATCGGGTATCCCCGGGACTGCCTACCCTGGGATTTGCCCCGTGTGAGCACGCCGCTGCGAGAGCGCATCTCTGAGGTCACAACAGCGCACACGAGGGGTGGTTGATTCAACAGTTGGCCGGAAAACGGCGGACGGAGACTCGGCGACGGTACACGTTACTCGTCCTGACTCTTTACGCGACTCGATGCATTTATCCCTGTACACGTCCGGCGGCGGTAACGCTGTTGCTTCGTCTCCGGGTAATGAATCGGGCGCGACTCCTGCACCAGGACAGATGGCTGTGTAATGCGCAGTACAAAAGGAAAGACCGTCCGGGAACACAATGCAATCGGGAAAACAGTGGATATACGTGACAATGCTCGTGTATGTGTGTGCGCGCGCTTGTACGTGTGTGTGTATGTGAAGGTATGGTTTATGTACATGTTCGTGTATGTGTATGTAGATAAAATATATACGTATGTACAATAATAACAATAATAGTAGTGGTTCGATTGATTCACAAAAGAGTGTTTCGCGGAGGGCGAGAGCGCGCACAAAAGAACCGAGTATAATATGTCCTCTGCTCTCCCTTCACTTCGCTTCGCGTCTCTCCGGTGCATCGTCACCGTAAGCCCGTCTTTCACACATGCCTCGTCCGGCCGGCCCGTCGTCGTCGTCGTCGTCACGCGCGTCTTGCACTACGATTTCTCTCGGAGATTTCGGTAGGCTTAACGACGCCCTCGTGTGCGAGTGCGCGCAAAATCATTAAAAAAAAAACTAACCAACGCTACACCCGATGGCTTATCACCCCGTTCATATACGTTGTGCATCATTGTCGGCGAAACGGAAAAGGGTTGAAACGAAAACGAAATCGATCGCCGAGGACTCGCGTCACCTTCGATGCGTCGGAATCCATGAGTTAACACGGCAATATTTTCTATAACCTGTTACACCGAATGGCGAACTTGTAATACAATAGTGTTGCAATACTGTAGCAGGGTGGGCACTAGTGTTTCGCCCATATACAATCATCACGAGATTTCGCGAGAAAAAGACAAGAAAAAAATCCCACCCAACTATATTGTACGCTAGATTTTAAGAGAATACTTTTTTCTCAAGAATTCAACTTTTATAGTTATGTACGCATTTCTTGTCCATCGCGCACGCTGCGTTGAACGCGAATCTGCATAAGGCTTTTTTTTAATTTTTTTTTTTTTTTTTATACGTCAACGTATTAGAAAGTATTATTTCAAATGAATAAATAATTTTTAATTTCAAACTCTTCGTTAAATACTAAAATATTTAATTTTCATGTATCTTTTTAATGTTGGTTGTGTGTGAGTAAGTCATAGGTGATACTATTGAACGTAAAACATTTGTCACACAGTTGTCTTTAAATTAATTCTAACTGATATCAAGAACCGAAATTTAAATTGTATCGTATAAATATACAAAATGTATTAATTTTGTACAATATACGATTTGAATGGCGAAAATTATTTTCGATTGAGACTGTTTCGTTTTCCATCTTAGTGATCATAATAGGCAGGTTATACACATATTTCGCATATAACAAAATTCTAACACAATATGTTGCATATATACATGTTTTAATTATTGTAATAAAGCTGTACGAGTATTTATTGCATTCTGAGCAACTATAGTTTCTGAATGTATTATATTTCTTGCGTTTACTTAATATTGTGACATTGTACGATGGTAATCTTTGTTTTCAAGTTTCTAAAAACCATAATATATATATATATATATATATATATATATATATATATATGTATATATGATTTAATTAATGTACTTAATTTATATCAAAGTGTACTAAACGAACATGTGATGAATCGATCATTGTTTCAGGTGAACAATAATCTTACATATTATGTACAGTTGGTTTGCAACGTGATCACTATTTTCCATTATTTAATATTACGATCGTATGTACGAAAACGCGTTTCAGCTTTATTGTGTACTATACATACTCGGTACTTGTATATATATATTATTATGTATACATAATATATATATATTTATCGGTTAGTACATATTAAGTAATTGTAAATCATCTGGTGTTGTTATATGTATTAGCATAAAAAAAAAAATGTAAACTTTATTATATTTCACTAACTAATAAGTACTCTACATCTACGACACGTGATCTACTCGTACGAGGCTTTTCCTCAATGTAGAGTAACTTCTAGTAATATTTCTTATGTATTATTATACCACATATTATTTTCTTGAACTAGATTTAAATAAATAAATAAAATTTTCTTTGCTATCAGAGAATTTTTTTGAGAGTAAAAAAGTTTTTGATTTCGATTTTTAAGTAATACGGTATTTTTCATCACATTGTGCTATATTCGTGATTTCAAACGATAAAGGTCATCCATAAACTCTCGGTTGAAAAGACCATTAAACATTTTTTAGCGGACCATTTTGTTGATCACTGAACTCAAATAAAATTTGTTTGATTTATTACAATATTAAAAAAGTAAAAAAAAAATAACTTCAAATGCAACTTTATCATGTACACATTTTGGTTCAGTTACCCTTTTGAATTTGTTTTTAATTTTCAGAGTTGACTAATGTTTTAATAAATTTAAAACTAGACTTACAATCCTTCACGCTTCCTCCGTCGTATCAACCGTAAAAAAATTATAAAATGTTCGCGGTCAGGTTATTTGAAATATCTTGTCATACGAGTAATTTCAACAATTTGATGAGAGATTCGATGGTGCATATAAACCGTGTTTGATATCCCCTAAAATGAGTAACCGTATGGACTATGGTAAAACGTATTGGTGTGCGTCGCGTATATATTATATAACTGGCAGGGTTAGTATAGTGACGTTCGAAATGCTTTAAAATTGAACGGGCGTAAAGTAATACTGGTATGTAAAATACAAGTATGTAATAACGACCAGGTCGAAACGGCTAATTAATTGAAGAACTTACAACAGAGTATTCGTGATATGATAACGACCAAGTTTCAGGATGGATTTTGCCATCAAAAAAAAACATTCGGTCGCGAAACTTGGCGTACCCCCGCAGTACTACATTGGTTAGAATGAGACAGAGAGAGAAAGATACTAAAAAAAGAAGATCAATTAAATTACTTGACGTGGACTTTAAGTCAGTAACAATGATGACAGTAATAACAAAAGTAATAGTCGTTGAATATTCTGGAAATAATGTAAGAGAGGTGGATAGATATAACACTATGGAGATGGGTAGAGACACAAGGTCTTCTCGTTTAAGTATATCGTTGACGAGAAATTGAATCAGAGACGGCGGCGGTGCGTGGTGTCTACTGTAGTAGCTGCAGACGACGACGGTGTGTTTATATTATACCATACAATTATTATTATTAATATTACTATTGCACACGAGACTGCTCGTATTATGTACGGTATTTAATAATAATGCGGTCCCGCTGTATACGTGCATAGGGGGGCATTGTTTATTTAATTTAACGCATTCATACAAAACGCGTACCACACCGCCGTTTAAGAGTTAAAAAAAAAAACGTATTCTCCATGTGTACGTTATACTATGATATCATTACGTATGAACTCGCGTACAGTGCGAATTTTTTCGAGTTGATATTTTATCGACTTACGTTCTTAACCAGGTATCAACTATTCATTCGGTGTTGTAGTTTTTTATCGTTTAAATTCTTATTTTTCGCGAATTATTATTTTTATTTTTATTTTAATAAATTATTCTTTCGTACAGCATCATTGATCTTAGAATATACTCCGGCCTAGTATGTTGAAATCGGTAGTGCCTACGAGGAAGCAGTCACGAGACGTTACTGCGACTGTTTGCATTCAACTCGGCAAAAACAAGTTTTCGACTCCGACAATACTGTTAACTAACAGTTTTCTACTATTGTAGAACTTATTTTCATTTGTTAAAATGCAAACGGTTACAGCGACGCTTAGCGGTCGCGTCCACCATAGCATCACCAGTTTTAAAAATAGGAAATCATGTTTGTACGGTATTCCGAAATCATTGACAGTACACTCACATACTTCTTCTTCTTCTTCTTCAGCTTTTATTATCCTTGAAGGACTTTCGCTGCCTCTACTACTTTTTTCCAACTATCTCTGTCAATACTGTCTTCTAAGGTTAATCCCTGGGCGTACTTGTTTATTTCTTCTTTAACCCTGTTTATCCAGCGCTGTCTAGGGTGGCCCCTAGGTCTTTTTCCATTGATTTTTCCTTCCAGAAAAAGCTCTGGAAGGAAAAATCAAAATTCTTTAGGATACCATTTGACTTCCATACATGGCCTGCCCACTCAATTCGTTTACTCATAAGGTACGCGTTGATACCGGGTTTTTGATAAATTTGTAGTACTTCTACATTAGTTCATCTTCTGTACACTTAATTTTCTAGTATAGGTCCATAAATTCATGCTATTCTTTCGAAGCAAGCCATTTTTTTCCTCATCTCCTTTAGTAGTCGACCATGTTTCACATGCAAATGTTAGAACTGGCCGTAGGAAACTCAAGTACAGGCGTTCCTTTGATCGTTTAGAGAGGAGCTTTGACTTGAACAATTTTTCCAAAGCGTAGTAACCCTTATTAGCGGCTGATATCCTAATTTTAATTTCATTATACATGTTATTGTATTGATTTATGTTTGTCCCAAGATATTTGAAGTTTTCCACTTGTTGAAAGGTATAGTTTTCTACTACTAGGTCCGAGATATTCCTTGTTCCCCAAGTCATGATTAAATATTTGGTTTTACCCTGATTTATTTTTAGACCCATTGGCTTCGCTGCTTTTAACAAATCATTAGTTCTTATCGAACTTACACCCACATACACAGCATATATTGATTGAGTGAAAAAGAGGTGGTTTTTGTCAATTCGATTAATGCTATAACCTCCGTATTGTTAAGTTTATTATGTAAACCGATAAATTTAGGTTTAAAATGCGTACAAAATTTTCGATTGTATTTCTGTACTTCTGATGGGATTTAAAGTGCCGAAACAATGATAATAGTCGCCGGTGCAAAGGCCATCTGATTGATAGCTAGAAGCGTTATTATGTCATTACAAATCATTATGCATATTATTAACAAATTATATTGTGCCCCCGTGATCGACAGGGAATCGTTTCACTGAATGGGTGAACGGATAATAACGTTTTACCATATGCACCGCACGATATGACAATTATATGAGAATTTATTATAATATTCTATAAGCGCACCTGTCGGAAACATCGCATATTTTATACGCGTTTCATTCGCGAACAACTGAAAATATAATAAGCGACGTTCGTGCATCGCACGCGTATAATTTCGAATAAATGCAGCGAACATTGGGTGTGCGAGTTTCGCGGGTACGTGCGCTTTCTGTTGTTCGTTCTTCTTACCTTTAATCGCATTTATTTATTTATTATTTTTTTTACCACACCATTAAACGGGATGCTGTTCGTGTCATCGAATAATGAACGAGCGAATACAACTATTCACCCCCAGCACACTTGAGCTATTAAATGTATCATTATTGGGGAGCGGATGTACACACGATAATATGTTCCCTAACAATCTATTAGGTATCCAATAGAAAAAAATATGCATTTGTTCGCCGAAAACCCATATTTTATGTAACAACTTAAATACTCTTAAAACTTTTAAGAATGTATTATTTAAAAAAAAAATGTATTAATATCGACACAATGAAAATTAAATTAACAGCGACTCTTCAAGCAAATTATTATTAAAAACATAATGGTATAAACGTGCTTAGCCACACGTAGATGCAAAAATAGTCGATCAATAAAAAAATTCTTAATAGGAATTTAATATACATAGGTATATGTGATACATTTAACTTACATATCATGTACATAGTACAATAGGAATGACAACTAGACATACATTATGCAAAATAAAATGGCAAAGTAATTGCAATGAATATTTAAAAAACCGTAAGAGGTCTAAAAATGTCATGAAAATATGCATGAAACATAATTTTACTTTTCCATCTTTTGAAACGCTCGTATTTTGACAGCTTTCTGACTACTCAAACAGAATTTGAACTTTTGAAACATTCGCTCCCTGATTAATTAAACTGATACAGATTGCATCCGGATATCATTAACATGGTGCTGGTGAGTTACCTACGATAAAATGTTTAACTGTACATTAATATCGTATTATGGTGGACGTTGTCTTTTGAATATATTATTCAATTAGTGTTCAATTAATATTCTAATACATCGCGAATCGGCTCTCAAGCTTGTGGCGAAGCGGATGGACAAGGTCGAGAGCGTATAATGTATTACAACGCGATTTGGTGTATTTTCGCACACGATAAGCGCAACACCTTTCATCTTTGGCCGTGCGACGACTTATATAGCACGGCTGCACAGTGTACGATACAGTGTATACCAGGATTGATCAATTTCTATAGACTTGTGATCGACTTAAGAGTTTTTCTAGGTTGTCGGGATCGACCACAAAAATAAAAATAAAAAAAAGGAAAAAATGGTTGTCACTGATCAAAAATATATTTTATATACATGTTACACTTGTTTTATTTCTACTTTTTACACTATTAATAAGTAATAATAACTTGAAGTTTACAATTTTACATAACACGTATTTTAGTATATGTTTTATTATTTTATACAAACGCGATGAAGGCCGTTATTTATTATGAAATATTCATTAGATTACGTAAACTATACCTACATAACTACTCGATCTCGATATATAAATGCGTTTTTCGTAGTTATTTATAACTATTTATTGCCTTTATTAGTTTTTATATTCGGGAGTCGAACTAAGATGTAAAAAGTTTAAATAAAATATATAAATAAATAGTTTATTTGTTTTCTGAAAAAAATGAAAGGGAGTAGTGATCAATTCGAACTCATGTCACAATCGATCTGTTAGTCACCCCAGATGTACACTCTATGAAATAACTACTGGATTAAATCATTAACGAGTTTGAAAAATATGTTCTGGTACACGGAATTATATTCAAGATCAAATTGAATAAAGATCAGAACGAAGAAGAAATTCTTATATGTTCACAATTTTATTTGTTTAATATTTTATTGCATTTCTTTAGTTAATAATGTATGATAATTAACGTTGAATGTTGTTTGCTTTTATTAACGACAGAATATTATTATTGTATTGTTTTTGTTTATTCGCACGGGAAATATTTTTATGGTATTTGAAATGTATTTTTATTACTCTGTGTAATACACATTTTACGATTATTATAGGTAGTCAAACCGAAACGAATACATTTGGATACATTTAGCCATTCTCGGTTCATGTGCGGGCCAAACACATTTTTAAATTGACCCTTTTGCTGTTACAATTTGTTTTGAAGTTAGATTTTTTTTTATTTTTTACGTACTCATCTTGACTTAAATATAATAATCTGATCAAATATGAGACCGGTAAAAAAATTATAGTTTCATTTAAATTTCTTCCCGAAAACAAATACTAATTTGATTGTATAAATATGAATGAAATTACTTATCGTTATTATAAATTTCTGTGTGTAATGGTAATTTATAAGAGTTGCGAGTACTGCGTGTTGCTGGTTCGCTAAGTTTATAAATCAAGAAGAGTACTGTAGTGATTTTTTCCGGCGTGGACAAATTACGAGTGTGTACTGGTCGACGTCATCGGATTTCATGTAATAATACTGTTCTTGAAACTATTTGAACATCAAGGTTGCGTTCAAACATTATTCTAATTGTTTTTAAACGATTTTGACCTCTTTGCCGACGACTAGACTTAAGGAAAATCGTTTAACAAAGCATCAGTATATTAATTGTGTGTGTGTGTATGGATGACTTATAAATAATTTTTCGAAAAGATAATTGCTTTCAAGTTAACAATACATCCATGAATTTTCGAGTGTAACAGAGTACTGAACTTAAAAGGAGTATTAATAAAGGAAATGTTTTTTTCCTATAGCTGTACTTGTTCTAAGCCTTTTGTCATGCGTTTGTTAGTTATAAAGCGTAAATGAATTTGGCGCAAACTAATATATATATGCACACATAAACACTAGATC
Organism: Sipha maydis; assembly: GCA_034509805.1. Taxonomy (NCBI): domain Eukaryota; kingdom Metazoa; phylum Arthropoda; class Insecta; order Hemiptera; family Aphididae; genus Sipha; species Sipha maydis. The sequence goes on from JASXSY010000606.1 coordinate 18,385, forward strand.
GCACACAAAATCTATAATCAGCTGATACTGTTTATGACGGTTGGCTCGAGTTGATTTTTTTGCGCTGAGCAACTCTATGACCATATTTTCATATGAGTAATGCTGCTAAAAACCTACTTCATCCGCATGGTACTGAACGGCTCTCCTGAGGATACTTAGAGCTTCTACAATCTCCTTGTTTGAGGGGGTGCCAAGGTTGCCTCACTGTTTTCTTCTTCATCATAAGTATTGGCCTGTTCAATTGTTTGAGAATTAATTACCGCATTATAAATCTCTTCTTCAGTTTGAATTTACAATACTTCTGTTCCGATCCTAAATCTTGACGTTTAGACATTTTTAGATTTATATAAACATTATATTTCCAATTATTTATCTATAATAAACATAACGACACCAAAAATAAGATTAAAGTACATTGGTTATCGCCGGATAACTGGTGTAAATCTCAACTGATCTTCGCTTAATTGATTCAAATAACCGATGTAATGTTTCAATAATCCGATTTGTTTTCAACGTTCTAATATACGGTCGGTCCGTTCCGGGACATTTAGTTTCAATAATGCGATTGCATCAATTATCCGTGTTTCTAATAAGCGACTTCTACTGTAGTATGCATGGATTGTGACACTATCATATCCGTCGTACGAGTATGTGGATCCGATATGTACACATATTGCACTTGAGAAAATGTTTTCTCATCGAAGAAAAATATCTGTAAACTAATGTATGCGAACGGAAACCTGATCAAAGGTATTCGACCTTCAGGGAAATCAATACATTAAACTGATTGTACATTTTTCTAGGGAAAAAATATTTTCATTCGCAAATATATAACATTAATTATAAACTTATAATGGTATAATGATAAGTGTACATTAGCACTTATGTCTTAATGCTTCATATAGTCAATCAACTATGAAACGAGTCAGCCCAATATCGATAGACCTACCTAGATTATCTCAAATGCTTGGAATATTTATCGGGCTGCGTAAGTTTGTGAGTACGAAAATCAAACCGGTTGTCATAAGAACACATTTTCAAGACATGATCAAGCCTAAATCTATGATTTTTCTCAATAATTATTCTATTTTTTTCGTCTGAAGATATCCTATTTTCTGTGTTTTTCTTTATTGTACTTAAAATTGTACCTATTTGCATATTTTTCAAAATTTCTACGAATGGAACTATTCATACTGTAATCTGGGTTTAATTAAACTGTATAGCTTAGTACAGACGGTAATCCGATATGACCAGTAATACGACTGCGCTCGTGTTACATCTTTAAATGTTATCTTAAAAGCATTATTTGAAACAAAAACAAATCGACAATTTTTTTAAACTTGTACTGTTAAGTAATTCACAGTACATACTAAGTTAGTTTCTACGCAAGTATTATTTATATGTTTTAATAAAATAAATTTAGGTTGTTCATTTAAGTAAAACGGCGTTTTTATGTGAAACTCTTAGTTAATCCGGCGCTTTCATTAACCCGACTGTCCTCTGGTCTGTTGGATTATCGGGAGTCTCTGTATATATTTTGGTGTGGTCAATGTCTTACGTAACTTAAATTCTAATCGTAATTTATAACTAGTAAAATATTATGTTCACTTATAACGTATTATCTAGGATCCGACTTAGATGTTATCGAAATGATTACTTGCTCGGAGTCCAGTGCCGTTCTATGTACACGTACACGTTCAAACTCGTTCGATAACCATTATCGAACTCGAACGCTCGACATTAAATTATATATTATTTTATAAATCGCTGTACCAATAATTATTCGTTCACGTGTTATAACCAATTAATTCGGCTCCGTTCAAGTTAACTAATCGTGTTTTGTTATGATGTTGATGAATAGATGACATTTTCATTTGAAGCTAGAAAAAATTCAACAGATTATCTGTACGAAGTCGCAGCGGCATTAAGCGAAATACCGTCGCCATCGAACGTGCTATAAATAATCACTCAACGAACTTGAACGATTTAAAGTAGGCACTAAACCCTGTCGCGATGTGCTCCATTATTAAAATGTGAAAAAAAAAAAAAATAAAATCGCCAGACGATTGGATCAGAAATGTCGAAGATTGACCGTGACCGAGAAAACACTATTTCACGTTTATACAGATGTATATGAGAACAGACGAAATCTGTATTGTTTTTCTAGGTACTGGCTGAGAACACACGTGCCGCATGTGTTGATGACACATGACAACGTTTTGGCGAATCTGCGTCGGGCGGTCGGTCACTGTTTATCCCGAGAAGCGAATAAGACTGTTTGTCGACCGCGTACGTTACATTCGATCTCATTACCTCGTTTTTGCAATTCGCGATCTGTCCGCCATTCAAAATTGGAAATCAAACGTCCAGCTACGACATGTCCGACCAGTACGCAGTAACGTATTGCGTGGCGTGCCGTCAGAAGACTCCGTGGAATGGTCAGCCCACACTGAAGCAGACGAGGAACTGCAAGTCCGGTTTGCGCGGGCAATGCTGCCGGTGCAGCAAGACCAAGTTCACATTTGTCACCACGTGCTACTACCGCAGTAAACAGTAAGGGAGCGCGCGCGAGCGACCACCGCGACCAACGGATACGGACCCGGTGACGCCGGAGCGCGCGGGCATACGCCGTCGCGAGCCCGATCGAATCTGTTGATCGTTTCTGTAGGCCTCTCGTCCGTTCCGGTACGATTCCACTGCGACCGTGTTCTCGGTGCACACGTCCCGTTTAAAAGTAAACATTCGGCGAAACTAATATCCAGATCCACGAGATCGTTTGTTCGTTCGCACCTGTTAATCACAAACCAGTGACCGCGCTCAAACGAGTACCGCGGCCCAACGGTCGGATGTTTCGACCGTAGGGTATGCGTGGGTGCGATTACGTACGCGCTCACCGGGTTCGGTTGCAAATCATCTAATTTGGCGCGGTCCCCATGGTCCGTACTAGAGCTACGGCGTGGTAGCGGAACAATACCTTTACGGTCCCGGAGAGTGGTGATTCATACCAAAGACCAAATATTTGCGCGATTTATGGGGGTGGTTTAAAAAACATCCGTTCCGTAGAGATTTATTTGTAGGTAGTGGCGGTGTGCGGATTGCCGTTTTTGTTTCGTTTTTACAAGATTCTGAAATGTTTGCGAAACACCGAAAACGAATCTCGTTACGTTTCGTGACCCTTCGCAACAGCTGGATAAGGATTAACGCTACTTCCCTCCTCGTCCTCCTCGGCCCTTCCCTATCGTTATTATGTCATTCGTAAGCGCGTGCGTCTAGTCGGTGCCCACCTCTTAACGAATATTAATTCATTTAATTTGTTTTCATAGATTTGAATTAGCCACTCAGCAGAATAATGCGGCGTTGTCGTCCACGACTGTCAACCGGAGTTCGGATTGTGATAACAATACTAACTGCAACTAATTGTTTGCCGGGGATGTGATGCGACATTTCAAAAAACATTTTAATATATGTATATATATATATATATATGTATATATATTAATATTTAATATATAATATATATATATATATATATATATAAACCATTTTATGAAATAAAAATACTATTCTGTTTATTTCTGAATTATATTCAACATTATATTTTAAATGCACTGTACAGTGAATAATTCGATTTTTTCGGTAATAGAATTCGATTTATTTTTTGTATCTAATAACTGAGTAAAATAAACCGTGTTAAGTGATTTAGATTTATTTTAAAAACCGAGTTCACTCAAACTAAAAATGATCTTCTAACCATTCATACATACGGGTATAACTTAATAATGTTTTAGGTTAAAATTTTTACTTCACGTACGTATCAAAATATTAATTTGTAAACATGAAATATTTGAAAATTATGAATGTTAAACAAAAGTTATTATGTGGCTTTCATTTTTTATCACAAACTTTTTCTGATACTGAGATCTACACTGATCATTTTTGTTTTTGATTATTCTTTAATTACCATAATAAGATTGCCACTGAGAATAATAAGAATAATAGAGAATAATACTAGAAAAATATTACAATACACAGCACACATTTTCTCATTTGTCAGTAGAATGATAGGTTTTAATTGATTATATTCGTTGTAAAAATAAAAAATAAAACAACAGATGAAATCCATGTATAGATGTTAGTGTACATACGTATATAATTACAATCACATCAAAAACATTTTGTTATAACTTTGTGCACAAAAAAGCTAGGTTTAAAAAAAATTGAAGTAGTAACATTGCATTATGTTATCCTGTGGCTATGCTTGAGGAGAGAGTAGCTGAATATAAGATTCAAACAATTAGATGATTAGTGATGGAATTATTATGTTTATGTATATAAGTATTAACACAATTAATAATAAATAAGAGAAAAAGATGATTAAAAAAAATTTATAAAGCAAGATTAAGTACCTAATAATAAATATTATTCTGTTATTATTAATAACTATGGAGGTATATAAATAAGTAAAATAGAAAAATTTACGGTAAGAAAATATTATTAATATGCTTTTTAAACACTTTAAAATGTTTGAAATTCTAAGGATTACTATTATATTTAATACAAACTAGAATAAACTTATTTTTAAGGATTTTTTGCCCGAAAATAATATACATTTTGGGTAAGATCATATTAATGTTATAAACAGTATTATATTTATGCTTAACAAATAATTCTAATGTACAATGATCTAGAATTTAAGATCCCAAATTCCTTACGCAAGTCAACTGTCGAAGATAAATTTGGTTTTTTGAAAATTAATTTAAGTAGCGAGTTCAGAGAGATTATAAGGTCCGAAATTGAATATGATATATATTTTTTAATATATAATTTAGAATAGATGTAAGGGATTTAAATATGTAGACACATTTTCTAAAATTATTATTAGTATAATTAATAAGCACGTCTCAATTTAAATTTTCATAAATAATTATACAAAGGTATTTCATAGAACTTACTCTATTCAATATTTTACCATTGCATTTGTTTATAGAATTAATCTTATTGTTACAGTTATTATTATGTGCAATAATTCTACAGTAGTCTAAATATAAAACTTTTTAATATTAAAGTGAATATAATTAACTTTTTCTACATTGATTTTTAGTGAATTATTGTACAACCAGTTTTTAACAATGGAAAATTGTTTGTCAGATTTCTTATACAAGTCAATAGCATACTGACTAATATTTTATTAAGATATAATAAAGTTATTTTTACAGAAGTATCTTGGTTGAGAAGTTCATTGATGAACATAATCAATAACAGTAGTTCAAACACAGTACTTTGTGATAGTGGATAATCAACTTTTAGTTCACATATAGTGATGATGATTTCTTTAAAATACGTGATCTAATATAAATACTAAGTAATTGAAATTTTGTAGTACCACAAATACCTATGACGATAAATAAGATTAATTGTAAAATTAAACACTTAGTCGACGTATTGTTTACTTGGCAAGACGTGTAAGTAAATACAAATAAACACAAGAACAAGCTCCTATAACAAATTTAGTAAATATATTAATAATTTATAAACAATATGTTGACTAAGTTTATTTTCGTCATAGGTATTTGTAATACTAAAAAATTACATTTTACTTAGTTTCAATATTAAATCACATTTTTTAAAGGTTTAATCATTATTAAATGTAATACCTTTAATTTTTTTTAAACTTAGCTTTTTTGTACAAGGATTTATAACAAAGTGTTTTTGGCGTGATATCAGCTATTTTTTTTTGTGAAATCTGTAGAGTCGTCAATTGTCCATGGATTCGGTGTTGTTGCCGTTTTCGCAGCAACGAGAATAGTGGAATGAATAAGCAATGGATTGAAGGACAATATTATATTTTACAATATTTTTGTCGCATATGAAAAATCGAATTTAAATGACCTTGTGTCATATCTGCTTTCAAGTTCCTCTGTTCTAATATACACAGTATTTCTGATCCATTGTTACAATATGATCTTATGTGTTCAGCAGTTTGCCCTGTAGAACTGGCCGGTAGTTAGTACCTCTAAGTTTTTCAATGATACTACTCTGGCTCCAATTAATAGACATTCTTGCTTACTATGTTTTTATTTTACAGAAGTCTCGCTTATCCAGGCATCAGAACATACGATTAATTTGAAACAACGTACTAAAAAAAAAAAAAAAATCAATAATGTATATATATACATATTAACATTGAACAATTAAAAAATACGTAATGAAATTTTAAAACCGAGTATTTATTCATTGTTATTAGAAAATATTTTTTTATCTTCATAAGCCTCGTTACAAACCTATTTTAAACAAAATTCTGTTTAATTCAGATTTTTGATGTTCCTAAGAATCCGGTCCCATCAATTCGGATTATTGAAACTCAATTGTACTTAGTTTCAAGCTGTTACCGTCGTCCTGGATAAACTATACAATTTCCACGTGACTACAGGTATTCTAGTGTTTCAAAGCAAGTGGGCAACTCAACCGATTCGTAACAATACGTCATTAATGATGAAACGATAGAAATATAATAATTATACATATTAGAAATTATACTGCACACTATAACCGCTGCAAAGACAATAATTATGCGTGGTCAACAGTTATAACTTATTCTCACAACTGCAGTGTATACATGGTACTAACAAAAACGCAATTTGCAGATTTTATAACATGTACACCTGTCGCCGAACTGACCCATACGAAGCACAACGTTATTCTATTTCCGTAAACCAATAATACCATAAATGATTTTAAAATAGGCATACCAAAATGTAATAAAACGCAATGAAACGTATTGTCAACATGAAGTTGTCTTCCTCCTGTTATTCGTTTTTCTGACAATTAGAAGGAAAAAAAAAAGAGTTTTGTAATATTCTAAAGACCGAATAACAGAATGTTGAGAGGCCGTCTTTGTTACAATCATGATATTGGACCATTAAGCGAGTTTCATTGATAATTCTACGTAAGACTATCTGCAGTTAGACGGACCAATAATATGTTATCGTCAGTCCCGGATCTAGGGGTGGAGGGGTGAATGGTGGTTCTCGTCCCGGGCGCCGTATACTCAGGAACGCCTTAATATCTAAAGCTTTTGACTATAATATAATACTTATAATATAGTATATTATACTCTTATTAATTAAAATTCTAAAAGTTTATTTCACACGTCTACGGCATACTAGGATACACCATTGTTATCAATTTCCTGTAAATTAATAATTATTTCCAATGAAATATCAAATAACAACTGGTAGATAATAATAATTTAAATAGAATACTTGTGTAGTTATACATTACACATTCGGAAAACCAGGTCTGTATATACAATGTATATACATAATAATAATAATAATATATGTACATAATATATAATACAGTATTATATAGGTATTATTAATACCTCAAATTAGTGATGTATCAGTTCAAACTTCAATAACTACTTATTTACTTACTTATTATAAATGTTGGTAAGTAATTTGTGAATTAAAGGGAGAAGGGCGACACAGAGCGCAAAAATTATATTTCCTCCAGACGACAAATGCTTTAGATCCGGCACTGGTTATTGTTGAACACTTATGCATTATATTTATTATAAATATGAAAAATCGCGATGAATACCACAAGACAAAAATGAGAAAATATTAGTCATATTTGGAGGAGGAGACAATTACTACGGAATCTGGTCGTTGTATGTAAAATGCGCGCAGGTTTCCAATTATACTCGTATATTGTGTAACGAAATGTGACAACAGAGCCCTCCGCGAGTACATGGGAAACAAATTGTCTGCTGATCTCGACTCTCGCGCGTTGGTTGACGTATCCATTATGTCACATTTAGGAATCTATATCATGAGTGCATGTGTGTGGCTTTTTTAGATCCTTGTCGGAGGTCAAAATCTGATGTGCGCGCTCGACGTATGCAGAGATTTTTGCAAAAAATACTCGCGTCGCCACTCTTTTTCCGTATACGCATTTACTTGCACGAAGCGTGGAAAATGAAAAACAATCGTTCCGGACAGATGAAACAAAAAAAAAAAAATAAGGAATCACCAGAGGGAAGAAAATTCATACGCCGCGACACGTGGTAAAATTACGAGTATGTACTGGTCGACGTCAACGGATTTCATGTAATAATATTATTCTTGAAACTATTTGAACACCAAGGTTACGTTCCAACATTATTCTAATTGTTTTTAAACGATTTTGACCTCTAGAGCCGACGACTAGACTTTAGGAAAATCGTTTAACAAAGCAGCAGTATATTCATTTTGTGTGTGTGTGTGTATGGATTACTTATAAAAAATTTTTCGAAAAGATAATTGCTTTCAAGTTAACCATACGTCCATGAATTTTCGAGTGTAACAGAGTACTGAACATAAAAGGAGTATTAATAAAGTAAATGTTTTTTCCTGTAGCTGTACTTGTTCTAAGCCTTTTGTCATGCGTTTGTTAGTTAAAAAACGTAAATGAATTTGGCGCAAACCAATATATATCTATGAACACATAAACACTAAATCACACACAAAATCCATAATCAGCTGATGCTGTTTATGACAGTTGGCTCGAGTTGGCTAGCCTCTTGCGGTAATTGACTTTTATAAAATATATATACAGTAGAAGCCGCTTATTGGAAAAGCTTTAGGACCAGGGTAAACTGTGTCAATTAACCAATTGTTTTTAGTAAGCGATTGGTTTGAATTGTACTATGAAAAAAAAAAATGAAAGGTACGTGAAAAATATATGTATGCATATTTAACTATGTATAACTATTTGTATTGTATAATTTAAAAAAATATGTATATTTTATAATTTAAAAAAGTACGTACATTTATATAGGTGTATTATTTAAAATATGTTGAAGTTTGTTTTTTTGCGCTGAGCAACTCTATGACCATATTTTCATATGAGTAATGCTGCTCAAAACCTACTTCATCCGCATGGTACTGAACGGCTCTCCTAAGGATACTTAGAGCTTCTACAATCTCCTTGTTTGAGAGGGTGCCAAGGTTGCCTCACTGTTTTACTTCTTCATTATCAGTATTGGACTGTTCAATTGTTTGAGAATTAATTACCGCATTATAAATCTCTTCTTCAGTTTGAATTTTCAATACTTCTGTTCCGATCCTAAATCTTGACGTTTAAAAATTTTTAGATTTATATAAACATTTTATTTCCAATTATTTATCTATAATAAACATAACGACACCAAAGATAAGATTAAAGTACATTGGTTATCGCCGGATAACTGGTGTAAATCTCAACTGATCTTCGCTTAATTGATTCAAATAACCGATGTGATGTTTCAATAATCAGATTTGTTCTCAATGTTTTAATATATGGTCGGTCTGAGATAGATTTTTGCTGAGATATGAAAAATACTCGCGTCGCCACTCTTTCTCCGTATATGCATTCACTTGCACGATGCGTGAAAAATGGAAAACAATCGTTCTGGACAGATGAAGCGAAAAAGGAGAGAGAAACAAAAAAAAAAATAAGGGATCACCAAAAGGGGAAGAAAATCCATATGCCGCGACACGTGGTAAAAACTCGTCTATTGTATGCCAAAACCGTCCTCGTATCCTTTTTACCGGAACGATAATCGTTTTCTGACTCAATCAGTTTTGCACTCGATCCGATTCTCACCGCGAGATTTTCGCACGAGATTTGTACGGTGGTTGGTTTTGGCTTGCGGTGTCACATATCCTTCTCCAAACCGCCCGTTCATATATTATTATTATTTTATTATAACTCTCGTAATTGTAGCTGTTTTTAAATTATTCGTTTAACCGCTGCTGCGCGATGTGAGGTATTCGATATACAATACAATAACCCGCGAGATTGCCGAAGTATTTTGTTACGCGCATACACATCATGTGAATCACGGTCACGTAACATATTATATCAAAAAAATAGATCGTGCGAGGTTTTGTTTATTTATTTATTTTTCCAAAGAACGTCGTCGTTGTTTTAATTTCAAAATTTAATCAAATACTACGCCTCCGGGGAATGTATTATGTGTAGAAAACTTGTGTTTTCAAAGAGCACTCGTTTCCAGGGAATAACTTTGCCAACGTTTTTGAAACGTTTTTGTTTAGTATTATAGAAACCGAACAATCTTATCATATATTTAACTTCCCATCGTAACAATACGTTGCGTTCAAATTATGAAAATAAAAATCAAATAAATCATATATCATGAGCCGATTATTTGTTATTACACACGTGGGTGTGTACATGTTTTAATTAGAATGGAAAACACGGAGTTTTTACTTAATCGCGTAATATAATTTTGTTTGAAAAATATTACAAACGTACGTGCATATCTTACGTCTTACGTATAAACAATCGTTTAAAAGGAAGTACGCGAGAGACAATAGTACTATATTATATTCCTTGGGAATACCTTTATTGCATTATGCGTGCTGCGAGGTAGAAAATACAGAATAATAGAAACTAGAAAGGGTGGCAAAATCTTAAACGAATGTTAGTTAATAACAGTTCTAAGAAAATCGTAGTATCGTTAAACAATTTGTATACAGACAAGTACATTAATCACGCTTGCAAGACGCAACGGAGATGATTATAATATACCAAAGCTTCTCAAATGCTTTATATATATATATATAAATCCGTGTGTCAATGTACATCTTATATCGCATTTGCTATTGTTTCAGACACGTGTCAAGTTTATTACATTACAATAAGCATCGCGGTACGAAACGCATTATATTATAATATATTATACATATAGACACATAAATCGCATTATGTATATATATATATATCATAAACTCATTGCACAGAGCTACACGTATACATTATTCTCAATAGGTGTCAAAAAACAAATCATGGGCGAATTTCGACTGTTTCGAATTTTGACCCAATATCACAATGCGTATTACGTATAAAACAGTTAACAATATATTATATCACTCTATATAATACGGGACGTTTGAAAACTCCCCCCTCCGATTAATCGTAATATTTTAAAAGCGCAACGTACGCCTATATAAACGCGTATCGAATTCGAAGAGTTCCGGAGTGTACCTAAATCACCGCACGTCCGTAATACACGACGTGTACAACTGTTGTGTGATCAGAGGGGCGCCGGCTATAAAAGGACTGTATAATCTGCCGTCTATCAAGTTTTTATTTTCAAGCCGTTATAATGAATATGTGCACGCATACTTCTCATTGTGATTTTGCAGATATTGTATTATTTAGGTAAGATTTAAAACCACACCTGTTTCACGTGTATACGTTCGTTACAGCTTGTACGTAAGTATTGTTTGAAACGTTTTGATACCTTGTATCTACTGCCAAAACTCGAAAAACTCACAAACTTGTAAGGCCTCGTCCAAGTAAACCGAGTTCAAAAAGAAGAAAACCGCATCAAAAAGTAGTAAAAATAAACTTTATAAATTAACGAATGCATTTAAAAATTGCAAAGGTGCGCCAAAACCCATGTTTGTTTAGAACAATTATTTCTTAGAAATCTTTGGGGTGGTGCAACTCTCATCAGCCATATTTTTCTCAGATTCACTACAGATTTTCGGAAAAGATGGGTGTCCGGATTATAGATATTAATCGTCTCGTCCTGCAATTTCAAAATAATTTCGACGCTTCTGTCAAGGTCTGCTGAACGAAACTATAATGTTCATAGTTATGTACAGGAATCTGATAGATCTTCGCTTCATTTTAGTTTTCTGCAATCTCGAGCTCCGGTTAAAATTCTACCTTTTCGCGGAATCCGCATGTTAGATACTGAACATAAAGATTCACAGCTTTGTCCACGTTACATATGATTATGTAAAACCAATTATGTGATACTTCATCAGTTTACTTTACTATATCATATAAAACATATTTACGTACTATACGATTCAACGCATAATCCGTTTTATTTAATTATGCAAGATCTTACAATGTCAAATTTGCATTCAGTGTACATCCATCTATACGCTTTGTCCATGTATAATATATATATTATATATTCGACTTACATCCAATACATACATACAGTGACGTATTTCAAATTTTTGTGGGGGCTTTTAAATTTTTCAAAAAAAGATAAGTAATTTTATAGTATTTTAAAAAATTCATAAGGTATAAATTAAGAATTATATTATTAAGTTATCATCACAAATAAAAATGAGGACTTATTTACAACCGCATTATATATATTTATGTTCTCTTTCTCTGTACCTTTGTAGCAAGTCATTTATGGATTTTGAACCATTTTAACCTGTGGGGGGGGGGAGTTGAAACTCGAGAACCTCTATAAAATACGCCATTACATACATACATTTATATGTACACATACGCTTGCATGTATAAACACATGTATATATATATATATATATATATATATATATATATATATATATATATATCTACATAGTATTATTATAATTATATATATACATGTGTTTGTATTATTATAATTATTAGAGCGATATAATTTTCCAGTCTTCACGCCGCCTGTACGTTCGTATTTAGTTAAAGATATGAGATGCATCTTACACATTTCTTCTAATCAGATTTCGACGAATATCTCAAACGGTCGAACAGTATTTAGAACTTCCGGCGGTACACACATACACACAGACCTATGCTTCTGTAAGGTGTACACAGTGTATATTTTTTTTAATAATAATTATGCTGTCAGAGAACCACCGCGTAGAGACAACCGGTTGGATACTACGCACTCATTGATTCATGTGGTGTATATACATGTGTGTTGCTACTCAACGCAATACTAACTCCCGAAGAGAGATTTGTGTATGACAAATGAAAATAAAAATATTATAATATTATAATATACTTTCAGATGACCGCCATGCGTAATACGTGTGAATTATAATACATGACGTCCATTGAAACGCAATTTAACGTTTAACGGATGTACCAGACGGACTTTTCGATTATCAGCGTTTCGGTAACCATATATAACGTCGGTGTTACACGGGTGCGAACGCTAGAGAAGATCTGCCCAACATTACATTATCCACATGCAACTTTTGACTGTGTGTCATATACCTATGTACACGGATAACACTTCGTACAGAATAATCGTTTAATGCATTATCAACGTTGTAGCATTCATTCAAATCGTTTAACTTTAGTACTATGTCTTGTTATAAAAATTATCAAAAAAGAGCGGTAAAGCTCTACTTTTTTTAACACTAATTATTTTCAATATTTTATTTTATTAACAGTTATAATCGTTTGTAATAAATTCTCACACACCCACACTTGTTGTACTAGGATACAGTAATTGATTTTTTTGAAATTGTTAAACTATAGAAAATAACCTACGAAGGGTAATAGCTTGTATAATTTTGCGGTAAAATAAAAATGTATTATCATCAATATGAATTATGTACAGTATAATAATGTACGTAATTATACGGAAAAAAATAGATATAATTCATTTTGTTTTAAATCAAAATAGTGCTTAAAATAATTTGTAATTTTAAGCTGGTGCCACCAATGAACACAAATTCACATGTTTTATGTCAAGATAAAAACCCCAGTAAGAACTCTCTGTCGACACATTCGTAACTCAAGAATTGAAAATTTTTAATTATAAGTAATTAATTAAATACAACAATAATTATTATTTATGTGTTTATATGTCTTATAAATAAATGTATTACGAAATTGTTGACGTAATAGTAATATGGTGTGCAAAAACAACGTATTGAGGTTAAAAACAACTTAGTCTGGGAAAAATAAGACGTGTCGGTCTATTTATTTATCATTAACGTAAAATTTTTGATCGCGAATGCAAAAACATCTAATGACTTTTTTTTAGTCATCATGAAATATAATTCTGCAACAGGAGAATAGAACAAAGTATGAGTGTCGCGGAAATGAGAATGCTTAGATGGTTGAGTGGAGAGACAAGAGAAGATAGAATAAGGAACGAATACGTGAGAGGTAGTGTTGGTGTAGCGCCAATTGTAGACAAGATGAGAGAAAATAGGCTGAGATAGTTTGGGCATATGATGAGACGAGAGGAAACGAATGCAGTAAGAGTGGTTATGATGATAGACGTTGAAGGGAAAAGAGGAAGAGGAAGACCAAAAAAGAGATGGTTGGAGACTATGGAGAATGACATGAGGGTTGTCGGTATGTGCAGAGGAGATGTGATTGACCAAGTGAAGTGGAGGTGTAGGACAAGGGTGGCCGACCCCAAATAGTTGGGAGGAAGGCAAGGCAGAAGAAGAAGAAGATGAAATATAATTCCACCCTCTCCTCTATCCTACCACCAAATCAAACCTTAAATCCAACCCTGGGAATGTATGATCGTAAACAACCCGTTTCAAACCATTTGGTATCAGTACGTGAAGATAATATATTTTTTATGTTACGATAATCTGCGGCGACAATCCCTATTACGCTGATAACTTCTTAACGTTTTGGGAACTTAGATTAGGTCCTTCATTGTAATGCACGGGTATAATAAAAAAAAATCCGCGATCGCATATTATCGTGTTGTAATATCATACATTGATCGATGACTGCGGTAACGCGGTGCAGACCGTGTGACTGATCGAGGACTTGACATTTTTAAGACTATTTTACCGGAACGAACCCGTCTGCTCCGGAGCAGTGGTGTCGAGAAGACCGGCTTCGGTCTCAGAACGGGAAATATAAAAAATAAAATAAAAAAAATTAAAACAAATTCGAGATTGTTATAACGCGTATATTATATTATGAATGGTGTTGGTGTAGAGTATATAGTGTATAGTATATAGTAGTTAACTCTCTCACACAATATGTGTAGAAAAATGTGACCACAACAGGTTTCGTGTGTTCGAGGAACACTACCGCAGCTGTCCCGCGCGAAGGGGAACATTATATTATTATTATTATTGTACACTCTCTTTGCGCGTCAATGGAATTTTTTGCTTTTATTGTATTATTATCACAATAATACAATATATAACATAATACGCACTTATTCAGAACTGACCTACGAGCATTACATTATTGTTGTTCGATTTGTGTGCCTATATAATTTTTCTTTTTTTTTCTTTTCTTTTTTTTAACGTGTCCGTACTATAATATTATACTATTTAAGAAAATAACGAATGAATGGCATTTACACGCTTTGGAATAACACGCATGTATACTTACTATACGCGTCGTACCTATTATAATCATATAACGTGTAAACGTTACGTGCATTTTTTTCACTTTTCAATACGAAACGATATAGGATATTATAGAGGACATAATATTATGCGAACTATTTGCTCATTCATCAACCTGCAGTACAGTGCCGTTAGTAAGGGGATGGGGTTGGATGGTTAAACCCTCCTCGTTGCCTAGTTAGTAAACGAATAAATAATAATAAAAATAATTATTGCTTAAATATATCAAACTCTTCTATCCATAAATAATCTTTACATATGCACAAGCTGCAGTGTAATGTATAAGGCACGATCATACCGGTATAATAGTTCGGTCTACAATTAACAAAATCATTTCCATGCTCATTATTAATATTTTTAGTATTATTAAATTAGTTTTTTTAATAACGTATCGATTGCACGTTAGTTATTATCTTGTCGGTTGTTGTATTTTTTCAGATGCTCGGTTTTGATCACTGCACTTTTCGATAATTTCAAAAAAGATTTATTCTGTGTTTGGATAGTAGGTACTAAGTAAGTAGTCATGTAAGTAGTATTATATTATATTATAAAATTAAATTACCTAGTAAATATATAATATAAGTTAATATTAATAATTCATTATAATTTTTATTTTTATTATTAGGTATATTATTTTATTATTAAGTAGTGTAATGTAAAATACAATTAAAGAATTATTATTAAATACTGTTTTTAAATTGTATAATATGTAATAATTTTAATATTTACTAATTTATCAATGTATTCAAACGTATAGAAGTATGAAAGACGATCCAGATACCAACATTGAATTTGTACAAACTATACAAATGCTTCCTTGTTTGTATGACTATTCAATTAAAGAATATTCAAATGCACAAGATGATGTTTGGAGAAAAATTGAAAGAAATTTGACGCAATCAGCGAGAAAAAATATATTCAATTACTATTAATCATTATAAATTATTTAAATGTTTTATTAAGTACTTTTTTCTATATAGATAGAAACTTTTAAATCGATCACTATTTTTAAGGTCTTTAAAAACCGAAAAAACACCACGTCCACGACAGTTTTCACGCAAAAATGGATGAATCCAATAGTTTCGCACTTTTTTTCTATTTATGTTTAAAATATTTAACAGATTTAGAGCACACAATGCGTCTTCCTCGTTTAAACTCATTTTCAAGAATAATGAACTGGTAGTAAGTACAAAATTGTCTCGTAAAAAAAAAATCACGTAATTGAACTATAATTTTGATTAGTGCACTTGTGTCACAAGTCATGTCACTCGTCATCTCACGTGTTTTGTCACTCGTCATATCACGCATTAAGCTGCTTTAGTGGGCGCCGGGCCTAAGACTCATTGGCGCGATTATTTCGAGATTGCTAGGGATTTCTGAATTTTTCCAAATCTATATTAATTTGATTAAGTTCACTTCAACTTCAAACTGTACAACTGTTGAGTTTTATGACAAGTATATTTTTTCTTTTCGTGCTGTAAGAACTGTTTAAAATCTGACAACTCCAACAGTTCGGATCGAATCACGGCTATGTTGGAGCTTTTTTTAGGTTATAGGTAATACTCTATTTTTGATATTCACGCGCGATGGTTTTAAATCCCGACTTGCGTCCCGTAAGACCGGGCTACCGTTCATCTACGATAGCGTATGGATTTCAGCTGTTTTGTATTCCTTTATCAGACAACAACGCACGGTTGATTTACATCACGTGTTTAGCCAAAGTCATACGATTTATCGTTTGAAACCGACCATTTTTTTTTTTTTTCGACAAAACGCTAATTCAATAGAACAGCATCACCGACAGTATGTACAAATATATGTGAGCGTTCACCGAAACGTCAGCAGTGATGTGACAAATTACGTATGTAATATAGTAGCATGATTTTATCATTTGCATGTGTTTATCATTACGTCTCCAAACGAATATTTTATAAATATAGTAGTTGACGTACGAGAATTAATGCGGCGATTAATTCGTCGCGCGGATACTGCGAACGTTATAATGTGACGTGCTTAACCGACGCGGTGTTTTCCTGCGCCTATTGACATTTATTTGTTTAGTATTTATTCGATTTCTATAATCTATCAAAATGTGCGGTCTGTCGTTGCGACCTTTAACCGGTTAAAAAATATCAGGCGTACAATGCGATGGATTGAAATGTGAAAATACAGTTTTTAAATGAGAAACATTTGTGTCGGTAGCCGAGTAATTGTCGACGGACATAAAACATCTGGTCCTGTCGCGGACCGTAATGATACGGAACAATAGTCTATTCGGGCGGTAGTAGCGTTTGGAACCTGTGCATGATGGTCAGCCGTAGGTTACGAAATTGCCGTACTAAGTCGTGACTCGGCTCGGCACGGCAAATCGTTAAGAACTGGAAACACCCGCGCGCGTACCTGCAGACGAGACAATTTACTGTTACGTAATAATCTGAATAACTGATAATCGATAGTAACACGCTGCGCTTAATTAGACCGGGCCCGCGCGCCGAACGATGATTATCACGGTAGAACGTGACCAACGGTGTCACGTGTCCCGCACTACTTTGGTTGTTATCTTCCCGGCAAATGTCGCTGGCCACGTTATTTGCCACACACCACGTTATTTGCCACGCAACGTCGCAGCAGTATTCGCTTCTCCGATGAGCAACGGTGCACAGTAGCTGACTGGTGGGGGGAGGAGGGGCAGGAGGAGGACGTACCGTAGTCACTAACTACCCCCACCCACCCCTAAAAGCCAATTAACTTTTTCAACGCCAATTCGAACGCGATCGTGGTACATACCTGATGGTGTGACCAACTGACATGTCCGCGGCACGCATCCGTGCACCACCTACACCCACGAAGATTGGACGGTTTTCTGGTAGCGTTCTTCTGGGCCATGTTCAATCGTGTTACATTTTGCTTCGCGTGCGCTGCGACTCACGAACAGACAAACTTATGCGTTTCACGAAAACGGTTTATTTTCACTGCGAACCGTACTCCAAGATTCGAAAACGTTTCCGAAATGTTATACAACACCGTAAACAATAAGCATTTACTGACATGAATAAATTAACATCACTCAAGAGATTTCAATAATTGTAATTGGAGTGATGATCACGCGCTGCATATGCTACGAGTGCACTGAAGTTTGAAATTAATTTGTTCATTGCGCTTATAATCGCGCACGGGAACGAGGTTTAATTGAAAAGTCGACCTTTTGAAAAGCAAACAAAACACGTACACGAAGTTACAACAGCGTGACGTTCTTTATCCCCACGTATTCACGTTTACACAGAGTGTGTCACTCAGACGGAAACATGACTTATTATTTCGGCCGGATTGATCTTAAATCGAAATAGGACTTTTTCACCGCGATAGGGGCTACTGAAACACCGATTATTTTTTAACATCTATGTCATGAATTTACCTATAACTATAATAGGTTAGAAAAAATGTTCGTCAAACTAAATAGGTATAGAGATATACGAAAAAAGTTTGTTAAGGAGGTAATTGGAGCACGTAGTATTTTTCACGCATATAGACCAAAAGGTGAACGTAAATTTAACATACTTTTCGTTGTTAGATTTTAATTTAAACTAAACGTATGAATTAATCATCATTTCCTCTAAGATAACAAAGAAGCCGTTTTTTTATTTTTTCTCCAAGAAGTCATGAATAACATTCGATTATTACATTTTTTTTAATAATAATTTCAATATTCTTTGTATATTTGTATTATATATTAACGTTGCGATAGCAGCTACGAGTACCTACGATATCACAAGTAACACCATTGATTATATTTTTTTAACTATAGATTACTTAACACTATTTAGTGTAGTTATTCATGATATTATCAATGGAACACCATAATCAGTCGTAGGCAAAAATATTTTCTGTTACGAATGTACGAGTAAAACAAAATTAAAGTCGACAATGTAAACTGTTATTAGGTCTGAAGATTTAGTCAATGAAAAAAAATAATATTCTATAAATAAATTTTACTACCTATTATAATGATTAATATTTTGTTGGTTTCCACAATTTAACTTGTATAGTATAAAGGTGGGTCAAACTCAAAAATATGGTCTCGAACCGAACTCGAACCAAACCTTAAAAACACTAATGTTCCGACCGATTTTTCGAACTTCGAACAGTTCGACTCATCTCTAGTATAGTAGTATAATTAATAACAATAATAATTAATAACATTTTAGTATTTATAATCAATGATTGTAGTCAACACCTAAAAGTATGTCATTTGACATCTATGAATCATAGACTATGATGTTTTAGATATAACGTATTATACGTCTAAATTTAATAATAAAAAATACTTATATTTTTAATTAGGTCTTACGTTTGAAAAAATTCAAAAAGAAAATCATTTATGGAAAATAAATATGGAATCTAAATTGAAAATATTTTACATATTTTAAACATGTAATTAGAGAAGAGCTAAAAATATTAATTAATGTGTATTAACCATACATTCATGTTACTTGATTTTGTTTTTTATTGCTCCATAAATTTTCAATAACTACTCAGTTCTTTACATCGTGAAAGTATCATATTACTGGTACGTATTCAATCGGAAAATGTTTAATAAAGGATATATTACAAAAGTGGAGAAATAAAATGTCTAATGGGTGGTAATGTTTGTATTAGTAAATACATTTTTAAAAATCATTATTATTGTACTGTTTACTATTCCTAAGTTATAAAGTCGGAGTGAAATGACATTTGGTACACGGCAGCCACCCGCGTCGGTCGTGTATTCATTATCGTCAAATTGGTTTTACTAATCGGTTATGGTTAGAGGTCGGATTTTTATGATTTTACATATTTGTTTCTAGTCCATGCAGTTATATGGGAGTGAGAAATCTTTACGGTTCATGAAACACAGAATTCACAAGAAAAAATTTATTTTGCATAAAAAAGCATATTTTAGGGATTAGGGAATATTTAACACGTTAGGGAATATTTGAGAATATTTTTGTAATATCGGCATATAATGAACATATTTCACGTATATCAGCACTTTGAAAAAAGACAATGCTCACTAAATGATTAATTTCTGGGTTTCTGAGTTTTAATAAAAATTAATCTCCAGGTATTCCTTATCGATTGCGATAGCACATCCGTTATTTTGTTAGCTGTCACGACTATTTGTCGTCTACTAGTCATCTGACTCAACTCATGTTGATATCCAAGTGCGATATATTAATCAATTTAATTAATTAATTAAATTAAATATATTTTAAAACCAAATTAATAAAAATAAATTTTAACTGATTTTTTTTTAAATATTAAAAGAATATTTTGCATATTTAAGGACATAAAACATCATATAATTGGTATTTTAAATCAATATTAAGAGAATATATTGCCTATTTTATGTGACATAAAAACATCATATTTTAAGGATTTTAAGAGAATATAAATCCGACCTCTATTTATGATATGAGACGGATTCATGGAATAATCTACCCACACTAATGTTAATTTATTTCTCGCACATAGACATGGTCATAAGTCTAAGATACATAAAATGCCTATCCAATACTCCTTAAAATCATCCATGCTTCGATCCCCATAGTAGAAGTTCGAAAAAAATTGGGAAAACTCGAGTATTTCGTATGCGAATGGTTATTTATATTTCGACTTAGAATTATCATAGCATGAACATGTTACCGTTAGAGTGATTAACACTGAATGTAATACGCGTTATACATATACCATGTGCATAGACTGTAATATAATAATATACAATAGAAATAAAACATATTGTACGCGCATTTCGTAATATAATAAAGGTCATTCAATTATTACAGTAATGGTGCTACTGTATACTGTATACTACTACTACTACTACTACTACTACTACTACTACATCTATTGATAGTAGTTTGCTCAAGTCGTATTATGCAAATAATAATTATAAACAAATGTTACGGAGCGATCCAGTCGAGGGTTCTTTAAAGACCGTCGCCGAAACCGCGTAATGCCGTGCACGCGTGATGTATACATATACGTACGTATGCGGCGGTGATAGTTTAACGCCGTTAGTCGGTGATAGTCTCAGCCGCGGGACGAAGGGACCCTGATGGGTCCCCTTTGCATGCCGACGATTTTGCATAATGATCACCGTGATTCTTTGCGCTTCGATCCTGTATTAATCGTTTTAAACTGTTTGTTGTTACGGAAGCGACCACGGCAAGCATGGAGTCTGAATTTTATTTCGGGCTGAGAGAGGGAGGGTGAACGTTTTCGTTTCCCTCGACCCAAAATTAGAACCATTTTACATCAATAAATAATTATTTATACAGTTTTCATGCAATTACGACGTAAAAACCTTTTGTCCTATCAAACCGTAACATAGTTGTGTTTACGCTTCAACTGCAAAAGATTGACGGGTAAGGCGGGATAAGATGTCCCGATGAGGTTCCGAACGAGTTGTGAAGTGTGCGTACTATAGAACGCGCTCACGGTTCGACGTTTTCCTTTTACGTAAGTAACCGTGGTCGCCACGCGGAACCGAACGCGGTCAAAGCCGGTTGAGTGCAATAACGTCGTGTAACAGAGTCAGGGGAACGTGGCGTGCTATCAATTACACGCGCGTCGAGGGCGATTCGAAACGGGTTAATTGGCACCCTCGAGTGAAACACTGCACCGGCTAAATTTGTAATGCGCGCGCGTTGTTTTATTTTCTTGCGTTTACCTAAACAATTTACGAGCGTCGAGTGCACAACAATGTGTTTAGCGCCACCGCGATGCCCATGGCCCCGAGGGAACGTATTGTGGATCGCAATAGATCGCAATAGACATGAAACCGTGTACGCGAACATTGCGTCGAACATAGGCACTGCTGTGCTGGAGTGCGTTTTCCCTGAGATGTTATTACGGATTTGAAAATTATTCAGTTTCTGACCACATACGGGGGTGCCGAGGGGTGCCCCGGCACCTCCGGTTTATTATGTGATGTGATGATAATGTTCAAAGACGATTGTTTTGCGTTCGTGACTATGAATTTAAACCATTTAGAACTGGTAACGTATTAATACCACGGACGTGTACTTACCTATGGTCCGTTTCAAAAGAGAACATACCGCTCTTGCGACCGATTTTCGTTCGATGGCGCACCCCCTCCCCCCCCCCCAAATATCGCCGATCGTGACGAGCGCATTTCTGCCGTCAACTTATTATAACGCATATACAACCGGTGCCAAATAGCAGGACTTGAATATTATACATGTTGACTCTTGCGCTAGATGTAAATCGCGGCACACGTCTTGTATTTTTTTAAATGTATTATAAGCAATTCAATTGAAACCGCTGTATGCTTATCGGACAATTTTTATTGGTGATCGTCGCGCATAATCGACGTCTCGTTTCGGCGAAAATTGGTAAAATTTGCCTTGGGTATGCGCGAGAGCGGTATGTTCTCTTTTGAAATGGATTATACGTGCACGTGAATGTACGCAGTAGAAGCATTTAGATATCTGGGTTTGTCGTGTTACCTAATCACAGAGTTGGGCAAAAACAAATCAAAATAATGAATAAAAAATAAAAGCACGAATAACTATTTATTTTGTGAATAAAGAATAGTATTTTATTTTTAACAGTTTTAGTTGTGAATAAAAAATAAAAAATAATTCTGAATAATTTAACTAGTGAATAAAAATACAAATTATTATTAATAATTTAACTTGTGAATACATTGGTTATTCTGAATAAATTGAATAAATAAATTGTGAATAATATCCAATTTTCGTGTAACAAAATTATGATAAAAATATAATATCCATAAAAAAGCAAAATTATAACAACAACAACAATAATTTACTTAATAATAACAATAATCATGAAAAAAATAATAATATTAAATTTAAATATGAAATGAAATTCAGAAAAATGAAATTACCTTAAACGAACTGCCATTATCAAATGACGATACTATACTAAATAACATTTCAGCACATACAATATGGCTACATCAAGTTTTGTCAGATTTTGTTTCAAATTAATTTAAAAAATGTTACTTAAGCAGTTAAACCCAACATCGATATCAAGTGCTATACCATTTAGATTAGTCCTTTAGAGATAACAATGTTATTTATGATTTTTGGTTTTGACATTTTTGATAGCAGATATTAGATAATACATGTATAACAATATAGAAGAAACACACCGGTTTTCATTTTCAATTATGTTAGTATTTTAAATTATCTACAAATTATTTAAGATAAACACGACTATGAAGAATAATGAATAACGAATAATTTAATAATGAATAATGAATATTGAATAACCAAATAATGAATAAAAAAAATCTAGAATAACTCATTGAATAATGAATAACGAATAATAATAAAAATTAAAATAATGAATAAAAGTAAAAATCAACAATAAAACTTAGAATAAATCAATGGAGAAAAATTTTTTATTTAAATAATTAATCGAATAATTATTTATTCGACTAATGCCCAACTCTGCCTAATCACAACACACGTGATCAAGTTTGTTTTTAGTATTTATTGTTGGATTACCATATATGATTTTGTTCATCGTCTTTCGGTTTGATTGTTCATTAATAAAAAATATGATACTTATTCATACTGATCAGTTGTATTATAGAAAATTGCTAAATTTATTATTGAATGATAAAACATTTCGTGCCAGGTAAATTTAGGTGATGTGGAAAGCATTGCCCTCCATCGATAGCCTTGGGGTGTATAATATTAGTAGTCCACAGTTTTAAGCTAAAAGTATGTCTATGTTTGCGAGTGTCGCGAGAGAAAATACACGTGCATAATTTCAAGGATAATTTCAAGAAAAAGCTCAAAAAGCTCAAAATTATCATAGCTTGAAAATAATAAATATATATTTAACAAACAAACGCTTGAATATAACGTGTTTATACGCTGTATGATGATTCTCGAAGGTTAGGTTATATCAATATTATATACTATACTATACATTCATATCGGCACTTGCAGTACAAAGTGTTTTAAATAGATCAGCGATATGGTATCGAATATCAAAAAATTTTGTTTTAAACGTATGTGATTTTGACTATTGTTTTATTAACATTTTTATTATATTTTTCAAACAATTTTTATTTTATGTATTAATATATTGCAAGACATTGATATTTTGTACAGCAATACGAACGGTATTAATTTTTTGTAGGAGTTGACACTATCTTTTGTTAGAGTTAAAACTATCTTTTGTAGGAGTTTACACTATATTTGAAGGAGTTTACCATCCTCCCTTATTTTTGCTAATTTTTTTTCTTCCCTGGTAGATAGGTCAGATATGATTTAGCACATAGTTCTCTCTAGCACTGCCACCTCATTCCACTCGGCTATTCAGTCTATATATATAATTTTACATTATCTGTTATGTAGTAAATACATCTAATACAACAATTAAAGTCAAATATCAAAACATTTTATATAGACATACATATATCCGTAGTTTATTGTAGAATATAGAATATTTCAAGTTACACATAATTAATACATGTTAAGTATAAGCAAACGAAAAGATAACCTAACCCATAGTTTTTCGATTGTTGCCAAATAATCCATCTAATATTCTTATAATATGTAATATTATTTTGCACTCATTTCGATCAATATTACGAACAAATTAAATTTAAAAATGTAAACATTGTTTTGATAAAAATGTTAGGTGTTGTATCATAATATACGGTTAGTTCTTCGAAAAAAGAATAAAAAGAAAAATAAATAATTGTAATGAAACTGAAAACGTATACGTTTTCAAATGCATGTATGATATGTGGAACTTGCATGCGGTGAATCATAACAGTTTCTTAATCGTCTCCCGATCGAAAATCACAGAAAAAAATAAAAATCAAAAAACAAACACGACTTATTTTTGTTTTACACAGCAGTGGTGGCACACCTATGCGTACACATATTATATACTACGAGAATATGCATGCGGGACGACAGTTAGCAGGTGAATCACCTTCGCTATCACTGGTTCCATACTGCTACCTCTGTTCGGTAAAATCGTTGTTCGCGTGTATTTTTTTTCTTCTTTTAAGAGTTCCGATTGCACGACAATAAATATTTATAAACATTATGTATGTATATTATAAACTCATGCATGCATTTGGTTTTACTCGCGACCGCACCCGCAAAGACCTGCACCACCATCACACCACGATCGCCGGGCGAGGAAGTTGCGAGGGATGTCACGTACCGCGTTAATATATGTACATACGTCTAAGTGTATTGTAATATTTTCGGTTAGGTGTCTTAAGCGGCCACCGGAGGACTTCCTCAGACGACCTCACCGTCACTTGCCGCCGACCGACATTAAATTTATTGGACCGGTCTATGTTTTGTACGTAATAAAACGCATTGTATAATAATATATTATACTGTTAATATAATAAACGTATTTATATTATTTTCTCCGTGTGCGAGTGTGTGCGTTTGCATGTATGTCTACTGTATGCGCTACAAATCGAATTATTGTCTCATCTATCCTTTTTATTATTTTTTTTACGGTATATCTTTCTGGATAGGGGACCGTCGCAGTGATGTTCAGTCATTCGGCGGTAGTATAAGCTTATTGTTTTTGAACATATAGGTTAAAGTTAGTATACCGTGTGTGTGTGTGTGTGTGTGTGTGTGTGTGTGTGTGTGTGTGTGTGTTTGTGTGTGTGTTAAATTACATGGAAAATAGTCGTAGGTACTATGTATAACGGAAAACTGTTTTAATGTGTTTTTATACCGTGAAACTTTTTCTTGTTGAATGATCGTAGTAAACCAATTTTTTATTCGTCTTTGCAATTAACCGTGTTCCTGTGTTTATTACTTAACACAGGTAATTAGGAAAATTGGCATTCCAATATGTGTTCCAACTTGAACGTATTTCACCGTAAATTAGCATATTCATAATATTCAAATTAACACACGCAAGTATGAACTAAATATTTTAAATCACATAGATTTTTATCGCTTTATATGAATAAAAAAAAAAAATTGGAAAACGTATCATTTATTGCGACTAATAACGCATAAGAATCCTTTATTTAATAGTATCATTGGACATTTTTAAATTGTTTATCAACAAGTCTACTCTAGACGGCCGAATGGAAAACTCTACCAATAAATTACAGTACATTAATATTTTTATACGCGACTCTTATGTAGTATTGAAATTATTTGTATATTCGTTGTTGCAAATTGGACGTATATAATCATGCACATATTACCAATATAATATTGAGTGGTTTCAAAAAATGTTTATAAAATATTTTGTGTTATACGAATAGTATTAAATAAAGTGTCGAATTAAAATATTCAATAATTTATTTACAAATATTACGAAAAATATATAAAATAATTAAATTAAATAAATTTAATTCATATATGTTTTATTTGAACACGTGGTGTTCAAGTTTCTCTAAAGCGCATATTTCAATTAAATAAATACATATATATGTGTTCGATTGAAAAATGTTCGGAAGTTTTCATTTCCCGTGAATAACTATTTAACGTTTTTTAACAAATAAAACGGGTTGAATAATACTCAAAACCCAATTGACTGTCTCAATCGACAACATATTATAAACTCTAAACACGTTTTACGATCGTGTAACATACGAAATGGCAACGCAAATAGTTGAGTAGGTATACACACACACACACGTTGTTAGTTGCACTGCCCTACTGCACACGAGTTCGACGGAGTTTAATAAAACGTTTTTAATGTATGTTGCCAATGTTTCCAAATATCGTCATGAACAA
Source organism: Sipha maydis (assembly GCA_034509805.1). Classification (NCBI taxonomy): domain Eukaryota; kingdom Metazoa; phylum Arthropoda; class Insecta; order Hemiptera; family Aphididae; genus Sipha; species Sipha maydis. Next base: position 45,308 of record JASXSY010000606.1, read on the forward strand.
AAAAATATATATCTATAGACCTATTTACAAATATGTGTGTGTGTGTGTGTGTGTGTGGTGTATATGTATTACGTTTTACATAAATCGTCGTAGGTACAGGCACGTACGGGGTCCAATTCACAAGCAAGTAAACTCGTTTGACGCCGTGATTTATTCATTAACTAAATACTAAACACAACGCCGCAGGTAGACATGTATATTACATGCATATTATATAGGTGCGTACATCTATGTAAATTTATATTGTATAACTGACGCCGAATAATATTGTTTTGTTACACGGCACCGGAAGATTGACGAATTATTTATGCGGTATAATACACGCGCGTGTTTCAAGTTAAATATCAAATTTTGAGAATTCGATCGATACGATGCGTTTTGATATAATATAGGTATCTACCATATGTTGTGTACGTTTTGACTTCTTACGCACACAATTGTATATAAAGAAAAAACTTCCCCAGGGTGTAAAATAAAAATCTTTTAGGATTTGCTGCCGTATAGATCAATGGATCGGCACAACAGCCGATCGAAGAAGATCATCCCACGTATTGACAAATATGAATCGTGTGAAGGTATAACATATTTTCAATGAAAGCAAAATGCGCCAAAACGGGCTATTGTTGATTCTCAGAGTTGGGTCACGAATATTTTAGCCCATGCACACAAAGTTTTTTTTTTATTAGCTTTTAGTAAATACTATGACAGCTTAACATTTACAATTCTATCGATAAAACATAAAACATTACAATTTTGGTTATAAACAAAATAAGATAATAATCATATAGAAGAAAATATACATAATAGCAGCGATACAGATAATAGTTCTTAAAAATAAATAATATAGACACTAATTAACATCAATATTAATATTAGATAATGTTATCGATTAAGGTCTGATGATTATAGATATAACGAGTAAGTATATAAGTATATATAATAAATAGAGTAAAGATTACATAATAGATTAATTTTGACGAAAGTAATTAAGGCGATAAAGTGCTTTTAGTGGCCAGTGAGTTTACAACTGTATGAAGAAGAGTGATAAGGGGAGTGATTAACGAATTTAAACTTGAGATAAAACGTGATAAAGTGACGGAAATTGGTTCTGTGGAAGATATGTTATCGGCAGTGTTGGCGTATGTACGTTCGGGTTTGGAACTAGACCTGGAGAAAACCTTATTTGGCGGTGATTCAGTGACATTAGGCGTGAATCGATAACGAAGTTCGTCGGTCTTCTGTTTTATCTTATTTTTTTTCTTTTTATTTTCTACGAGCGCTTTGTATATAGGACATCCTTTGTAGGACGCAGTATGCGGCCCTGCACAAAGAGCGCACTTGGCGGGCTCCGAAGGTGACTTTTTACAATCCGAAGAAGGATGATTTTTTCCGCACTTGACGCAACGGGAAGTTTGCTGACAATAATTACTAGTGTGACCATAATCTTGACATTCCTTGCATTGAGGAGGTGCGAGTTTCTTCTTAGGCAGCTCGATTTTAACTCTGGAGTGGAGAAATAAGTCTAATTTGAGAATTTCCCTATTATTGTCGGCGACTTTTAGATCAATCCGAAAAAGCGGAAGTGGAAATTTTGTGACGCGGTGAAGAATGTTCGCAACGCGAATGACTTCGTGCCCCTTTTCTGCTAGGCCGGTTGTAATATCGTCAATGGAGGTGGATGGGTGGAGATACCTGATGTAAACGCTGAATGGTTTAGATATTTTGGGTTGGTAGGTATGAAATCTAATCTGATTACCTAAAAGGTAATTAGCGACCAGATTAAAATTAGTTGCGTCGTCCGTATAAATAATGAGATATTTCGAACTTGTTTTAAAATAAATGCATGATGTGTCAATTAGATCAAGTAGAGCCTTTACAAGAGTGGGGTGAGAATAGCCGCCACTTACCATGAAAGGAGGCGAGCTGAACGACTTGAAAAATCTTGGGCCAGGAGTAAGTTCCTTGTTGTTAGGTGATGCGTTGCGATGGTGTTTAGATGGATTTTCGACGGAGGGAGGGCTAAATACCTCATGATGTTCGTCGGAAACATCCGACAGTGCAGCATAACGATTTGGTGTGATGAAAATCTTGCTTTTATTGTCACCTGCTTGAGTAGGGGAAGATGCAGAAAGGTTCCTTTTTGTGGAAATGCGAGGCATATTAATCGTGGTTTGAGAGCAACATTAGCGAAAAACGGCGATAACGGACGAAACCATAGTATTTACGACCGTACGCGCTGAGCGATAGCAGCAAACTGATGCACACAAAGTTAATGCCGAATAAATTGTATCGCATACAAATTATCAAACGTAGATTACTTTAAAACATTATTATGTTTTTTTCTAATAACACATTTAGTGCACTACGAAATATCAAACGTGCTATACTACTAAACATTAATTATATGCTGTTTACAAGTCCATTTCGATTATTTATTTATGCATTTCGTTCTAAGGTAATTTCTATAATATAAGAACGATTTATACATTAATTGTTTTGTTCAAATATAACTGCTCGTTACAAAAATTGGTCGGTAGTTATGCGAATTACTTAGTTATCGTTTATTGGCATGCATCTTAATGAATAAAAATAAATAAATAACTATGTAACTAATATGTATAGGTATATAATATTTAAATACATTTGATTTTAATAGTTGAACATAGGCGTAGCCAGATTTCTTGTTTAGGGTAAGCAAAATTTGACTATTTTATTATATATATTTGTATATATTACAGAAAATATTAAATCAATAAATTTAAAAATGCACGTCCAACATAGTGTTGCCAGTTTGTCACTTGAAGGTATTTGGCACTTATTATTTATATATTATATAATTAAACCATGGTTTTGGCAAAAATTTATTTTTTTTCTTGAATGTTTAGGGTATGCAGTAACATACCCTAAGGCCCCCCTGACTACGCCTATGTAGTTGAACCTACAATTGTTTATTAAGGGTAAAAAAATTCGGTGTGTACTAGTTGCGGTCATAATCAAAAATTACATACTAGTTGCGGTCACCCATCAAAAAGGTTACATACTAGTTGCGGTCACTCAAATAATAACTAAGTATACTAAATAATATAATATAATATAGTTTATATACCTAATAATTAAATATGAAATTAATATTTGGTTTATTTATTTAATTTAGAAAAATGTATTAATCAACATTTTCCTTCTCATTTATATCGAAAAGATAACAGACTTAGGACTGTCTACACTATTATTTATTGTGTAGGTATACTTAAAAATGTTGATACTTATGTTTAAATTACGTGGTTAAACTTGTGTCAAAGTATAATATACTTAATATAATATGTATAATACTGTCAAATGATAATTATTATATAACTTGTATCAAAATATAGTATAAATAAATTTTAAACATCGTATTTTATAGCCGCATTACATGTTTTTTTACAACATACCCACCGTTGTACGTCATTCGCTAATGTACGATAAAATCGAAATTTATAATTATTAACGACACGTAATGGTTTTAATTTTTCACTCAACATATTTTTTGAATTCATTTTTATGTTTTACCGTATCAAAAGACGTAGGCACAATGAAAGCAATATTCGAAACTATGATCGGAGTATACAATTTAATCTATTTTATTTATAAACTTTACAGATAAGTAGTGGTGTTCCCACATATACACGCCGCGCTATGTGCATTATATCAAATAATATGTTTATCGTATATAATATAAATTTCGCCTGGAATTGGAGTATGATAAAGCTACGACCGCAACTAAGATATTACCTAAATTGGCGTGACCGCAACTGTTATATCCGTTTATCTCAAAAATCATCATGACCGCAACTAGTATGCAGCCAAAAAATTGTACCGTATTTATGAGGGACTCTGTGCGAAAAGTATCCATGTATACAAATCAGAAGCAATAGTAACAGATTTATTGATTGTAAAAAAAAAATAAAGCATTTTTACTATTTTAGTTATACTACATATTTTTTATATACTTATTTTTATATATTTTTTTATATACAAATTTATTTGGTATTTTGGATTACAAAATCTATGATATTATGAACGGAATTAAAAAAAAATTCAAATAAATATTAGAAATTTGGTCAGAGACTCCATCAAAACAGAACATTAAGATATTGTTTGTAAACATGATCGAATAAAAGTATAACAAAAGCGTTGCGAGTTGATAATATTGATGCGTATTTGCTGTTTCTCAAAAATACTAAACATTTTGGGAGAAAGGATATACATATATATATAAAGGAAATTGCATAAAACTACAACTCAAAAATTATACACCGATAATTTTTGTTTGTACATCATTTCAATTTAAACATTGGTCTTATTTCGTGTCCACGTATGTGTACCGACGGCTGCTAGTAATGTTAATTATAATAGTGTATAATATATAGGTATGGGTAAATACGAGCCCTCGATGGCTACGAAGTCGCGGTTGAAGAATACAATGCGACACATTAGCTGTAGCGTATTTTTAAAACACAACGAGCGAAAAAAAAAATCCATTACCGTATTGTTCAACGAATAATAGCCTTGTGTATGTGTGTGTGTGTGTGTGTGTGTGTGTGTGTGTGTGTGTGTGTGTGTGTGTGTGAATTCGAATAAATTTCTGAAGTTCTTTTTATTTCGAAAATACACTATCAATTAAGCTTCTATTGTCGACCCGAACACGAGTGCGTATAATCCTTTTATGATTTTTTTCCACTGGTCCGCTATCCTTTCATTGTTGTCATTATTAGCGATAAGTCAATGGAAGGAGCAGTGTGAATATTTGTTATGGTGCCCGGGGGAACCGGTTTCGCCGCTGCGCGGAGTAGGATACACTATACATTATTATAATATATTCCTTTGTTGCGGCGCGTCGTCCGTTTTGTTAATGGCCTCTCGCGGCCGCTAATGCCCGCGCGATGGTGGCTGTGATCATCGTCGTGAATACCTACGATGATTATTATTATTATTATTATTATTATTGTTGTTATTATTATTGTTATCATTATCATCGTTGAATATCCGTATGTTTACATCGGTACGATCGTACAACATGACTGTGCATTGGTTGAAAATCAATCGTAACACCGCGATAAATATTTCCGGATCGTTAAATCGATATATTAACAGCACCATTTAAAGGGTGTGGTGCAAGAACCCGATATCTCCACTTCTTGAAATTGTTCAGGAGAAACAAATAACCAAATAATTTAATTTCTAATAGAGGTATATATATTGTAAAAATCATTTTAATTTTCCAAATGGAGATCTAATTACATGTTATATACTCGTATTTACATTTAAGATTATCTTAAAAAAAAATTTGCGTTAATGTTCGTCGTCGGCAAAACGCACGGACTGATATTTTCGTGAGAATAAACGAAAATGTTTCGAGACGAGCGAACCGCGTGAATTTCATCTTCGTCCGATTACGTGTAAAATTGTGTGTATGAAGTTACACGACACTACCCCCGTGGTGCCGCTACTGCGCGGTCGTCACCGGTCGCCAAATAATTTCCACGCACGTTATGAAGATTTCCGGTTGCGAGCGAATTTACCATATTAATAAGGCAATTACTTCTCCGACATCCGTTCTCCTTTTACACATACGGATATATACATCGTGCGTAGTGTGATTAGGGCCGTCACCACGGGGGAAACTGGACCCTCTTAAAGTTCAGATTGATTAGAAATACTCTGCGTTACCCATTGGAGATTATTGATATTAATATGCTATTTCTAAAATACTTTTCTTAGAGAAATATTAATAAATTTAACTAACTACAATTAACTTAAATTTATATTCAAGCACTACTATTGTGTATACGAGTAGGCTACAATGTAAGTTATTCTGATTTATAAATAGTCATAACTGAAATGTATTATGGTTATTGTCGGAGTGTGAATAATGACACAATTTTATCCAAATGTACTATCACAAGTATTCAATAATTTCTTATTTTCTATAGCTGTTTGTAAAATTTTTAGGACTACATTTAATTTGTATTAATACATTATTGAGAAATTATTAAAAAAAAATTCATTGTAAAAATAGTAGATTCAATAGTAATGATTATAGATTTTAATTTTTTCACGTCACTTAAAAATGAAATTAGTGCAATGTGAACAGAACAAGCATTATTTGTGTACAGCAGATACAAGATTGATCGAAACTATTTATGTTACAGCAGGTATTTAGTCTTTATTTTGACATATTTGTTGTTTTTCAACATTTTCGAGTACGCTTCTATGGTTTAAAATGGTTTGGTTTGAACGAATCGAAAAACGATAAATATATGACCGCACGTACGTGCAGCCGCTCGTACGCAGTTATTGTATGAAGCTGTGCAAGAAAACTTAACTCATAAACAACGCGCAGTTGTATATTATATTTCAGAAGACTGCACCGGAACATTAAATTATTAACCGCCATCGTGGAGGCGATAAATTATAATTATAATAGCGGCTGCCGGTTGTTTCGTCCGTCTATCGTTACAACGTTCGCGTAGTGTTCCTGGATCTCGCGATTATTATTATTATTACACGACATTATTCGTGTAGCATATGATAATGCCACGTATTATTGGAGGCGTTTTGAACACATATTTTACATCTTATCAGACCATATAAAACCACCAGCGGAAAAAATATTGTTTTCGTTTCTCGTTCGATTTACCTTCGCGTATGTGTTTGAAAATCAACTGGCGTAGTGAATTTCAAACCGAAATTCACCTAAACAACGCGGTGCGTTAAGTAAGTAAGCTTTAGGATTGACTGGCCCCATATGTTTTTTTTTTACCAAGACGAATCGCGAGCCGTCTCTTCGCGTGTAACACCAGGTACCAGTGTGCAGTAAAACAAATACGCACGTGTAACAAACGCGTCGTGTGGTGCACGGCGGTGTAGGCGGAGACAACGTTTTTTACATAGTGTTGCTTGTAATCAGATCCAAATCACTCGGGTACTAACGGCCGCACCGGTCGCTCCAGCTACTGTAATTCCAAACCGGATTCAGACACACGGTTCTTTGTACAAATCTTATTCATGTTTTTTTATGTTTTTATTTTTTTATTTTATTTATTCATTATTATTTTTTTTTTATTCTTTTTAAATTATAGTAAGGTGTCGAATAAAGAATAAAAAAAATACGAAGATCCTACGCGTGAGTATTTATACATTCATATATATATATATACATATATATATATATACATATATATATATATATATAGTATGTGTATATACTATGTTTCTTTATATTATTATTATTATACAAACGGTTTACCGGTGCGGGCCCGTCGCTGCGGGAATTGAAATAAATAATAATAAGGGAAAAAACGCAACATATGATAATTTACACAGAGAGACAACATCATGGACCAACGGAATGTTACACCATTATGTTTCGCACTTGACACTCAATCCATTGACAGCGGTCGTAGTGCAGGCAGTTTCACGTTACGTGTATGAGTATATTATGCGCGCACGCGCGAGATTGGAGCCAAAATATGCAAATGCAAATTTGGAAAACAAACGAGTATAACGCGACGCCGGTGGATCAACGACGTAGACGAATAGTGTAATGTTTGTTGCGAAATATCTGCGTACAGTGCCGGATCGAAGACCACTAAGTACTGCTGTATTAGACCGTTTCAATGCTAATTCATAATTTTGAATAAGATTAATTTTGGTTTTTTATTCTCTTGGTATTTTTTTTCCAGTGGACTACCGGGGACTTGGACTCCTATAAACGTTTTTATGTGTACGGACTTGATTAAAATCAACACATTTAAAAATAAATTGTATATCACACGCATAAGTACATGTCTTTTTGTTTGTGACGTAAACGTGTACCTATATTCTATTGATACAAAATCGGTTTACTTCCATGCGAAAATATCACGAGTACGTCTTAACCAGTGTTGGGAAATATCTAGATAAATGTATCTAGATAAGTTATCTAGATAAAAATTATTTATATTTTATCTTATCTAGATAAATTTATACTCAGTTATCTTTATCTTCATCTAGATGAATATCTTGTTATCTATCAGTACCAATCTAGATGATTTATTTAAATAGAATAAAAATAAAATTTGAAAATTTAAAATGTTTCTATATTTTCATTTTTACATTTTTCTGTACATCATATACCTATGACACAGATAATAACTGACAAGATGACAATCTTCTTTTGAAGTTTATTTCAAAAAAAAATTATTTTATATTTTATGTTTATTAATGTTTGAAATGAGTTTAAAAAATGATATTTATTTTTAAATGTTTTTAATTATGAATTTTTTACCTAATATCTGTAAGTTGTAGCAGGCGCGGCTTCAGAAACTTACAAAAGGGGGGGGGCATTTTTTTCAGCCATCGCTTAATTTCAAAGGGGACTTAGAGGGGACTAGAGTTAGAGAATATTCTAACCTGGACCTGTAAGTGATTACTGATAATAGTTGTTTCTCCAAATGAATACAGAGTCCGACTGCGTTCCTATATTATGATACACACCTCATATTAATGTCATATGGTTTTTTTAGGCCACCAAATAAAATTTTTAGCTAGGTAGGTAATTAAAATCAGGATTTAACAGTTCACAAGGACAAATATGTGAAAAATTAAAATTTTTGAAAAAAGCTGAGGGGGGCATGGCCCCAGTGCCCCCCCCCCCCCCTTAGAGCCACGCCTGGGCTGTAGTATCCCGAATATTTTCAAAATCAAACATGAAATTATCTCATATTTATCTAGATAAAAATGTACTATTTTTTATCTTTATCTAGATGAAATTTAGTATAACTATCTTTATCTGTATCTAGATAAGAATCAGTATAGTCATCTTTATCTTTAACTAGATAAATTATTAGTTATCTATTCCCAACACTGGTCTTAACACAATAAATACGAGTATTTAACATTGAACCTTTTAACCATTTATAATTGATATTTTAATTAATATTTTAAGTACGCTTAATACGGTTTTTTTTTTATTGCAACTAACATAATTAATGTAGTTTCTTAAGACTAGAGGAATTTCGACGGAGAAAAGTATAAGAACTCCGTGTTACTAATATACTTATTAGTATAATATTTAAATCAATAGTAATACTCATCATGTCCGAAAAAGTAAAAAACAAATTAATTAACGAAAAGCGATACAATTACAAAAACCGATGTAACGGTAAAAGTATTAATCCAAGTATACATAATAATCAACAAATTGGCAATAAAATACGGTATTTTTAGGAATTCGATTAAAATGTATTTGAACGTGAATAACATACAACGTCTAGAAACATTTTATAGGTCACATTTGGAAATAAATGCGAATTCGAAATCGCACGTGAATTTTATTTATTTCTTAGCCGAATGCAGATCATAACCACATCTTCATTACAATAATTAGATAGAATTTAAAATATTTATTTTCCTATGATTCTTGTGTAATGGCTTACAAGTTTGAATACATTTGAACAATATCGTTCTGGTTATTTTTTTTTGTATATTTTAAATACTAAAATTTCAACCGAATTTATATAGAAATTTGATTCTGCTACTACATTAACCATCTTTAGAAGTATAAAATGATCCACATTAGACTTCTAATCACTCTGGTTCAGTAGGCTGTTAGCCAATAAATTATTGTTATTCATGTAGTATTTATAATTATTTATTCCACTTCACATTTTTATAAATAATGACATTTTAAATTTTCTGAGCAGATATAATAGTTATTATATCAATATTTGATATTGTATATTGCAACGACAATACATGCAAATATTTGTTATATCAACTGCCTTCTTCGGTCGTCCAACTATATAGTATGTATTACATTTTAGTCCTATTATTAATTATTCACATTAGCAGTGGAAAAAGTCTAAAATATCTCTAACCAAATATTTTTTACACCCACAATGTGTTTCAACGGTTTTGTACGTCACATAAAGTTTATTATAACGATAGTACACATGATAGTAATGGGAAATCATAAGCCTCGCCAAAAGACCGCATCGTGAGCGAAAAAAAAAAGGAATACTCGAGTCGGTATAATAATAATACGAACACATATGTTCCAATAATATTATCGCACGTTCGGCGGTACTGTCTGGTGTGCGTATATGGCATACCTATTCCTTTACATTCACGGTGCATGGATATAAAGCATTTATATATTTTACTTGGAACGCGTGTGCAGTAATGTATGTACACGCATGTTATAATAATGCATAGTATACATGTATATGATTATTATTTACGTGGCCGTTTTTCCCATCGTTTTTCGATATTTTTTTTTTTCACTCAGGAATCCGGTTAGACGAATGACAAGGAGAAGTAGGTAGTAGAAGAAGACCAAAAATACAAAGAATCCGGATAACGCGATACGATCCCTCAATAAATGTTTATACGGAAAGGACATTGCGGGTACAATGGGAATTAAACCGGTCGATTATTATTATTATTATTATTATTATTATTACTGTATTATAATAAGGGTACATTCCCTACCCCCACGTACGAGTTTCACTAGGGAGACGACCGAGGGAGGGCGGTATCTGTGTAGTAGCGTTGTTGCGTGGGAGCGGGGGTGGAGGGGTCGACGGGGTTACGAAAAAAATGTGCCCTTTACTTCATTGTGCAGCACGTGGACGAACGTTAGTCGGCCAGTCATTCAGTAGAACGTTCTTTCAATATTTTACCCGCGAATATACGTGTATATTGATATCACATCGCATAATAGTAATAATAATAATAATAATAATAATAATAATAATAGTCATAATAATATATTATGTACCCGCGCGCACGCCACGTAGTTGACTATCGAACGCGGTATAATATTATTATACAATATACGTGTTATTATACAACTATAATGCACGTACATTATCATCGTCATTACCACCTACGATATATCAACCGTGATACTATTGTCACGGTCATATAAGTACACTGAAAACGATTAAGTAGAGGTCGCTCGCGCACGCAACAGGTGCATGTGAGCGTGTGCCACAGTGGCGACCGAATGTCTACCCCGTGCCACCACCACGAACGTATGTGACGGTTTTCGAACTGTTCTGCTCAATTCAAATATAATTATTGTCCAGCCGGCAATACAAGTTGAACTTACTTATAATGATCGGTGTTCGTGCTCTCGATTGCGTTTTAGCGTGGCTTGAATGTTACACACACATTCACCCAATTGTTTCGTGAGCTTTTGATCCGTCAGTTTTCAATAGTGTAAATCGGTAGCACTGTGTCTAATTTTCGAGTGTCTTGTGATGATTTTATTTTAATTTATACAATATAGAAAAAAAAGGAGACAGAAACGGAAACGAAGAAAATTAGGGCAAAAAAAATATTTATAAGAGCCGTAGTGTCTGCAGTGAATCAAATTTAATTAACGACCTAAGGTCTCAAGAAATTAGCGGGCAATTAAACAACTCTTTTCGGATGTCATCTATGGACTTTGAATATTTAACTAACCAGATTGGTCCTGAAATTGTCAGAATGGAAAATTGTTTTTTAACAAATACCTAAATTTAAATTTAATTTACACCATTGGAATAGTTATTTATTTTGCAAGTATATATTTTTACTTTAGTCATAATTCATAAAAATATTTTTAATGAAAAATAATATCCCTAAAAAAAGTTTAAAAATGTGCAATAGTTTTTCCGAAAAAGAAGGATTCATATTTGGTTTAACTAATATTTTTATCAAATGAAAATTTATATAAATTTGTCTCTAATGAAAGTTTTTGTAAAAAAAAAAAAACAAAATGCCAGCGAAAATATCTCAAATAAATTGTAAATGTACCTTTCTATTCTTTAGTACATTTAAAAAAAATTGTTTTTAATCGTCTAATTGTTTGGGTGAAAATCAAATGCATCATTAGTAATACCTCTAATTTACCATAATGTTGCCACATAATTATTACGCATTCAACGATCGAATAAAATATTGATAGGACATTTGTTAGTTTGTATCTATTTTGTTATTATTCTTAAACCAACTAATTCTAATGTAACAATAAATAACTGTTATGTTAATATATTGACTATGAATTAATATTTAAGTGTAATTGAATTTACAAAAAATTTTAAGTTTTAAATAAAACTAATGAGTATTATTTCTACATTTTCTTTTATTTAATTTATTCACTTTTTAAAATTTTTTTTTTTTTAATAATTGATTCATTACAATTTAATTTAAAAAGGTTAATTTATTACAAATATATCAATGTATTACGGTATGACCGACTATATACAAACAAATATCTTTGTGCACAATATGTCAAAGTTATATTTATAATAAATCACACTGCTGAAATGTTGTATATATATATAACATCCACCAAGTATATTATAATGTATATTAGATGTATCAAGATACGAGAGTAAACCTGTACGATGCTATATATAAATGTACGCATTTAAATAATTAATATTGATTTTAAATACTATAAAACCAACGGGGGTATAAATTAATAAGTAGATAAATAGGTAGGTATGGCGTATTTGTAATTTTGGTTGTCTATAAAGTTGTATTAGAAAACTAGAACTCAGATTTTTCAACGACGCAGTTTCAAAAATATACACACTATGTAAGTATAACTCATTTATAATATTAAAATAAAAAAAAAAAACGAACTACAAATAAATTATATGCAAACGGTTATTTTTTTTTTTTTTGTTATTTCGGCGAGATTATAACTAATATTATACATACAGAACAAATTATATGTACAGTTAATACAAAAAATTGTTAAAAATTGACTCCGCGCATTGTACAAAAATTCAATGAATAGACTAGTGTTGAATAAACTACAAGAAAGGAAGTTCAAATGAGTTATAGTTAGCCAGATATTATGATATACAACGGTACAATAAAACACCATTTTAGAGTAAAATACGATTGTATTCAAACATATTATTTTCTATGGGCTTAAAACTATTATTCGTACGCAATCGTGGACAAAAACGAGTGTACTGCTAATTCGGAGATCACGCAACACTTGCTCCGTAAACATGCTTATTTGTGCCATATGCGATGTAAAGCGAATGAAAAACGGTTAAACACTCGAGTTTGCCGCTAGACCTATCCTTGAAAAAAGAGAGAAAAAAAGGAAAGGTATACTTGAGTTTCCACCCGTTTACGGTATAACCGTACTTATATTTCGCTTTCCAGTCAAGCGACTAATGGTTACCCCAACGGTTTTTAACTCACGAGTAAGATCGTTGATAGAAAAAAAAAAAGAATAAAAAGTACAAGCGGCACACGCCCCTGAGAAGAAAATATAATATAAGAAGCCAGTTACAGTGGTGAATATTGTATGCATGATATCAAACCGAGCTTCACAAAACTTTTACAATAATAATATTTCACATTGTTATACCTCATATTATAAATGCCTGTATAGTATTAATAATATTTTTCTATTATACTGAACATAGGTGTTTCAAATATCTTCTATATGTTTATCACACGTTAATTGTAAATAATGTTGAAAAATTTATCATTCGAGTATTTACAATGACAGCATTTTAAACTTACAATCTATCACTCTATTGTCTGTAAAATGCATATTTCGTAGTATGATTTAGTAATAATAATAATTTTATTACAATAACAAAAATTATATTTAAAGACACCGAGTACGTTTTTCTATTCGTAGTGGAGAGAAGACTGTAGTGGTACAGTTTAATCTTTGGTATTGCTTCCCATTGATGAGCCGTTTAGGATTCTTGACGTATACCAAATTGCGAAAAACTTTTGAAATTATTTGATAAAAATGAATGAAAACTATCATGTAATATAATTAAATTTAACAAATTAATATTTTAGGGGGAAAAAATGTTCTAAAAATAACGTTTTCAATATACTCAAATACGTTAAAATATTTTTTGCCTAAACGATGTATTGTCATTTATTTAACATCATAAAGTCATTATGTAATGTGAATTGTATTCATTATAATTTTTTATTTATTATGTACGACAAATTCTATTGCAATTACATGTTAATTAACCGAAATAAAACAAATAAATCGAAAACAATTATTTTAATATATAATATATGTGATTTATATTAAAATGTACCTGATGTCTGTGTTTAAATGACTCATGTAATACGAGTCATCCGAACATTCCAATCTATATGATTGATTTATTTCGGAATAAATCAAACACTGATGTTTCGTATTCATCACGTTCTTTATATTCTACCTTTTTTTGAAAATAAATATTCAATCCATATGAATGGAGTTAATTCATCACACATAAAGTACAATGTTATTACTATATACCGTCAATGATACCATTATTATTATTATTATAATAATACCTCACAGAATATTTATAATTTTGTGTAACTGTTAAAATGATCTATTCTCACGACGATCTAGAATATAACGCATACGCTGTTGGACTAATCAACAGTAGTTGTTTGAAAACTTAATCACAAATTGATTTTTATAAATTATTTTATTTTAAACTTTTAAAATAGAAAACTATATTGGTTTATACGAAATTTTCTAACAATTTATACGAAAAGAGTTAGAAAGAATATTTATACAACTTGAATATGAAATTAGCGAAATAAATCGTTGGAGCATGTGCAATGTATTATTAGACAATAATAAAAAATAACACACATATTCAACTTATAACTTAATTGTATAGAATTAATAAGTGTCTACTATTTGAGGAAACAGGATCATACAATCGATTTTTAAAGTCGATTAAACAATTTTTATTCATAAAATACACGAAAGTGCGGTGTTCTTTACCCTCATAAAAACGTTCCCAGATGTATTGAACCATTTCTTTGAATTATTCCAGTGCTGTTGAATGGTATATTTGCTTTTATTGTTGAATTAATAATATGGTAAAGTCATAACTACGTGATTGAACTGAATTGCACAATAACGTTATTTTTACTTGCAACTCTAATACTAGATTATAAATATAATGGACTATCGGATTAAAATCCAAACATTTTTTGAGTTGTTTTACATGGCCATTTAATAAAAATTATAAAATTAATTGTTATATTGTACTTTATTCTTACAAATAAATATTTTTTAAGAGGACATAATCGAGATAATCGTATCCCTAATAATAAAATGACTATTGTTATAGTGCAACAATTCAAATCAATGATTTCATAGAACGCAAAGCTTTATTAGTTATGAATTATTATTAACAACTATGTGCCGATTAAAGCTCTCATTTTTGCTGCAAAGAATGTCAAAGTATGGTAAATAAGTTTTTGTATTTCGCAGAACATTACATTTTTTTGAAATTTGTTTGAGTCTTATGACTACATTTTATGCAGAATATCACGAAAAACTGTTCATAAGTACGTAACTATAATATGCACATTCAATAAAGATAAATGTTCTGCACATTGTTTTCAGATTCTTAGAATATTATCGTTTTCGAATCACTCAATGCTGTAGAATTTCAAGAGTAATGCAGCATTGAAAAATTTAATAGAGTTTTCAAAGTATCTCATATTAAAATACGACTCGTATGAGTATTAGACAAAGTTTTAGGAAACGTATGAATCGAGGATTTCGATGTAAAGCCAAATCATCAACCTTTATATTATTTGAAAAAAACGTGAATCTTGTGTATAGATATTTACGAGCTGTATGGACTATAATCTGAATAAGATTAAAATTTTTTACGCAGTGCATCAAAAATTTGTTTAAATAAAGATCTGTATTTCCTACTAATTATTATTTGCGATCTTCGGTGTATATTTTTCAAAGTAAAATTTAAATTTTTCAATCAAATATTATAAATATATGTACAATATAAATAAAACAATTAATTATGTATGTACGAGGGGCAAGTAAAAAATAAGGTTCCCACATTTTTTTCAGGTGTAAGGCATTTTTTATTGCAATAAATATGTATACCATCTGAAAGCTTGTATTTCAAACTATTTTTCTACATAGTCGCCAGATCTTTCAACGCATTTTTTCATACGAGTTATCCACTTCTGAAAACCCGCTTCGAAGAACTCCGCCGCTAGGCCGCCGATGTACTTGGTGACCGCTTCCTTCACCTCTTCATCTGTACTGAAGCGTTGTCCACCCAAGTGTTGCTTCAATTTCGGGAACAAGTGGAAGTCGCTGGGAGCAAGATCAGGGCTGTAGGGGGCATGATCAAGCAATTTCCAGCCGAATTTGTCCAGTAGGGCGGTGGTCTGTCGAGAGACATGCGGTTAGGTTATGCGATGGCATGCGATGGCCTCCCGCTCCTTTGCTCGTCGTGAACGTCTGTGCGTCCTTCGGAGAACTCCCTGCACCATTTGCGGACGTGCTGGACGCTGATGCAAGCTTTGCCATAAACTTCTTCCAACTGTCTATGAATTTCAATAGGTGTAAGCTTCTTCGCGTTTAAAAATCGAATCACTGAACGGATTTCACACCTGGCGGTGACGGCGATTGCGGGCTCCATCGCGGATTGCTGTTAGACTGGCACTAAGCTTCGCAGTGATCTTCCAGGTAGTTGGAATGGAGTGGGGGGGATCAACAATGAAGGTGGTGTTGCCGGATTTCTCCTAGTATCTCGTGCGGCGAGTGTACAGTGTTGGGAACCTTATTTTTTACTTGCCCCTCGTATATATATATGTATTTCAAAATACTTTAGAGTAAAATAATTACTTTAACAACAGAAAAAAATAAATGTCAAAAATAGTAAAAAGTTTACTAATCCTTACGATTATTTTGATGTTAATGCTCAATATAACTAAAATATCTCAATGTTTAGTGAAATTGTAGATTTATAAGTAAAATATAGATATTTTCATAGTTTATTTTTTTTGTTAGATAATTTTGAAATTGATGTGACCGTAATGAAAATACTGAGGGTTGTGCGTCTAAAATTCATTGTTTTATTTGTCTTATAATATATAACAATGACGTTTTGTATTAATGTTTCGGTATTGGTATAAAACATATATACATACATTTGTATAGTTAGTATATAATAGTTTTATAAAATAAGTTGTCACCGTTGTGTATTATGTATCTTATAGGTTTTGTAGCAGATCAGCATATCTTTTAGGAAAAAAGTAAATCTGCCATTAAAATTACTATCTTCCTTAAAATCAATTCCTGTTACTGCGCCATGGACAAATTGATCTCTAATAATTATTGATGTGTGCGCACAAAGCATAGTAAGAAAATAAAAATGTATAGAAACAAATGAGATAAAAAACTAATCGGCACGGAAGTCGACAATAAGTAAAAATAAAATAATGTGCACCGGAAGGAATACGTACTGTTATAATATTATGTACGTGAACGCGATCATACGTATATTTAAGTACATAACAAAATATATACATTATGCTCACGTAGTTTATGTCAAGGACATATCATTATTATTACCGTACACAATAGTGTAAACGGATATATGCGCTGCAACAGACAAGACGACGAGACGATTCTTAATGATCACACGTCAGCTCACTATTTTACGTGTTTGTGGAAGTGAGGTTCGTGTTACGATGACGACGAGAATATCACCGACCTTGTTATAATAAAGATAACGTATGCGGAACATACTATACAGCGTACGGATAACATGCAAATAGGTATTATTAAGTTTTCTATTTGTTGTTATAGTCTCATAGTACATATACTAATGTGTGAGTGTGTGTGTGTTGTTTAGAACCGGGTAACGACGATCCGACTTGGGACTGCTCCAGGCATTACACCACATGAGCTTAAGGAAATAATAATAAAGATAGGTAAGTGTACCGCGCGCGTGTTTTTATGTATACATGTGCAAGTAATATATATATATATACGTATATGTATATATATGTATATATATATATATATATATAGTGTGCTAAAGCGGTAGTGGAATCACTCACTCGTATGTTTATAAGATGCTACACATACATACACACACACATATACACACACGCACACACACACACACACACACACACACACACACACACACACACACACACACACAGGCACTTAAGTGAATATTATGTAAAGGAATATTTACAAGTAAAGGAAGACAAGGGAGGTGGCATGAACATGACGACGCTGACGATGACGCTGTCGACGACGAAATAATAACGTGAAGTTTACCAAAGTTTGATGACTTTTGTCTTGATGGGCGGGGAGGAAGGGCGGTCTCCCGCGGCCCGATGCTGGCCCGCGACCGGAAGCGCGCGTCGGAGGCGGTGCAGGAGCGCGGTGCGTGTACAAAAGAAGCTCTTCGAGCGGAAATGAAACGCGACGGTGAACGCGACTTATTTCTCGTGCGAACAAGAGAGACGCGCGTGGTATTAAATTTTCGGTACATCGGGCCATTGTATAATATAACTATCATTATTATCATTATTATCATTATTATTATCATCATCATTATTATTATTATTACTATTATTATTATTCAGCGTCATCGCCAACACATTACATTAGAATAGTAATAAAACTGCCGTGAAGTGTTGCGCGCGTACAGTGTACGCAACTAATGTCCGCGTACGCGTCGCAAATCGTTTGTAACAAGCATGAACGAAAACGTTTGCAAACAGCGGCCGTGATCCTCGAGGTGCCCGTTTTCGTCGACCAAAGGCCGTGTACGCAAGTCACCGGTGTCCCGTTCGTCAGCGATCCCGACGCACGTGGTGACCGGATGGTAAACGCGTGCGTTCGATTCTCGTAATAATAATAGGATCTCGTAGACGCCGTATGTCACCGTTTTCGAGCGCTCCAGCAACAACCGTGTAAAACGGTATCCCTTCCCTTCCCGCCCAGTTTTCGCATATCGTCATCCCACACGTCTTGTCGTTTTCTAAAACGTGCAGCGTACCATGACGGAAAGTTACGGAAAACGTACTTTTATTTTCCATTGAATTATGTTTGGTTTGTTTTATTTTTTTTTTAAGCTACTGCATGGCTGACGGGGCCACATACTATTGCAATAGAACGGAGAAGAGAAACACTTGATATTATTTTTGCAATCCGGTATGGCAACTAAAACGATCGTTTGTTTACAACATTAAACGATTAAAATAATAATCATAAACGACACGATTTTAAATTTTACGTCAGGTCGTGTTGTACGACGACTTTATTTCCAGAACGAAACCGTCTTATATATATATATATATATATATATATATATATATATATATATATATATATATATATATATATATATATGTGTGTGTGTATGTGTGTGTGTGTATAACACTATAAATACACAATAATGAAATTCATGTGTACAGATAATCTGTCTGAGCTGTCTGAGTAAACGTGTTACCCGCAACGATCAGTCAATAAGTGAGTATACTTGTCCGTTTGAATGAGTTGTTTTCTATACATATTTTATATTTTCAATTAAATTTCACAAGCGCAGGCCTAAACAGTAATAGGAACGGTTGGTTTTAATAATAAAATCCGACGTCAACAATAATCGCAAAGTAGCAGTTTTATAGCTTTTTAGATAGTACAACATTAAGTCGTCATCAGTGAGTCTAATATTTGCACGCGAAAAAAAAGCGAGTGCAATTTTTTTACCGCGCAATAACATTATAATCGTTTTTCGAATAATCATATATCCACAAAAACAACACATTTCGGAATACACCAGTGCGCAGTTCATATTTTCATTAACAATTAAATATTGCTCGGACGACGCACGTTTTTCATACCACGGTGATTTACGGTATCGTCTTCACAAACCAACATAGTAATAATATATAATAAAACGCATTCATGCTGTGATAATCGTACTGCGTATATACAAGTATACTTGTCTCACAGACGACGCCGAATGCCTTTAATCGTGTTTAATATCGTTGTCGGACGTCAATTATGCGCACGATTGTTACACGGTACTGCACTATATATATATATATATATATATGTATATATCAACGTTGTCGATTATACTTTCTTTTTTTTTTTTAAAATCAAACCTTCGCCGTTTCTTCACGTGTCGAATTTTAAAATTTGACCCGTCTGTAACGCTATTATTACGTGTGCATTGTACCTATACTGGCGTCAACCACGTATCAATGGTTGGAACCTGAAACCTCCAAATGTTCTCAAAATAATAAATATAACATGTCGGTCTTGAACAATGACAAAAAACATTCTTAAAATAAAATTCTAACCAATGATATTTTGAAATATTTCAGAACATCGTATAGAAAGATGTCCGTTATATATTTAATGCGACGCAAAAGAAAAAATGAAATATTATCGTATTATTTTATTTCAAATATTATAACCTATCCATTCAGTATCACGGTACACGCTCTTATAAATGTATTTTGGTTTGTGTATTGGTATGCGTAAGTGTATTACACAATAGTGTGCCGTACGCGTACATTGAAATGTATTATCTGGTTATTATTATCATGTTGAACTTGCATATTTATCTGATTAACTTGGAATCTAGAATTCATTTCCGAAAATATCGTGAGTTTTGTTACTAAAGTTTTTTTTTTCTACACAATTTTGTTTGGTATGGTTCACAAAATGCAAATAATAAAATATTTGATTCCTGGGTTAAATTGTAATACTTTGGTTTCAATGATTTAATCATTCGATGTTTTCCACCGTGCATTTGTGTGTTTCGTGTAATATTTAGTAAAACTTTATATTTATTACTTAATATAAAATTTTATTATGACAATTGGTCATAGGCTCAATTAATTTTTCTTCATTTCCAATTCGAATAATGTCGGTAAATCAACGTTTTTGTCGCAATTAATTTCTTGCACTTCATTTATAATGTCGTTATTGTTTTCAGACGTCATGTTACCACTAAAATCTTCTTTTTTTTTATTTGCAATCATTTTATTTAAATTTTCATAAAAATAAATTTCAGAGGTAATTTTTAAACATAACACGTGAGAAATATTAAGGTCACAGACAGTGAGTAGACAATGTACAATTTTAAACATATAGACGATGTACACCCACAACTGAAAAATCGGTGTATAATATAACAATTGTTATAAATGTGTGTATCTTCATTGTAAACTCCTTCAATAATAACTCGATAAAACTAGATTATTGTTTATTAAGTACTAAAAGCTAGAATCTAACGGCTTTAACCAAATTTGATTAGCTAATAGATAATTACAAAGGGTCCTTATCGGACACACATTTACACTGTAGATGAATGGCAATCAATATATATTTTGAATTAATATCAAAAAATCTATAATTCAAAGCAATGTTTAATGTACATCGTAGAATTGGTATTATTGCAAGTATTTTATTTACCATGTACATGGCTCACCTTCGTCCAACTACTCTGGATGTCAATAGAAATTTAAATTTAGTTTTTGTTATATGGCTAATGTTATTTGGTTATTTGTCGAAAGCGGTTAAACAATGTTTACTTTATTGATTATAGTTAAGATTATTCATTTGAATTGGCGGCTAAAATCCAAAAGTTTAACATAAGCGAATAATATTGGCTAAACATGTGATTAGTCGGCTGATCTTGAGTTTAGCCATCCTTCGAACACTAACCATAACATAAACACATAATCAATAACTGAATAGTCCTAATCTAGAAATATAAAAACAAAAGAAAGGTCAAATTAATTTTCTAATTAAACTGTAAAATAATTAACTTTCTTTCGACTACTAAATATTTAGTACTTTTGCCTATGTTTTTATTTAATGTATATAATAAAAGGTAATTTTGTTATTAAAGTTATTATTATTATTTCATAATATGCAGCTATGATTATTATTTTATTCACTTTTAAAATTTAAACTTAATACCTATGATTTTATGTACTTGAAGTAAATTTTTTCGTCCAGCCCTACATACTTTTTTAATTTCTAGATCCATGCCTGCCGGTAACTAAACCTTTCACTGTCGGATCGCGATTTGCGGTGCAGTAAACTTCGACTAAATCACTACGAGAGACAAGTCGTTTTATTTTTAAAAACGATTTGTTCTACGGCTGAAAACAAATCTCGTTCCGCGTTTCATTTATTACATACATTTACTCTAATACGTGCTTTGGCCCTATTTGCTTTCGATAATAGTAAATCCTCGACAAAAAAGGGGTGGCGAGATATGATTATATTGTCTCTCCGATATCCCTGAAATTGTGGTAGTAGATGAAACACTACAATAGTTTTAGCCGACGTATAATGTTATTACTACACACGTCATATTGGATAAGCCGGAAGTGCAGATGGGTATGATATGGTATATGGTATATATGAACGAGAAGCGTTCTTGTAACCGTGCATAAGCGTGCAAAAACTTTTAGGAACGCGTACGTCCGGTCACGTGTGAAAGCTGAAAAATAATAATTTTGAAGGCCACCAGTGATTTTTGGATGCACTTAGTGAATAAAAGTTGACCAGATAAAATATTGAATGAAAACAATTTTAAATTAAAATCACGAGAACATAATTCTTATGACTTGTGCTTGTTCACACGTCGAAACATACACTCAAATACCACGGACACGTGGAAACATGAATTGATTGATGAAAAATACATGACTTATTCAACTACAGTAAATTAACAAAAGACCGTTCAAAAGAAAACAAATTTTAAAACTAAAGAGTAAATAGGTATGTGGTACAATGAAATTATTTACAAAATTGATAGAAAAAAAAAATCTGTCCGAAAAACTATAAGAATAATAAACACTGCATTACTCGTACAGCTTTTTTATTTCGTTAATAATTATCGTGATATCCACTTGACCAACACAATTACAAAGTAAACGTTGTTCAAAAAATATATGCCGAACATTGACTAGTTTGGCCATTTAATAATGGACTACGGTTCACCGTTACCTCCTTCGAATAACGCCACTGGCGCACACACGCAACATTACATACTCATACATGCGCACGTCGGTAACCAGATGCAATGTCCGCACGTACAAATTCGTGTAAAATATTATCGATTGCCGTATGGAGTGCATATAACAATGAGAGTAAACTTCCTACTCTTTATTCGACGTGCATTCCCCTTTCGACTCCTTGTGTTAGCCCGTACAGTGGCAGAGAGGTGTGCGGCGGCGAGGTAACCGTGAATTGATTTGGCCCCGTCGTCATCAACCCGGCCGCACAATGAAGAGATTAGACACTTAGATTACTGAATGTAACGATGAGCGCTAAACAGGAAGTGAAAGCCACTGGTTTGTAATAATTGGATTCTTTTTTTCCGATTTTATTAATCTCGTCTTGCTTATAGATAGGTACTCCGCCAATATAATATATATTGATCGGAAACGCGCGTTCAGTGATAAACTTGGCTTGAACTAACAAATGATGATATCTTATTATGTTTGTATCTGCAGAGGAGCTACAGGGTGCGCTTATACGAGTAGACCAACGACGATCAATAGTTGTTTTAATTATCTCTACGTGTCGTTGGAGAAATAAGTGTTTCTCTACGTACACGGATGAACGTTTCCACGAAAATACTAACATACCGAATTGAACATAATGACGTGCTGTATCGAATTTGTTTTAACTTCTACGTATCGTGCTGGTCATTGATTTTTATCGAAATTGATAATGGAATGTTTTTGTGCGACACTGGTAATTTTCGATTTTATAATTCTATTTCAATTTTTATTGTTTTCAGTAATGTTTTTTTTTCTAGCCTGTCCCGTAAAATTTAACTATTTTACGTAAAGTACATCATATCTATACATCTAGTGCGCTTAGATAACACAAGGTTCGGATCGTATTCAAATATTATGCGTCGATGGAAATAGTCAGATATGTTGAATAAAGTTCAAATATTGATAAATCTTATATTCTATCAACGTGATTACGTATGTAATATAATACATAACTGATCTATATGTGTAATTTAGGTAACACGCATGCTGTATATTATAATCATTACCGCCAGGGAAGGCAACTAAAAGTATTGTTATAACGGCTACATTCAAATATCAAAGGTTCCTAATGCGTTTCATACTATAATTTTAATAATATAATGTATTTACGTTTATATCTAGTTAATACGAAAATCAATATTCTCATTAGTTATTAGGAATTTTGAGTAGAGTTCGCAGTCAATCGTGATAGTCAATAGAACCAAGTTAGGTGTATAACTGAAACGTAAATTGCGTAAATCATAATAAATGTAAATATGCTTACCATATAATATTATAATACGTCTTACCGTGGTTTAAAAGTAGTTCACGTACTCTCCGATCTAATTTGTGTAATATGTTATTATATATATATATATATGTTATTATTAACATAATATGTTTATGTTTGTTATAATTATAATTTTAAATAGTAAGACTTAACGGTATTTTGTCATGGACGTTCAATTTTTACGAGTTTCCGACATTTCCGACACAAGGAGACAAAGCATGGCATGCATGTATTTTGATCTTGTACCTACACGCGCACAAAAGAGAAATGTGAATTAAACAAAACCCATGAGAAATCCATTACAATACAATGGTAAATACTAGGATTTATGTACGAAAATAACAAATTACATGATATTATGCGTACACTTAAACTTACTATAATAACGGGCATATATGTGTGATCTTAAGTTATTCTCGAAATCATTGAATGACCATGGTTGTCGGTAGAGAAAAAGAAAGCACCCAATTTTTTGGTTATGCGATATACAACATATTGATGAGATCGCATGGATTCTCTCCAATCCAATACGTGTTTTAGAGGAGCTTTATATCTTTATAACGCTTTATATAACATTTTCGAATAGTAGATCAATCGTAATTTACACTGTGCCCGCGTCCTTTTAATTTCTCGTATTGTCGTTAATTTGGATTAGTGGAGTATTTTCAAATAGTTTGTGAAGGGGGTTTAAAATTCTTATAAAAGATAAGTGATTTTATATTATCATCAAGTTAAATCTAATACAATATTCATACCTCTATGATAACATATATGATTAATTTATTTAATAAATTATAAATACTGCTCGTATTTATATACAATCATTACAAACACATGATATAAATTAATCTTTCTTTGTATCTTCATAACAAGTCATTCATGACTTTTAAACCTTTATTTTTTCTTTTGAGGAGGGGGGATGGTTGAGACCTAGAAATTCCCTTTTTCCCGAAAATAAGCCACTGATTCGGATACCACAATATAAATATTGTTTGATAGAAATAGTAAATAGCTTGTGCGTGTATTTGTTTAATTTCAGTTACTTTTTCATTATATGAGAACACGATCCTATACCCATATATTTTGCGTATAGACATTATACATATGGTTCCGCAGACATTTTATGTAAAAAATAAAATTAAAAGGACAATATACTGTAAATATTTACGTAAACTTATGGTATATCATACGATTTTATAAAACGAATATCGAATATATGTTTAGATATGAAGGTGTATTTTAGTATTTTTATTTCCTATCAACTGTGTCGTTAAAAAATACGAAAACAATATTTATTTCAACACAATGTTACACAATGGACGTTGTTTTCTTTTTTACATTCGTGCAATGTTTATTTTTCAAGCAAAAAGCTGCCACAGTTGCCCTCCACCACCACCACCACCACTACCACCCTTACCACTATTACCACCAACACTGTCCCCCTTTGACTGTATGGTGAACGTGGGCAGAAAATTGAACGAAATTAAAAGAACTCTTCGGGGCTTCGGAAACCTCGGCGGAACGACGTACGACAATCGTCTTTGGCACATGTAAATAATAGGCACATATATAAACGAATGCATAGGTGTACAAGTGTTATAGTATATAAATTATATATATATATATATATATATATAACTACACATACGCCACGTATAATATAATAGAGTCTTTTGTGCCAGATGCCGTGCGACTGAATAACTAAAATAAATATTTGTAACACAAAGCGTACATGAACGCCTTTGTTTGCCCGTTGGGTTTGCAGCGGTTGTGACCGATTCCCCTGCATTATAATAAATGCAGTGCAGTATAATTATTTTACAGTATATAAGTGTAATAATAATAATAATAATAATAATAATAATAATATGACAACGTTGATCAGTTCGCAACGTGTATTTTATTTTCTGAGTTTTAATAGAATCGTCAATACCTGCGTAACCGTACCTAACGCCCGTCGCTTTCGGGTACAATAAATCGGAAACTCGTGTCCATGTATTGTGTTTGCCTTGCAGGCTGCTTCAACGAACTGAACCCGAAAAGTGATTCATCTTAATTCGCCGTTAAACTAGAAATTTTCCAACTATGTAGTCCGAAAAAGAAAATATTTGTTCATTGTAATTTATTCTACCAAAATAAGAACAAATGGATTTTTTTGTCACGTCAGAAACAAAACGAACCGAAAATATTCACCAAACAAAATTTAAAGTTTTTGTACACAAGAACGCGGCAAATTTATTAAAGAAATATCAAAAATACACTTAGGCTCTCCGAGCAATCACATGACGTGTGCCCCTTATGAATGCATTTTAAAACGGTCTGCGGTTTTCATTACTATGGTACCGAAATCACCATTTCCGTTGTACTTTTATTATTATTGACATTCGACCTAGTAGAACTACTCAAAAATTTCTAAGTTAGGTTTTGAAATTCAAATTTTGAAATACGTTATAGCAGTACATGAAATAAGGCCATTAAGACTCGTCCACACTACTTCGAATAGTGGTGATTGACAATATCGAACAAATGTTTACGTGTCGGGCGACTTTGTTGAAACGTGTCAGCCCAAGTCAAACGCAACCCGAATCAAATCGGTTAAAGAAAATCGAGTTGACAACAGCAGTGTGTATGTATCAAAGCATGTTGCTCGATTTAAGCTACAGTCAATGTTATCACATAACAACTTTATCTATTAATTTTATCTTCAACAAAAACTGATAAAAACTATAAAATATTAATTCTGTTTAGTTTGGTTTTGCCGAGTGCATATATTTTCAAAATTAGACAATTCATTTTAAAAAAGTTTCAAAAGCTCAAGTCACTTCTGTACTCCAGGTTCAATTGATCAACCTTATTAAGTAATAAATCTTTCATAAATAATCGTTGTTTGACGAAGTGAACCAATGCCGTGTGTTCCCAGGTCATCGAAATCCAATTTATCGAATCCTAATTCGCTGATTAATCGTTAATAATAATAAGTCTAATAAATAATCGTCTTCGTTGCAACGTTGCAACTAGTGTATTGTGTCTGTAATAATGCTTCGATAAAGCTCATATTTACAATTTAAATAATCTATAAAATAATATAATTAAAATAGTTTAGTTTAGTATTGTTTTAAAACGTTAGTTTATAAAAAATACGATATTAATAAATATAATTATGCTCAATAACACATATGTTTAAAGACGTTTGTATCATAGCGTAAAATATGAGTTACGTAACAACTTACATTAATTCGCCTTTTTCATTTATCGTTGAATTTATATTATTGTTAAAAGTCAATAAAACTAGTAGGTATAATCGTCGACAAACTAAGATATTAACAAACAAGAACGTCGACAAAATGGGAACATTTTAAAAATGATGTAAAACCAGTTATTTGTCGGCAAACTGCGATGTCAACGGATTCTCGGTGACGTGGGCACAAACCACCTAGGCTTTAACCTTATTAGATAAATTATTTTGTCTTTGGTTCAAGACATATATTATTATGCCCGTGGAGTGGAATATTCATTGTTTTCTAAGTATCTGTGTTAATTGAATTCAATCCTTGCTATACTTCAACTTCTCCGTGATTGGGTCGATTATTATGTGTTGTCTGCTGTGCAGTTTATAGAATGATAATAATTGAATATCTTTATCAAGTATAGTCATATTTGTCTCCTTCTTCCCTCTCGCTCTCTCTCAATAATAATTGACATTTGCGTTTAACACTATCATCCCTTAAGTGGCACTAATAAATTGAAAACTATCGTTTTTTAATTTTTAAACCGTTTAATCTGTATCCTTTAGAACACTGATTTTTTTTTCTCGCCCTGACCTGTCAATTTCATAGATTAATTTATTATTATCTTCGTTGCGGGCACCCTAACCGCATGATCAACACCCGACATAATCCCGCATGGTATTAAAGTATAATAGTAATTTATATACATAATACTCGTAATTTAGTAAACATATATATATATATATATATATACCCCTTTTTTTAACTCTAAATCATTGAAATCAATTGAATTATGTGTTGCATCGATTACGAGTCAACAGCCAACTAAAAAAACAAAAATAATTTAGATGGATCTTTTTCAGATAATCGTATGGTTATTTTAATTACATATTATTCATATAATGCAATATACTGTATGCAGATTTAACATTGAAACGAAGTCTAGTGTTGATGTTAATATAA
The DNA here is from genome assembly GCA_034509805.1 of Sipha maydis. Taxonomy (NCBI): domain Eukaryota; kingdom Metazoa; phylum Arthropoda; class Insecta; order Hemiptera; family Aphididae; genus Sipha; species Sipha maydis. Next base: position 73,661 of record JASXSY010000606.1, read on the forward strand.
TACAGTCATAAATAGACAAATCAAATTAAAACGTACTGTATACAAAATAAAAATAATCAATTATCTTGAAAATCCTTTTAGCATTTATGATTTATACCTATAATAAAAATAGAAGGCAAATACTGTACACAATCTCATAATACACTAGTCATAAAGAAATTATTGTTTTTTTTTTTTTTGTATATATATTGCTTCTTATGAAAAGATATTAATGTAGTTATATATTTTTTTTGATCAATTCATTTTTACGTATCGTATCAGAGCGTGGAAATAATAACTATAAAAACACTTACATTAATAAAATGTATTATATTAGGAGGTGGTATCCACGGTGAACAGGTTTTCGTTGCAACGAGAATAATATCAAATGTAGTGTCGGTGCGCGGGGAAAAATGTTTACGAGTTCGTGTAAAATGCGAACCAGCTGCAGGTGAGTGGTGTAGTAATATTGTGTGTCCAGTCGGCAATGAATGGGGTGTCCTCGCTGCCGGTACATTTGATAAGTACAATAATAATAATAAATGGAGGCCTATACGTGTATAACAATGCGTATACATTTATATACATACATATATAAGTGCACCTGCGGCAGTTCCGCGGAATTCCATACCAGATATCCCCGACTGTGTTGTCACAGGATGAAGGATGCTAGCCACCGTGGCGACTGCAATGTATATTGTGTATGCGTGTACGTATGCATGTGTATAAGTTTCAATATCCATTCCCTACACTGTTTAAGCTGTATAGCAGTTACCCAAATGTGTTATAAACTCGTCCTATTATTATACAGTTGGACTTAATTAACTTCAAGCTGAAAGGACCCGCAAAAAATTTGAACTATCCAAGAATCTTAGTAATCTTTAAAAGAAAACGAAAAATTAAACATTTCAAAACGTGTATTTTATTAAAAAAATACAATATTTATTATATATGAATATATAATAAATATATATATATATATATATATATATATATTAACTGTGTTATATATATGTCATTTTATATGTAATGTTATCAAATTTATAAAAAAAAAATGAATTTAAAAAAGTATACATTTTTGTTGGCGATTTCCATCGAGCCATCCACTGATAAACTTATAATTTTATTTACTTAATTTTAATGCAAATTAGTCAGCTTTTGGTTGTATCAAAAGCTTACAAAGTGGAATATTTCGCCTTGTTTTTGTTTAAACTACTTGCAAATATACTCATCAACATCAGGATTTTTACTGGACGTAGCCAACTTGTTAAAAATATTTTCTTTATTTTTAATTTAATTACACAATGTGTTAAGTAAAGTACCAAGTTATTTAAGTATCAACAATTTTGTTTTCAATTCTTCCTCAACTTCCCGAATCGTTGCAGTTTTTTTGTCGTAAGCTTATTAGTTAGCATACTATTTAAAGTTAACTAGTTTTAATTATCAGTATACGTTTTAACATCGATATTATGAATAATGAAATCCAAAAAAACGATCAAACTACTTGGAATGTAATGGAGCACTTAAGTGTTATTATATATAATGCATTGCTCTTATTGTAATTTTGACAAATTAGTTACACAGATTAATTGGTCATCAAAATGAAAGACTATGTAAAATAAAATGTTTTTTTATTTTTTTATTTTAGAAGTCTATAATGTGACATACGAACATATTCACTTTAAAGATAGTATACAGAGAAATAAAAAGTATTACCCATCCAATTACACCGACTATAAGGAATTTAACACGTTTTCAATGTTTATAATGCTATGGTACGTCGAAATATTTAAACATTATATTAAACTGCCTTTTCCCTTAGAACCATAAAAAAAAAAAAGCCTTCATGTTAGTAGTTTATTACTCAAGTCGTTTTATTATTCCTCGATACTGCTACGATGTAATAGAACTTGTAAAATACAGCCATAATTTAAGCTGTATTATATATATATATATATATTTGGGTTAAGAATTCTATAACATTTGAAATATCAAAATCTTTATAAATCGTATTTGTTCAACTTCTGCACTTTTAAGTGGATAAACATTTCTATAATAATTACTAGTATGTATGTTTAAAACTAGTTAATGTTATAGCTTAAAAGTCCAAATACTGAGTAAATTACTAGGGTTTTATTTATTATTCTAATTTTTTGAAAATATTAAAAAAAAACATAATTATTTTGTTCAATTAACAATTATTATCGTGATCTACATAACTACATAATATTTTTTTTTTTTTGAAATAATTATCGTGTTGAAAATATTAATACCGTACAAATAATTGATAGCAATAAAATTACTGATAAACATTTATTTATTTATGTAGATGAATTTTTAATGCGAAAAAAGAACAATTAGTATATGGTTAATTCTGATAAAAAATATTTTAAAGTTAATTTTCTCTTCAAAGTATATAATACGGTGATAAATAAACGATATAAACGTAGTACAAGTAGATGTCAGATAAAACAGACATTTTGAGATTCTACATTCATTTTAACTATACATTTCTATAACTATATTGGAAAATGTTCGATATTCCGTGATATTTCATGATGATAAGATAGTATTATGATAGTATTATGATAGTTTATGTTGTTTTGTTTATGTTACTGCGGGAAAGTATTTTTAAATTTTTTTTTTTAAGGTATTTTCTATAGATACGGCAGACGTGTAGTAAACGAATTAGTCGAAAACAGTTATAAAAAAATTATTCAAATCGAATGCGATCGGGATCTGTGAACAATCGATGAACGACTAAATAATCAGATAACATTGAATTGAGTCCCAAATATTGAATTGAGTCCCGCAAATACTTTTGGGTTATCGGAGTTGAGTCCGACCAATATTTTTAGGTTGTTCGAGTTGAGTCCCTTCAGCCTATTAGCGTTACCCAGGAGACACCACGTGGAGGTTGGCTGAGTAGACTTAATAAATAATAATAAGTAGGTATAATGAGTCAATTAAAAATAATAATATTTATGCGTAATGTAATAATGTTTATAATTAAATAGTTGCTGGTAAAAATTTAAATGATATAGATTTTAAAAAGTCAAATCTGCCAATTTGCATATTTATGTATTTGTTTGTCTGCTCTCGTAAAAAATTTTCTTTTTCTAATGTTTTTTTACATGGTCTTTTTGCTTTGCTTCTTAGTTTTATATGTGTATCGGACTGTATTCCCAGAAGAGTGTCCACAAGAATAAAAATATTTGGATGTCCCGAATGAAAAAAGGCATTTAATTTTGCATGAAAACTTTCACAACTGTTAGTGGTCCGATTAGTGGTTGCTGAAAAATCACTCCAAACTTTGGGGGGAAACTGTGCAACATCATTGTCAACGTAGTTATTTAAAATGTAATCTGTAAAACTATCAATTTTTTCGTCATCACATGGTTTTATTGCCATCAAATCTTCCGTGAAACATTGGACTACGTCATTTTCATTTAAAAATGGTAGTTATGACATTTTATCTATACGGACTCAATTCAAAGATATTCAGATAATACCCTGGACTCAATTCAAACACATAAAAGTAGCATGGACTCAATTCAATATCACCGAAATAATCGACGAATTCACTTTTTGTATATCATTAACTCTACGCGTAAAGTATCTGCTTATTAATGGCACTATTACGAAAATGATTTCTCAGTCTTGCCCACCATCACTATAAATGTCTGTTATTCCTGTGTAGCAACCAAGAACCGTGCTCGAAATTACGAGTATCACAACATTACTGCAGTCTTGTGTCGTTAATGCAACCATAATCGAACACGATTCGCAAGACCAACAACAATGCGGTTTACGTAAAACGAACCCAAAAAGGTTTAATAACAGTTACATTTTAATATTGATTTAGGAATATTGTCACGGTGTATACGGTATTATAACCTGGTACGAAAAATATATATTTTTCTTGTAGACATTTTTGCAATTAGCCCTCCCTTATTCGTTCGTTACGTGGAGAATATATTATTGAGTAATCCCGAAAGAAAAAAAGAAAAAAATATAAAGGAGCAATAACAATATTCGTAAGTAATATTGTAGACAGTCAAATCGACGACGAGGAAAAAATATTTTGTTCGCGGTAACGACACTGCTCGTTAAAAATTTTCAAACAACATGTACATAAAAAATGAAAAAATAAAAACGGAAAATAAGAATATACGCACAAGGAAGAAAGAAAGTGCGTGCGTAAATACTACGTGCGACAACTACCCTATAATTGTGTAATTCATTTATTTTTTCTCTCTTCGTTATGCTCGTCAACGCAGGTGCATGGTTACATGTGACCGGTGTATAACTACTGTACATAAGAAAATAGATGTTTAATACAAGTTATTGCGGGTTATTGGTTATTTTTACGATCCGTAGTTAAGAAATAATGTGTATTATTTTGTAGTTCTGTATATTATCTAATAATCGAACGAGACGACATATTGTGTGCATCGAATCATATTATACAAACCATCACGTCCACTTACATGATATACATTTACATAATTATACATGTACAGTGATTTTACGTATGGTTAGGTTTTTTTTTTGCGAAAACGTTCCTGATTACTAGAATTAAGATCATTTGTATATTTTGAATCAAATGTGAACGTTTTAAAAGTAACTTTTTGCTCAGTCTCGGAGTTGTACATAAAAACACTAGACCTAACCCACGACTGGTGTTTATCTATCTATGTATTTTTATCCATACCAGGGATTGGAACCGTTTGAGTTTATCGGTATTGGTTCCGGTACTGGTTCTCAGAAAATAAAATAGCTCTTCCGGTTCGATTCCCGTTCTATGATGAAAATTAATAAAGGTACCGGTTCCTGATAATTTCGGTACTGATCCCTGTTATTAGTAAAAAATAATATTATTTCTTATCAATGAAAAAAAAATAGTGAATATACTATAATATACACTTGTTAGTGTAGTATAGAAGTAAAAAAATTAATTTGCATTACTAGTATTTATACATTTTATATAATATCACAAAACATTTTAAAATATAATGTCTTTATGATGAGCAAACAATTTTTTTTTACTATTGAAATATAATATTTAAACTCTAGACTATATATGCCCTTGATGTATTTCTATGCTCATTGGAGGGAGACCTCGGAGTATAATAAATAAATCCAAATCAATAAATAAATAAAATCAAATATTAAAATTCACTAACATGTATTGATATATGTTAAATTGTAGTTTTTTTTATTGAAATAAGTGCCAAAGTTAGAGCACGTATACAGTATAATTGTAATATATTCTATAACATTAGCTAAATACAGATTAAATTAAAAACATATGTAATAATTACTTAATATATTAACTCTATTAATGAAAGAAACCAAGGTTTTACTTATTTCCCTATCTTAAAATTCTTTCAAGGGGATAATTATGTCCATAATTCGTACGGTGGGTTTTGAAATACAAACCATGATTTACTCGTGAGTTATATTAAGGTATATTTAAAAAAAATGGCTGCATTCGAATTGCATGTAAAAAAAAAAAAAAATGTTCGAACTGCATGCTATTTCTTAGAGAGATATGCCATGTACCCAGAAGTTTATTTATCATGCGCTTATTTTGACTTGAACTATTTATGGTATAGTGATTACAATTATTGATTAGTATCTATATTGAAATATTTTTTATATTCGAGTAAAGATTTTACGTATTTAAATGACATTTAAAAATGTAAAATACATTTACTTGATTACCCTAAACTAAAATCGTTTTAATATTCACAGATAGGCGAAAATGACTCCAATTTGGTAAAATGTTTACTCGGATATATACATATTTCAATTTAGAAACTAATCAGTTTCTATTTATCCGTTTTTTTTTAAAAAATTAGTAAAGTCAAAAATAAAGTTTAAGTTGTACACATAAGTGCATGGTAAATAAACTTGGGGGTACAAGGCATGCAAATCGGACATTCCAATTTATATTTATTTTTTTTAGCATGCAATTCGGATACACCGAAAGAATTACGTTTTAAAAGAGAGATAAGTAAACAATTTATTTTGCCTCTAACTAATTTAGTGTGACTTATTTATTACTTAGAGTCTACATTTTAGACTGATATATCTCCAGTATTTTTACGATGAGTGAATAATAGATTAAGATTAAGCTTTCCCCCAACCAAAAAACTCTTATTCCGGGAAAAGGGTGAAGTTCCAAATTCTGAAAACATAGTTCCAAATAGTTCCAAATTAGTACTAAAATTTGGGTGAAGGTTTGAAGTTGATAGGACAAAGTAAGTACCCCCTACTCCAGCCAACTTCACTGACGTGTAATAAACATATAAATAAAAGAACCGGATGGGCCTCGCTCTGCTGTACACTTGGGGGTGGAGTGCGACTCTTCATAGGATAGGTCATTATAATGGATTTCTTAAATTTGAATTCAATTATAGGTATCGCTGTAAACGAAAAACGATTTTGAACGGAGATGATATGTTTGTCAAGAATATAATACAATGTTATTTATAAATATTGTAATAAGAATATTTTATTTTAAAACGAAAAATTTAGAAAATTCGAAAATTTAAATTGTCTATCAATAAGTCAAAATATGTCAAAATACTTTGAAAACTTAACTATGTATAGAGAACGTCAATATAAAGATTTGGTGAAAATTTCAAGTTGTTGCGGTTTTTTGTTTTTGAGTTAGAGCATTTTAAAAAAACCGATATCATTTGTCAGTCTAGAATATTATACATTATATTATATTTTACATGTAATTTTATGTCAATATTCGCTGTTCAAACGTTTATAAAAAAAAATTGTGCCTATGGATTTTAATAATTTTTGAATGACATTAAGAAATACTTCTGTGGAATCTTCTATTAAATTTCCAAATATTTTGTACGAGCCAAATTTTTTTTATCACTGATTATAAAAATAAAATGTAAAAAAATCAAATATTTTAAATGCCTATAAGTGACTTAAAAATCAATATAATATTTTGAAAAAAATATGACTTAAAGGAAATGCCAATCCTAACAGCTGGTAAAAATTTCAAAAATATGCGACTTGTACTTTTTGAATTATAACAAATATTTAAAATCGTTTGAGAATAAGTCGCTATTTTATGCAATTTCGTAAATATTTGAATTTCAAACAGTCATAACATTTTTTCCTCTAAGTCTGGTAGAAATTTTTATAAAGATTTTTAAAGAATAGCTTATAGATAACCTAGTGTTAAAATTTTGAACCTAAGGTATGAATAGAAAAATTTTTATCTACAAAATAACTTACAAATTATCGTGATTTTTACACATTTTATACAAATTAGAGCATTAACGGCTTATAAAAAAAATTTGAGTAAACCGATCATCGATATTTTTTAGTTACGATAAGTTTAACTTATTATAAACCTTGTATTACATTTTCAAGAGTTTTCGGTCTGCCAATTAAATTTTATAGATGTTTAAGAACAAAAATTTTACAAAAATTGAATATTTTATAAATATTGTAATAAGTATATTTTATTTTAAAACGAAAAATTTAGAAAATTCGAAAATTTAAATTGTCTATAAATAAGTCAAAACATTGAAAACTTAACCATGTATAGATAACATCAATATAAAGATTTGGTGAAAATTTCAAGTTGTTGCGATTTTTGGTTTTTGAGTTAGAGCATTTTAAAAAAATATAATTTGTAAAAACGTGTTTTTGCGTAAAATTTCCTATTTTTTCGTAATTTTTTTATCGTTTTTTCGATTTTTTTAAAAAGTATTAAAAAGTTTGATTTTAGACTAGCCAAAGTACCATCTACATTCACTTTCCTTTTAGAAAAATTGCTACATAAGCAAATCGAAGCATTTTTACTGCCAAAAAAGGTGTCGTCAGACACAAAAAAAAAAATTAAAAAAAATAAAAAATAAAAAATAAAAAAAAAACACACATCATTGTAAAACCAATAGATTCCATCACTCCGTTCAGAATCTAAAATATAATTTTAAACAGGTAAAGAATAAGAACTTTGTATAATTCTAGGTATAAACAAAATTAGAATGGATCATTGATTATTTATAAACAAGGTTGTAACTGCAAATAATTTATGCTAAATAAAACTATTTTATTTTGGAACCTAAATTCATAATTCATAATTTAAAAATCCCTGTTCGATTCCGGTACTTAATTTTTCAAAATAAAGGTTTCGATTCCGATATCGGTTCCAATTACAGTCGACTCCTGATAATTCAAACCTACAATAATTCGAAACCTTCTGTAATTCGAAGTAAATACTCGGTCCCTTGAAAATCACGCGGTAATTTGAACAAAAACAATGCATTTAAGTACACTCGGTAATTCGAAATTAAATTTTGGGAAAAATGGCCACTAACACTTGACTATTAGAAGTATCATTCGTTCAACGCTCGAAAATTCGAAGTATATTTACCAAACGTATTTTATCTGTATTCTTATAATCTTTATTTACTATAGAAAATACTATTGAAAAAATGAAACTAAATTCAATGAAGCAGAAAACCATTATAGGTTTCTTCAAAAAATAAAAATCTTTATAATAATAATTTACTTTACATAGGTAGTATAATTATTATATAGTTTAATTTAAAATTTAAAAACAATAAATAACTCTAATGTACCACCTAATTTAGTGAAATAATTAATATGTACAATAATAAAAAACAACATTTTTTCTTAACTCTATAATTCGAATTTTTTTTCCCCTCTCATTATTTCGAACTACTCAACAATTCGAACTCTCGGTAATTCGAAGTTTTTCAACATTCCCGTCAACTTTGAATTATCGATAGTCGACTGTATTTAAAATGTTCCGGGTCCAGAACCGGTTCTTTTCGGTTCGGTTCCTATCCCTGATCTAAACACATCGAATAGCCTATACTTACAAGTATATGTTGTACGAGTATTCATCGTCATAAACGCTTGTAGCGAATATAATTAGGTACGCATGTGATATTTGTTTCCCGTTCGTAAAATTACTATAACCTACAAAAATATAATATGTTTTACGTTTAATATATACAATATATATTTAAAATATTCACTACAGTAAAGTAAATATTATATTGTATTACCTATTCTATTATAATATTATATTTAATATTGGAAAATATAATAATCAGAAAGCAAAATTAATTTAAAAATATCGATTTAAAAATTGTAAAAGTATGAAAATAATAATACATACAATACATGAAATGTAATGATTAATTTATACATAGTTAGCAAATCATATCATAGCATGAGCATAATCATAGCATATTTAGTTTTCGGTACCTAATCGTAACAGTATATGTTGTTAATCGTTCAAACTTATGTTATGTACTTATACATATATTATGTGTACCTCTATTATTAAACTGTTACATTTACGCGTATACAAACATTTTGTCATTATGAAGTAACAATATGTATGACAGTAATACTACACCGGCAGATTGCTATTACCATGAAAACTAAGCTCATCCCTCTCGTCATTCTATTCCTTCAACGATATTTGGATTTATTTTAAAAAGCAAAAATTATATTGGTGATTATACTCAATTACGATTCCTGCAGTAATCGAATATGATTAAGTATAGTTGCCAGTTGTTGTATTTTTTTAAAAATGAGCGTTCTTTATATTTTATAATCTTTATTCCAAACACAAAATATAATATTTTCCTTCTAGCTCAATGTTCCTTAACTTATAAGTCACAAATAGTTTTGAACGAATCACTAAAAAAACAAAAGAAAATGTATATAAAAATACATTGATAAAAAAATTGCAGTCAATATATATATAATACTGTATATATCTAAAAAATCAAAGACGTTTTTCATGAAGTTATTTTTTTTGACTATTATGTAATAATTTAACATTTTGAACTTTTGGCTTTCTTAAAGCTATAAAATATATACCCCATAGTTCGACATTTATCGTTTAAATTCTATAAATTGTTGACGATACATGAACCGACATATTTTTGGTATGAACCATCAGTAGAACAGCAGCTTATTACTCATGCGCTTATCGTAAATTAAAAATTAAGGTCATGGGGTGCCCACATTAATCGTTATTTTTGAGAAGGCCACATGAAATAATGAGTGAATATCTGAAGTTTACGATATACAACAATTGAGAATCGTTGCTGTTTAGTTTAATTATGTCACTACAAAGGGTTTTATATAATGCCTGTTATGAAGGGGTTGTTTTTACTAGTGTAAAATGAATTGGTAAGTAATATTGCATTGATAACAAAATACTTTGTGTCTGTACAATAATGTTATACTTAATAGGAATGTGAAAACGTTTGAAAACGTAACAAATTATGATAAGATTAACCAACGCCGTCTCGTGCCATTGTTACAACGCGATGTGCCGAAATAAAATATGAATTCATTATTGCCTTTAGTTTCTATCACCATCCATCGGGAGTTATATGTATTCACGTCATCGAAATAACAGCGGCGAGCAATGTATAGCATTTATAATCAATGGCATAATACGTGGAGTATAAATATAACAAAAGGAATAGTTTTGAGAACAGAGGAAATCTTTAGTGCCTATTGCGTTCTCGTGATTATCTTCTGGTTAACGTCACTTAATCATTCGTAAGAAAGGAAAAAAAGTTTTTTTTTTTTACTAGCATTTTGTTTAACTACTACAACTAACAAAATTATTTTTCTAATACGGGCAAATCTAAAGACTAAAATCTTAAATACTCGTAATTGTATAATGTTACACAACATATCAAAAACTCAGCGCCCGTGAAATGAAATCTGACAGATCCACTCAGTAAAATGTTCAAAACGCGTACACCGAGTTCAATCATTTCTATAGAACATTGATATAGTTGACTTTAGATTGTGTTGTTCGATCATTGTCTTAAAATCAAAATGTATTTTTCTGATTTTGATAGGCGGTGTATACTTATGCGTGTGTGCTTGTGTGTGTATAACATTATATTATTATGATCTATTATCGTCGCTGTCGCGATGCGTCTACAGGTATCGTTGTAAAATACAATTGATTTAAACATAAAGTGACGCAATCATTCATTGTATTTGACGTTTGAATCTATTTTTGTACATGAAAACTGACTGTGTGCTTACATGACACCATTATACATATCTCTTTTAAGTGTATTATATACTCGTAATAAATAAATGTGACAAATTAATGAAAACATCTGTGATTGAAACTGCGGGGTTAATACAACTGTAATAATAATTTTACATCGACCAAAGAACTCAATGTAAATATACTTGTAAATTACCTTTTAATAATGAAATATTGTTATTGCATAATTTATGTACGGATTATATTAAATATAGTTGTATGTTTAAAATTAGTTTTATTTGATTGGTGTCAAAAAAGCGTGATATGAAACGTCTATACCTTGACACTTACATTTGATGGCAGCGTTTTGATGGGCAAGGTTGACTACGCCGTTGCACCGAAAAAGACATCCGAATCGAAGTTGTCGAATTGTGATACATTTACAACATAATTAAATAGGTGTAACACATAGGTAGGTAACGATTTGAATCAACTTATTAGAATTACGTCGATATGTATAACGAAAATCAAAGATTTCAAAAGGATAACTTGTCCATTTAGTTGTAACGTAATCGGAAGTGAGACAGAGAGCACGAGATTAATAAATTTAATTATTATCCCTATCTTGTGGATTATCACAACTTATGTTAATATAACGAGCACGTAAAAGCCACAGTTTAATCCTTTTAAATCCTTCTACAAACAGTGACCTGACACGATATTCCAACGATTTCAATACATCATAATGTGGTGCGTGCTGTCAATTAAAATCTTGCGATGTACCGCCCTCGCGTCGGATGTCGAGACCAATAAGTTCAAACTAATATTATTAACGTGTTCGACGTAATATTATTCACTTGGTCTTGTTCGCGCTCTCCCGCCGCGTGCACATCGACTGTATCTCGGTCGTTTATTACAATTTATATTTTTGTACACCGTACGATAATAGTAATAACCATTATAACAGTATTGTGTATAGTAACGCGTCCGTTGATTTCGCAGCTGAAAGACGAATGATCTACGGCGATGTGTCATTAAAAACAACGTTTTGTTGATTGAAAGACCAACCACTCGTATTATTTTCTACCGCCGGTGATTCGAATAGAAGTAAAGAAAACGACATATAAATGATAAGGAAGAATGAGAGAGAGCGATGAGAATAAGAAAACATAAACGTGTACACGCGAGTGACGTAGAAAATCCTAGATAATCGATTGACTTTTAATGTTATTGCGTATACCACCCATGGATTTCTTGTCTTGTGTTAACACTTTGTTTAGTTCATTAAAATATTTTGTAATTTTTTTCTATTATTAAAAACATTTTTAGATCATATGATTTATTCTTTTAAATTATATAAAATATGTTTTATAATTTAGAAGTATACACTTAAGGGCTCATTTCTTCGATGAAATGTATAAAAAATATAATTAAACATAAACAAATAAATAAAAATCAACTGTTTTACTAAAATAAATTTTGAATGCAGAATTTCTAGCATCAACTTTAGAAGAAAGCCGAAATTGATATTTATATGAAGTAGTTCGTTGAAATCATTGTAGATTACCTCACATGCGCAGTTAGTGATAATTAGGGTTCGGATTTGAAGGCAAATGCCTTTCTTTTATTAATCATAATAGAAAAATAATTTTTATACAAAAATGTGTTTCATTTATTTTTTTAGACGATGGACCTTTTTTTTTTTGCCTTTTTTTGCCTTTTTACTTATAAATGCCTTTTTGCCTTTTTTGACCTTTTGCACTTATAAATGCCTATTTTGTGTTTAATTTTTCAGTTGATTTTATAATTTTATACACAGCTTGCGTATTATTGCTACAAATAGGTTTTATTATTCGCAATATTTATCAATAAAGCTTATTAAAATACATGGTAGTCAATTTTTTTTTAATACCAATTAGTTTATTTTGCATTAAATTAACTGGTATAACTCAAGTAAGTTAATATTTAAAATTGTTTTTAACTAATTCTTAGGACAAATCTGGTTAAAGAAAAAGGTACCTAATCTATTTATACAAAATAGCATAAACTTAATGTACCTAGTTTAGTATTCATGCTCATTTTTAATTTGTATTTTTCTCAAAATGTATGCATTTGAAAGTGTTTACAAAATGTTCACTATTTTATTTTGTAGTATATTTATGAATTGCTTTTTTATATAAATTAAATGCCTTTTTTTTGCCTTTTTTTATATTTTAAATGCTTTTTTTATTGATTATATTGCCTTCAAATCCGAACCCTAGTGATAATAGACTAGTTTAATATATATTCTAACTACAAAAACTACAATAATGACAGAGCGGTCGTTTGGACTTTGAAAATTTGACTCAAATGCAAGGACCAACATAAATAATACTACTCCAAGATTAATGTTAGCCCCTTTTAACTTCTTATACAGTGCATACATCACGAACGTAATGAGATTCAACAGAACCAGACACGAGCGTTTTTACACATTAATTTAGTCATAAACACGTCTCGCGTTTTGTAAAAATCGTATGATACATGTTTAACTGTTAAAAAAAATTGCGATTGTGTGGATATTTTTTCCCTTCCCATCTTTGTAATATTAACTTAAATTTGAGTAAAAACAATAAACCCACTAGGACTACGGTTCGTGGTTTTCGACACTGTCATGTTAAAATATGTACGTACTTATGGCAATGTGCAGTACTCACATAAATGCGTGTACGAAATATGCACAAACACACACACACACACGTTGCACATAATTTAATTTCATTATATAGTATTACATATCGTATTATGAACACTATAAGTGTGTATATAAATTTGCATGTGTGTATAATATATATATATATATATATATTTATACATATTATAATGTATTAGTTGCCGTATAGTGTAGAGCAGGAAATTCCACGGGTTCCCGCACAGTCTCCTCCTTATGTATACGCTAACAATTACCGGACTATTGTGTTCTAATAAGGTTCAATTTCATAGTTAAGACCGATTCTAAAACACAAACAACTTATACACCCGTACTTTACTTGTCTGGATTTTCCCGGTTAATTGAATGTAAGGATCTACTGATGTATGTGCGTGTGCATGCGTGCATGTGTGTGTGTACGTGTGAATATGTGTGCATGTATATATGTGTGTGTGTGTGTGAGAGAGAGAGAGAGAGTTTATCTCCACTTATATAATTTATTGTACATAGAAATCTAGTAATTCAACATGTAGACTATAATTTACATGTACATATTTGCAGTAAAACTAATATAAGTCTATAAAATTATAGATTAACATAAAAAGTCTATTCATTTAAACATAAAGCAATACAATTACTTTATAAGCAAATATCGTTTAATAAGACATGTATAGTCGAATAATATGATTTGTTTTATTGATTGTTTCAATGTTGTTGTAAACACTTTTTGCTGCGTACCTATACCTCATGAATTATATATGTATTGACAAATATATCATTTTTTTACATTTTTTTTTTTATAAAACAAATATTTTTATAATTTTTACTTTTCCAAATTTAAAACTTTTAACATTCAAAGCATGTTATTTATCCTGTAATGTAACTATTCTAACATTTTAGATTTTAGTTTCTGAATCATGATAGTTTATTTTCATTGGTTGTATGTGCTTACATATTTCGATTAAAGAGATTGTTCTGATCAATAATATGTTTTTTTTCTGATATGATCTAATTAATTCATTTGGAAGGTTTTTTTTTGAATTTCTCTACAGTTTTCTAAATATTTAAGTGAAACTAGCATTTATCGGATACCAGTTTTCAACAAAATCAATTACCTACTTTTTATTCGTAGCAATTCCAAAAATATAATAACCATAAACACTTTCAAATTGTTCTGAATACTGTTGTATCATCACTAAAATATAGATGATACTTAACACCTAATTTAATTCAATTATTTTTATAAAATTAATATATTGTCAGCAAACTCACACATACACATACCACCTTCAGGAAATGCTGACCAGATAGATGGCCATAGAATAAAACGCCCTCGGAAAGACGTGATGAGGGTTCGTTCTAATGCCATCGATGTGGAGGACGGAACGCAGCTCGACTTCATTCACCGTCATTCTTTTTTTGTACTAATTATATTTTTCGTTGTCTTTAATTAAAAAGTTATAATTTAATTGTAAAAAGTGTTCATGTTTAGTAATTTTTCTATTTTAAGTATTTTGTGTGAGTATATCAGAAAGTTAGTACACTTACAAAAAGGGTATTAAAACTATATTGTATTTCAAACCTCAATTCAGTGCTAGATTTTATTCTTTGTCAGTTTGAGAGGAGAGTACAATATTGTTTAGGTGAAGATTAACTCACGCTCGAAACATCCAGTGCTAGATCATATTCTGTGTCAGTTGTTTCGAGTGTAAAATAACTTTAGAGCCGTAAGGGAAAGTAAGCCTTTTAAAGAATCTGTTTTCGACTATCCTATTAAGTAGTGCTAGATCGTCTACTTTGTCATTTACTAAAGTAGTCGTCCGGGTCAATTATTAGGTTTTTCTTTACGTGCTTGTTGGACGGTTAGAGTGTCCAACAACCGACAAATACTTTGTTTTTTTGTTGTTATACGTCAAGCCTTTGCGTGGCGTATACGACAATACAAATATAATCGTTTTCCAGAAATGATATAATTTTTAAAATTTTGATTTGTTAAATAAATGAAATACCATGATAATCTTTCGAAAAAACTAAGCTACATTCAAATAAAATATCTTAAATGCTTTACAACAAGCATAACATACGATTATCTTAACAACATTTATGATTTTGATGGTGCTTGGGACTTAAACGTAAACTTTTTAATTTTAAAATTATGGGTAAATAATTTATAATTAACGCGAACCTTTGTTTTTTTACTTGAATTTATTATTCAATTCTTCTGAAACTTCATATTTTCATGCCAAAAAAAAGAATATAATTTTAGTATTGCAGTTCAACAATTGACGCAAATGCTGTATTTACACGGTTAGTATACATTTTAAAAGCGCAAAATGGAAAAAAAAAAGTTACATAATCCATTTATGATGTATACCTTAACTACATAAAGGTATGTGAGAAAAACTAGTGCTTTTAAATGTGATATAGTACAAAAAAACGAAATAGAATAATAAGAATTGTGAATTATAAAGCCCCATACAAATCGTATTCTAAAAGTTTAAGAATTTTATAACATAATGCAACGCTGAAAGGGACAGATCATACACAAACTTACTGTTAACTTTTTAATTGGGCACACTTTCCATTTCTACTTCAATGACGTCGTACTGGGGGCCTCGTTCGGTGGTGTGTTTTGATATAATGCATATACACATATACATATATACACACGTATATAGTACACATTAGTATGTATAAAGTATAATATTATACATATATGTGTATGTTCAAAATATGATTTACAATGAACAGACACAGTATTGCCACTGTTAAATAGGGAAGTATAACCACTTGGAATGTGTACGTGTGAGTGCACGCGTGCGTGCGTCTATGTGTGTGTGTGTGTGTGTGCGCGCGCGTTTATGTGCGTGTGCGTATATGAGTGCGTGAGTGTTTGTGCGCGTGTTATTTAAAAATAAATATCAAGCAGGCGGGTAGAAGAGAGGGCATAAAGAAAAAAGGGTAAACCTTTGTGAACCGTTGAAAAAACGACGAAATTTTTAACACGATCCACTTCAGATGGCGTGGTTAAAGGAATAAAAAATAAATAAATAAATAAATAAATTACCCAACGAATTATTGTGGCTGTGCATTTTTTTCTTCTATCTTTTCGCCTTTTTCCACTGTGGCTTTTTATATTATTATTATTTTTATTTTTTAAACCGCACAATATTCACGATTGACTGCTACTTCTACTGCCTCTGATGCCAATTAAACGGATCAGGCATGCGTGAACTATTTCCGGCCTGATGATTTTTAATCCAGGCATTATGCGTTGAATAAAAATACAAGTGTATTCCAAGGGTTACACTATATTATACGCTCGTATAGTGAAATTATAATGATAAAATAAATAAATAATAATAATTTTTACCCCTGTAAATAATCGTGGATAAACACTAGTAATAAATGTGTGTGTAAATATATATTCTGGAATAATTTCAGCTTAATTATTTAATAACAAAAAAAAAACTATACATAACTTATTCGTTTGGTCTTTAGGTATTACTGTCGAGTACCTATACTAACCATTAAAACGAATTGAAGTTAAGTCACGTGAACATGAATCGTTGCCAAAATGCTATAGATCTCTAGAGTTTTAGTTTTTTAAAGAGTAAGAAAAAAGTCCATTTGATATTTATTCGGTTTCCTTATTCCCTTTCGCCGTCGATGACCACTTAATCTCAATCGTTTACCATTACATTTTTCGTCGTCGCTTGTGCGTTACAAGAACACCAGTGCGGTAGTTATAGTCAATAACTTCAAGAGAGTATTTGAGTTAAAAATAAATAAACTTTGTAAAAGACTTTATTGTGTATGAAAAATTAAAAAACAAGTTTGGAATATATAGTTAAATTAACTTTAGTAATTACGATAATCAATTAGCATAATAATATACACAGCGTTAATGTTCATCAAAGATTTATTTCGAGGTTATAAATACAAGACTAAAATATTTAAATTGTTCACATGTATATCATATAATTAGGAACATTCTAAGCGTAATAGAACACATTCAATTGTAAGTAATCATAATTTGAATATTAAAATATACATGTATATGGTCAATGTAATTTTAAAGTTCGTTATTAAAAAAAAAAAAAAAATATAATATTTTATTTTATTACTGCGATTAAAATGTTCAGATGCTTATTAATATTACTAGTTTTTGATATTTAAACCATTCTCACCAATCACCCAGCACATGTGCACTTGCAAGTGACGACATAATATTATAAAATTCTGTGAAGAGAATATTAAACTCAATTTTTTTAATCGGATTAAATATTGGCTACTTTTAGAATACCTAATCATAACCTGAAAATAATATGTTGTTATATACTTTCGGCAAAATATATTATTTGAAAACGTATGACCAAAATTGTTTAGTTCAAATATAGGATGAAAAATATTTTACTTTAGACGACAGAACAGAAAAAGCATTACTATGAGTCTCAGTACTATAATATGTTATGATAGCGTTTAATGAATAGTTCATATCGGCTATAACAACAAATGTATAAAATCAACACAATTTTCTACAAATTACTGAAAATCGATTTTCGAATCATATACGCAATCGATTGTTTGGCTACCCTAGTTCTTAGTAGAGTACATGCACATACATGGGTGCTTATTTGGAGGGAAGAGCAATTAACCTTTGAAAAGGGGGTGATTTTATTTCTTCAAAATATTAGGGCTTAAATAATGTACAATAAAGTGATGTATACAGAATATCTTTATTTATAATTATTACAATAAGACGATATTTGAGGAGGATTCCTACCACCCTCACTAAGTTATGTGCCTGATAAGGCAGGGTTTGTGGAAATAACTTCGGAATACGGTCAGCTGCAGTCACGTTCCATAAGTTCTATCTACTAGTGTGGGAGTTTGAAGGTAGTGTCTTTCGATGTAACTTATGAAACTTATATATACTAGTATACGATATAACTAATAATCGATAAAAAAGTTCGTTTTATTCACAACTATTCTGTTGAAACTTTGAACTCATACTTACTCAATAGTAATTAAAAGCTACATTTATTTATATACGAGTATATCTATATAATTATACAATAGAGTTATGAATAAATGTATATATATATATATATATATATATATATATATATATATATATATGTATAGTATATAGTGGTGGGTTTATGGGGGGATCTAGGGGGATCCAGGGACCCCTCCCAGACACTGACATATACATATACAACTGTAAAATGTATACACAGGGTCTGACCCAGTAAGTAGGTATACCGTGTAACATAATATATTTATATATTTCAAATATAAGTAGGATGAATATCAAGAATCTAATAAAATAATAATAATAATAATATAGTATAATATTTTACCATTGTATTTTTATATTTTTGATCAAATCGTCTGTCGTAACGTTTATTTTCGATATTCTATATCGAATAATTCGTAATACGTTATATTACGATACTGAGTTAATCTGCGTACTTTTCCCATTATAGCCTCTACACGGAACAATATTATAACACTATTTATATTATTTCATACCTACTATTCAAATGTATAGATTAGTTGACTACTGACAATTGACACTGACACTGACGACTAACACACTGTAATAATATATTACATACTTAGCATTTAAGATAGAAAATTATGTAGTAAGTACTATGTGGAGCAGTGATGGACCTTAATGTCATATAAAAGCTGATGATGATGATTAATATAAAAACGTCAAATTATGTGTATTATTTATCTTATATATTTTATGCTATTTTTTTAAATAAAATTATATTTTTAAATATCTATTACTGCTGTAATAAAAACGCAACTCCATAAAAGATAATTCAAAGAATGTTAGGAAAATAGTATCCTCCAAAGTACAACCATTTCAGAAGATATTATTTTCCTTGGTTTGACAGTTAAATTTATTTTTCTTCCGTGTTTATACATTGTTCATAGAGCTTCAAGACGATGTACGTATTAAGATTAAAATGTAACCTTTATACGTACGACGTGTCGTCCTGAACATTTACTAAATATTATTTAATAAAATAATGTATTTAATAAAGTGTATCATAAATTTTTAACCATTAAACACTTCTTGTATACTACTTTATTACTTAATGTACAATCTGTGACGATTTAACACATATCAAATAGGCTGTTTATTTTTAAATTAGTTCTAAAATCTATGACTGATATTTAAAACTTTTAGTATAGGTGCACAAATAACATTCCAAATGTCTACAATTATTATTTTCTAAGTTAGGATAAAAACAATTAATTGATCATATCGTTTAAGATTCTAAGTGAAACAAGGAATGTATTGGTTTTGCTATGATTTATGTTTTTTTTGTATGTCTCTGTACATGATTTAGATCAAAAGTCTCCAATTATCTCAAAATAAAAAGTAAATCACAGGAAATGGTCTACTATCTACTAGAGAGTCATTTTACGAATTTCCCTAGAGTTTTCTTAATAAATATCAAAAACTGACTACAATGAAAAATCGATTTAATTTACGATACATCGGTTTTCAATTAAATCAAAATGTGTTTTCTTCGTAAAAAAAAAAATAATATTGGCACATACTTGACATATTCACTAAATATTTTTATTTGAGTTTGCTAATTTATACTGTTTAAAGACACTTAAAAATTGAATTTTGTTATATTTTGTTTTTTTTTTTTTTTTTTAACAAAAGTAAGAACATCAACAATTCAATTAATCTTAATAAAAAATTAGGTTATACTTCTACATCAACCATATTTAAAATTATATACTGATTCGTCCAATCTCTTTCACTTAGAATTGTTTTTTTGAAAGCAATGGTGCATTGATTTGAAATTCAAAAAGTTAATAGAGTAATATAAATCACCCATCTCTTTGTCTTACTCGACCTTAGAGTTTCATTTATTATTTCTTTTACTTGATTATAATATTCTATATAATAGCTCAAACTCTGTTCTACCTTCGAACCCACAATTTATTTATTTATAAAGTATGATTGAAAATAAGTGTTATATAACTACTTAATTTACGATTTTTAATCCACTGAATCACATTGAATATATTATAATATTTGCTTGTTCATAAATTGATAAAGCATCAAGGAGATCTGACGATGAAAACAAGCAGTTTTTAAAAAGTGCCAAGACACAAAAAATGTGTGCTTAGCTATTAAAAACTAATCAAATCATTGGATATTTCATAATTAGTTTCAAATTTTAAATTATCTTATCAACACATACGGCATCGTCTATAATATACTGTAATAATCCTTGTGCACGATGTCTATATCACACAGTGTGTTAAAATTCATAACTAGTATAGTTATAAAACTAAACACGCTTCAGCTTTTCAACTTATAGGTACATGTGATCAGTGGTGCAAGATATATTTTAGTAATTAAAATAACACACAAAAAAATGTTTAGGGTAAAATCTTAACATTTTTAATCTTAGTAGGGAAGGTAAAAATAATACTTTTAACAATCACATAAAATCTGAAGGTTAAGTTGCTCCCTCTACCCTCGTTCTCCAATGCCTCTGTTCAAAACTGTTCAATGAGATTATGTGCTTATAATAATAATGTTTAAGCGGTAAAATCGACTGAAACTCGCATGCGGTCATTTCTTTATATTCATTTCGTAGCGCGAACACGTTTTATACAAATGCAAGATTGGACGCCCATTTTTAGGCTGTATTATCGGGACAAGCACAAAGAAGATCCCGGGAATTTTGTTAGTCATTCATGTCGATATGCAGTATTGTAAAATAAAATAAAGTAATACGATACGGGCTTAAAACTCTGGAGTATAAAAAATTGATACGAAGTGATAAAAATATTATTTCATATAAAACCAAAATGTTATAATGTTTAATAACTACATAAACTATGAAAATGTTCCACTCCATTCACTCTTAAAAATAATGCTATTTGATTGATAATTTTTTAATTTTTTAACTAATCATAAGTTTTTATGCAATACAAAGAATTGATTTCTAAAAATCCAATTACATTACTTCTCATTTCGATTTAGCTTTATATTTCTTATTATTTTATCGATCCGAGGACGCACTTGGCGGGTAAAAAGTAACGATCTACTATGTATGTAATATAACTGACAAATGTATGTATAACCTTATGTATATATGTATAATCGGCACGTGGATCCGCATGACGATACCTTACACTGTATACGTCGGCTATAACGTATCGTAAACAAATAACATCAAGAAAACGTTTTTCTAAAATCAATATTGTCTTGAGCTACTAGTGTCTTTAATATTTTTTGTTCTTTCGCCTTGAACCGAGATGGTAACTGCAACGGAATCGCGTATGTACCGCGGTATAGTGTACACACGCAGGAGTGAAAACTCGTTCAAGCACCGAACGGTTGCCTCGACGCACTATCAACGCGCCATTGTAATCGTACCCCTTTTGCCGTGATGAAAATAATAAAAACAAATATAACAATCAAAGCAACGGCACTGTTGCACGAACTGCTGCGTGTACAAAGAGAGGGAAAATCGAAATTATATTTGTTTATAAGTGGAACACCTTAATATTGTTTATAATTTACAGTCGATACATCAAATTTATGTGGAAAAACTACAGATCAAGTTGGTAATCGAGTTTAAGGTACATTACATGTTGATGATATTTAATTTGTTAGCGACTTAGATGTTCACATAATTGGCTCGTTGTTCGAGCGAGTGGCCGTAGAGACGCGCCAAGTTTCCAGCAAAACAGTTGAACAAAAACCCGTAATAATCATCATAAAACATAATACTCGTAATATAATGTAATACCTATGTGAACTCTTTTCTTTTTTTTTTTTTGTCGATAACGCTATTGGTGAACAACAAGAGAAATCACGCATTCGTATAGAAATCGCACCCTCTAGAAAGAGTCTACCCGATCACTCAGTAAATATATAGTATACGGTGAGTATATTTGTTGTAAGAAAAAAACAACGTTTTGTTGAATCTATTCATTATTTATCCGGACATAAAAGGTACTTTTATAACATTCAACAATTTGAGCAGAATACCCGGTATGCATTAATTTTTCATTTATTGCAGAAAGTCATCTGCATTCAATTTTTGGGAAATAATTTATTGTACTTAGTGAAATACAATGCATATTATAATAATAATAATAATAATATTCTATATTACGGAAATACTATAAGTACCTATACATACCCAATGCTTATGGAATTTGATTATAGCATTATAACAGTATGTTTTTCATCCATAGATATTGTACAAGATATTATACAGTCCGATAAATTGTGTGGATTTTATTATACTTACGAAATTTACAGGTTTCGATAAGTCCATACGCTCATTAAGTACTTTTTACACAAGGTCAATGAAACGAAACTCGTCGTACACAAAAGTATTTATAATATCATCAATACCATTATGTTTTATCAATGGGTTTACTTAGGTCTTAGACAATGAAGCACGAGCATATAACGAATTGATTTATTTGTTTTGTACAAATACACGCACTACACACATACACATATATGTGTATCATATCCTGCAGTGTTCCGCCTAGGAAGATTTTGAGTACAATTAAAAACCAGTTTCAATGATATTTGCATAACAAACAACATAATATTGTGTTATGAATGTTCGAACAAAAGCTATATATATAAGTAACCAGGTCTTTTAGCATGTAATATGTGCAGTATCACTTTAACCACTCGAACGGTATGGAACGCGATACCGCGGTGCTGTGCGATGGCTTAAGTAGATCGACCACAGCATAATAAGATACTATAGGTATTACGCGTGAGAGGCAATAAAATGACGTACCGTTTTGGTCGTTGATTTTTTTCTTCGTGTGTTGGTAATAAAGTCAACACGACCGACGTTGCCAACGTGTTGCTCAGACGAACGTTGTAAATGATTTTAATGATGTATACTTATGCACATTGTTAATGCTACACATTTTAAATGAATTGTTTGATTATGCCTAACCGTGTGAATTCTAGTACACGTGGATACCAAAGTTTAGGAAAGCGTGAAAATTAATTCATTGGAAAAATTCATTAGATTTTAAATCAATATTTCAAATGGGGGGCTAATCCGAAAACAAACATACAAATTATAAGTACGGATGGCGTGTCAACAGACTACAGAGACCATCGGATTTTAAACTACATTAATTAATCGTAATATATTAATTCGGCAGTAGAATACACGTGCGATATGGTTTACACACAGACACACACACACACACACATATATATATATATATATATATATATAGTTATATACAACAAGCATTGTCCAGGGGAGTTTTGGATGGTGATGACCCGTGCTGCGCATGGTGTATCGGACAAAAATCAACAAGAAAAAAATTCGAAACCGTTCGACCCTGTATTGTACGGGTATAACAAACACACGTTATACATTTACGCACGCACACCTACGGTGAGGATTTTGGTTACACTATCTATATAAAATTCGTATAGACACACAATACATATACATGTATATATATAGTATGTGAAGCGATGGTTTATAACGGACGAATAACGTTTCATGAGAACAGACATAATCCGTCGGACCGCAAGAGGAGATCCGAATCCCGTTGTGTGCGTGTCGGCAAGTGTACTGAGAAAAAAAAAATCAATTTTATATTATTGCCATTGATATTTACTCATTGTTTCCGTAGCCCTATATTCACGCAGGCACATGCACGCAGGCACGAACACCGCTGTAGCGCGTATAATGGACGCGGGGACAAAAAATGAGAGGGTCTTAACGGAGCATTTTTTTTTTTTTTTTCGTGACATTTTTATCAGTCGGCCGCCATACCCATCGGACCGGACTCGTGAGACTCAAAAGTCAGGGTTGTTTTTTATTATTTTATGTTTATACGTATTATATAAGTGCGTACGTGTATTATGTGTGTGTGTGTGTGTGTGTGTGTGTAGCTAAAGTATGATGTATGTACCTTAGTAGATATAGTGTTGTATATACATTTATAGTTTATATATATTATAATTTAAAATGCTGATTGTTCGTGTCCCCACTGTTGCGAAATGCAATCAAAAACCCTCTTGAATTCAATACGTAAATACGCACACATTTATATACACGGCGGGTACGTAAACCTGACAGTGGCAGATTTCTAGTTGCACACAAATCGATGTACCATCAAATCTATTTATTTTTCTCAAATATTTATTCTGTACGCGTGTGTAAATTGTCGAATATATTATTTTATTGTTCGCACTGTACCTACGTATATAATATATGAGTACAGTAAAAAAATCACGTGAAAGATTTAAAAAATAACTATTCATATATATATTTTTTTTTCAACACCGCAAATGAAAACAAAAATTTAAACTTTTTCGTTAAATGAAATACAAAAGAAAAGTTATAAATAAATGTCACTGAAAATCAAATGGAAATTAAAAACGTGTATTTTTCGTCCATGCGTCGTAATCGATAATAGGCTGCAATACGCTCAATAGCGCCGAGCATAAATAGTACTATACCTACGTGTTGGCTCAGAAGTGACTAATTAAACATAATACACAGTCAGGTGCTGATTCTCTGCGTGTTGGCATGCCCGTCCGCTGTACACGTTGCGTTATTTTGAATTTAATTATTAAATATCATATATCATTCATACTCACTTTGGCTGTAATTGGTAAATTAAAGTAGCGTCCCAATAACATAACACGTAAGTTGTAGCCCGTGTTTCTAATATGTATACGTTAGTTAGCTTGCGACGAAAAATTGAATTTGTAAGACGATTTGTCATTCAAATATTTACCTGCTCCAATGTGGATTTATAATAAATAAAACATTAATTAATAAATTAGGTTTTAATAACAAAATTATTTAAAAAAAAACCAATACTATAACGGTAATATTGACAATCCTACATCTGATAAAATAGGAATGGAAATATTGGTTTTAAATTTGTAAAATACATTATTATATAAGAGATACATAGAATGTAATTTAAATCAAAAAGGTACAATAGAACGCAACTTACCATCAACCGCTATAATGAGCGATAAAGTCCTGCGGAGTGTTAATAAAAGTCGAAATGCGTCTCATACTGATTGCCATTATTCGTCTAAACAAAAAAGGCAACAAAACGTTTATTGTCATATTTTAACTTACCAAATAACTTCAACTCGTATGGATCCTATGGAGCCGTTTTCAGAAATCTCCACCACACAACTCTCACCGTCAATTAATATTGATAATTGTATAATATTGTAATTGATATTCTGATTGGGGCTTCCGTAATCGATTCTACAATAATATTATATATATAATATATAATATTTTGTAAAATATTATTAATACCACCAACTACCTTTTTTCAAAATATATCGACTGTAGTGGATTTAAAAAAATACACATGAGATATTATTACTATACTTACAACAAGTACATTTTATTGTAATATCTAAAATATGAGATTTCTAGAATTTTTTTTTTAAATTGTATATTGTCCCCAACTCTTAAAATGCCGACCTCTTCTTACAATGTAATCTGGCTTCGACCCGATATCAAATACCTGTAGTCCATAATATATACCTAAAATATATAATATAAATATATGTATAAACCTACTTCTGGCAGACAAGTGAATATAATACATCGTGCACGTGCGAGGTCAACGGTTTTTGCTCGCTTATTATACTCACTGTAGCTGGTTACTTATATATATGTTACATCGTAAAACGTTGTATTGATTATAATCAATAATAACAATCATAAGTGTACATTATAATATTTATATAATTCAATGAGAGTTAAAAATTTGTTATTGATTTTATTTCCTTACGTTATTTAATATGTTATACACAGGGCTCGGGACATATAGCATTTGCTTATTTTTATTGTTTGACATAAACTATAGCAGAGAGTTATGGAAATGTATGTCATGTTAAAACACGTTCAACTATGAAATTTGAAAATGCTTCTTTTTGCTTTTTTCGACGATTTTTTAAAAAAATGCTTATTTCCTGTTTTTCTGATTATTTTTGATTTTTTTTTGCATATTTCTGCTTAATTATAAACGATGAAGTAGGCCATTGACCTTTCCCAGATTTTTTAACTATTTATAAATATCGTTTACATTTTATTTTTCACAAAATGCTTTGGAAAATCCATAAACAATAAGGCAAAATATCTCGAAAGTCAAAGTTAATCTTTTTTTATAATATAAAGATTTATTTCTTTGTATCTCAAATTCTTATAATTGTCATGCTATAATATTGTAATGATAAAAGCAATACGAAAAAAAAAAGATTTATTTATTTTTGATTTTTTAATTAAAAAATTATAATATCAACTACATTTATTTGTTTTAATATATATATTTTTTAATCTTTAATTTTATATTCAAGACAGTTTCGAAATATGTCTAGTACTTAATTGTATTCATGTAAAAAGAAAATTTAGAAATTGTTGCTTATTTTTCCTATTTTAGATCATTTTTTCTTTTTTAATTAAATATTTTTGTTTAAATTTAAGTTTTTTAAATGCTTATTTGAGTGCTTTTAATGATGTTTTTTAGTTGCTTTTTAAAGCGCTTATTTTAATGATTTTAAGTGCTATAAGTCCCGAGCCCTGGTTATAAATTATTATTATTATTTCGCACTATGTTGATATAAATTTGAACTTATTTTTTCATTTTCAGTACGGTATCATGGTTATTTTTTAAACAAGATGTATAGCAAAATGTAGCCAGTTTATCCAAAAAAATAATTAGAATTTTAGGCTAAATGGCAACATAACATAGTTTTTAACAACCTATTTTGTATTGAATTTCATTGATTATTGATAGTTTCAATGAAAATAAAGCAGATATAATTATATTAAAAGTAAATATTCAGAATTTTCTACAATTATAATTACATTGCTATTTGGCCATTAATCTAAGTTAAAGGAGAAAACCCCTTATATTTGAAATAAGTAACATACATTTTACATATAAGTGATGGTATTACGTAAACGCAGATATAATATATTATGTACATCAATATAGTATAGCATAATTTTAAAATTAAAAATAAATCTAAATCTAAATCTTTCCATTCATATAAAATTATAAGCACATGAAACCTTGATTATTAAAATTAATCGGTACGAATGAAGTGTTAAAATTCTGGGATTTTAGGATTATATAATTAATCTAATGATATGGTAATAATCTACGCTTATGAAAACATGTGTACAAATTTATTCACATACAAGAATAATATAAACAAGTACTCAAAAAAGAAAACTAATATATTAAAACGTATGCTACTTTATTCTTATACACTTACGCATAAGGATAATTCTTAGTAAAAGTAATATATTATTAATTCCTCGTTGGCTAGTGAACTCTAAAATCCATACACTGATGTATAATTTAATAGGATATTGGAATAATACAACAAAAAAATAGTTCGTAATAATTGCTTGCATTTTTAGTGTAGTTAACAGACGAGTGGAGAATAACTATTAAGCATAATGTAAATACATTATGCTTAAAATTTACTGACGTATTATTACATAAAGACTATACAAATAATAATAACACACGTATGTTGGGTATATGTGCTTTTTTTAAAAATCATAAACCTTAATAAGCAATATTTATTAATATATTTTTAATGTATTTTATTTCTAGACTAAGCTTTTATTTATTTATTTCTATACATAAACTATTTTTTATTATATATTATATATTATTTTTAATTATCTTAAGGATGAAGGAGTTGTAGTACAATTTCCACTAAGTATAAAACATCATTTTTAACGTATAACGTCAAAGTATCTTGTGTCTGTATTAAATATATCGAGAACGATGTAATTTTAAATTATACATTGAAAATCGAATTTCCAAGTTCTATGGTTATTATTACTAATCGTATAAAATCTATGGACAGAGTTTCACGTCAAGTGTGGCAGTATTTTTTACAGATTTTCTGGTTAAGTTAGAAACGGAACTATATATATATAATACGAGCATATATGCAGTATACTATTAGTTAGTTATAGAAAGTAACTAATAACCTATCATAGTTATTTAAATATTTAATACTATTTAAAATGAAAAAAATGTATTGATGTTTAGGTATTTTGGCAGGATTATTTTTTCCTTTAATGATGATTTCATAAGGATTTATTGTTTGGTTGAATCAACCAAACCTAACTGGCTTTTAAAGCGATGATGTTGATGCAAATCTCTGAGTTTAATATTCACACTTATTGATGGAACACTACCGTTGACCGGTTGTTGTCTAGTATCTCAATCTAGTACACGATATCAAAAACAACGAGACTGTAGATTTCGTTAATTTTATTGTTTGTTATCCACTCATTATTAACCCATTATCTGGGATTAGAACAATTACGATTGCTAGTACAATATTGGTTGTAACTCGTAAAACGCAAAACGAACAACCATATGAACTTGATTACTGTAATTAATAATATTTGTAGGATTTAATGAATATAATCTGGTAAAAGTGGAAAATTCTAGCAGGCATAGTTGCAAAAATTTAATAATTACCACCACGTCAAAATGTAATACAAATATTTATACCAAGTGAGTCGGTAATTGAGTACACAATTGAAATAAAAATATTCACATGTAAAGTTATACTCATGTATTAATATTTCGTTTTAAATATTTAACGATTGGCCATATATATATATATATATATATATATACTATTTGTTTTATCGATAATTTGATGAGAAACTTTGTTAACTAAAATATTTATGATTAAGTTGATAATTTAAAAGAAAAAAAACGATATTATTTTAAACACAAAAAAATTGTTTTATGAAATACTACAGGTGTTTTATAATATGCAAAACGTAAAATGGTCAGATATTTGTGTTTAAGGTACCAGTGGTGATTATAAATATGAAAGATATATACAATGGCTTGAACAATTCCTGTAACATTATGGACTATTTTGATTATCATGTGTAATTTTTACCTCTCAGGCAAATGACAGGAGCTTATTGTGATATTCAATACGACTAAGTTAACTTTTTAAACAGCGTGTGTGTGTGTGTGTAAAATAATATCGAAAACTTCCGTGCACGGCATAGTTGTCGGTTTGTCGGATTAAACACAGCCATCGGTGTAAATATGATCATACACGTACACAATCGTATATTTCTATAACTCTATAGATACGTATGTATTGTATGTGTTTATATATTGTACACGGCCAAAAGAAAATAACTGTTATTGCACAATGACGCAGTATGGCGATAATTAGTAAAAGTGTTTTTTATTTCTGTAAACGATTTTGCGCGTGGTTATTACGGAACACATTGTATGCTACGCGCACATACACACGGGTATACACGACAAAAAAGCTATTATGACAATTAAAACATTTTCCTGTTCATATTATAATAATACACTGTGCAGCGGCATTTGTACATGGGCGGCGACGGATAAGTGCGTATTGTTCCGCGCACAAAACAAGCGAATTGTATTGTTTTATTTTTACTCGCGCTATTAAAACGGTATACAAGGAATATTAAAAATTATTATACGTCATTTATCTCAGTTTTCAATACGATTATATACACGCGAGTCCAATTTTTTCCCCCTCCTTCAGACATATTTTTAATTAAACGCTGTAATTCGTACATATTTGGACAAACCAAGCGTACGTGAGGTCGTCTGTACTGCGTACTGTGTCGAAGTACATTATAATTAGGATTCGGATATTGACGTTATACTAAACATAAAAAATGTCTTTATAAAAAGTTTTTATGACCGGTAAAAATATTAAAATATTCCTACAGATCGCACTGTTCAGATGAGATGATCTTAATGAATTGTCATTGTATACATTAAATATATGATACATTTAATTGCATTTTATAATTATTATACGATGGCAATAAAATTAAAACTTAAATAAGGATTAAGTCGTTTATAGTATAAATTAAATGTCCATCTGTAGTTCATCTGGCTGGGATAACAATCGAAATTAATAAATGTTGATACTTCAATGTTGGACTAGGCTTTGATTTTCAATAATCATAATTTGTTCACTATCCCTCCTTATGCCACTCCGATTTATTTAAATTTAATTTAATTTTTATTAAAAAAATAATCTGGACAAACACTTAAAAATATTTTTTTATCTTAGAAAATCCTAAGGGTTACTCTAAAATAACCTGAGATGTTTATAATTTCACAACTCCTAATACAGAGTCAAATTGTTATATTATTTTTTATTATTTTTTTATTTTTTTAATAACAATATTCTGAATCTATACTACTCCAATACTACTCAAGTGTTCTAAATATATTATACAGCATGAACATATTATAAATAAGAATATTATTTATAGTTTATAAGCTACCACCATGTTTTTAATTACCATGCATTTATCCAAAGGTCAGTTATAAGTATAAATACGCACATAATATAACGTCCTCGTTTTTTCTGTATTTCATCTGATTTGATTACCTCTGTTTACTTACTTTGAAAACTATAATATCATCATTACTGCTTCTTGAACAATATATTTACAAATCGTTGAATAAGTTTACTAATCATTAAACTTCAGTATGTTCGTGTGTTGTGGTCTACCAACGATTTAAATACCGTTCAATTTCATGTTATAGAAGAGAAAAAAATCGTTTCACAATATTAGTGTGGTTATAGTTAATATGTGTATATTGTTTGTTTGTTTACGTAGTGATATTATAATTTTTAGATGATAAATGAGATTCCACTCATATGATACCGAACTCAATGTAAAATAATACAGTTCAGATGTTATAACATTGAATTAAAAAAAATTAGCTAAAGTTAAATTATCATTTAAAAGTCTTACCGATCAACCGCGGATCTCAACGACGATAAAACAAAGCAACCTACAGTCTATTGAATAATTTTAAAATTGATTTATTCTCGGAACTTTAAAATGAAAATTAATATTATACATATTATTTTTTACATTTAAAAAATTTTACAGATGTGTCAAACAATAGTCATTACTGTAATACAAAGTTAATGTCTATTAAAATTATAGTAAAACTTATAATTCAACATCGCGTATCGAACATTATTTCCGCGCCTTAATTACGTACAATGACAATATTTTAACAGTGTAAATATATTTTAGTGCAACTCGAATAATCCACGTGCGTATAATAATCGATCAACATATAATAGTGTTAAACATATTTTTTATATATATATTTTATTTATAATCTATATTTAATATAATACAATGAATAAATTTGATGGATAAATTTAATGACAAGAAAAAATAAAATATCCAGTAACATCAATCTAAATATTAAAAACCTAAAAATTTTTTCATTTTACATATTAAACGTTCCGTGTACTTACCTATGAATATAATATTTTCGTTATACACGCATGTTTATTCGAATGCATGTCAAGACTTTTGGCAACATAGTCATTATAATCATAGTAAAGAAAAAATAAATAATATCCATAACAAGAAAATGCCAGTTTACTTTTAACCCCTATGATTTTTTTTTTATCGGTATTAAATATGATTTTACATTTAATTTTGATTTTTGTTTTTACAAGTTCAACTCATAAATACGTATAAATGTATAAATACGCATACATCGAATCTATTATATTATTATATACATTACACATATGATTCATGAATAATTCAGTACAACAAGAAACATTTTTTTTTTTTGCACACGATCAAACATTTATTTTGGCACTTAAGGATTATTTTAAAAAATAAATAAATAAATAAAATAAATAATAATAATAGTATTAATAAAAATAATAAGTATAGACAGATCAATAGGTTTAATGATCACACTCAATAGTCCGCGTGCACACAATAAAAAATATATAACAATAGAACTGTACTATATACACATATAAACAGGTGTATAAAATAACATACGATCTTTCCTATATCACAATAAAGTATATAGTTTGGCTTAACGCTCGGGCATAGATGAAGATAGGATTGGGAGACTTAGTGCATTTATATGGTATTGGAAGAGTAGAATTAGTCAAATATGCACTTAATTTCAAAGAAAGAGGGATGTAAGGTATGAGTCCAAAATTATAATGGCCGTTCTCTTCGGGTTTTTAAATTACTTGGTAACATTTCTACATTTAACACGAGTTCAAGAATCAAATTGAAACTAATACAATCTATAAGTATAGACATCTGATGGACACATACCTATTATAAAATAGGTTATGTGTCATACTATATAATAGTATGTAATCGAAGTGTTTGATCAATGGAAATTATAATGAAAGGCTTACTGTTTTGACAATAAAATGTCAATTTACATTGTAAAGAAAATAGTTTAAGTTTGATGAAATGTTTATACATTGTTGGACTTTTGGATCGCTATATTTCGTGTGAGTTATAATTAGATTACTTTCTAGAATACAATCAGTGCTATGAGTGCTTTATAATATTGTTCAAAATAATAAAAACAATACAATATTACATGACTTTTCATGGTCACTCAAAGCACTGTTAATAAACGTCTATTATATTAAAAAAAAAAAATATGCGAACAGTTTGAGACATTGAAATGATCTCAAAATTGTGCATTTTGTTATTATTAAAATAGTACGTATTTAAAAATATTGTATAAATCGTAAAAGAAACTGGTAGTTAATTTGATTTAAATTAACACAAATAATTTTTTACGCACAAACATATACACTCAGGCGTACGCGCAATACGGTTAAATTACGCATTTTGCACTTACCCTAAATTTTTTTTTTTTTAGTTATAATATATAATATATAATAATTATTTATGTATTTATGTACACGCTTTCATATATTTAAATTAATATATACATACATACACGGGTAGTTTTGAGTTTAAAAATGATTAGTCTCAACATTTCCTAGTTTCTTTTGAAAAATGCAAATGTATATTGGTTTTTATTTTCAAACATTCGCTAAAACTAATATCGAACGGTCGATGTCGGTGGCAAAGGTGTGAGGTCGAGTCATTGAGATGTAAGTACGGTATAATATTACAATGCAAATGTTTACTGGATTGTTACCCTTAAGTACTGATATTGAAATAAATTTTGATGTGAGAAGATCAATGAGCGTGAACAGAATAAATGTCATACATTTACAAAATCTACATAACAATAAAAATAATATCGGAAGAATCGCAATTTTACTTATGTCGAAAATTGATATATTATTAATTTTATTTTTTACATAAATCGTATCTTTAACATCAAATTGTCTATGACTACTACAACAAATCGATATTGGTCACATTATTATTGTGTTATTGACGCCTGAAATTTATTTATTTATGTTACTATGATCAAAAAACGATTTGTTTTTAACGCATACAAATGTATCACACTAAAAACTAAACGGGAATGAATACGAAAATATATATCTACAGTAAGAATTAAAAATATATGAAGTAATATGTAATTGTAGATTAAAAATGGTTTAGTGGATGATTAAAATTATAAATATTATATGTACATGACTCAGATTTATTCTAAAAATTTCGAAGTATAAATCTATGTAAACGTAGTAATAAGAAAATAAACAAATATAAAATTTCGTTTGTAGTCATCTCTATGCATTTAATTCTCCATCGACTACCCGCATAATTATTAAAAAATATAATATTATCAGTTATGCTAGACAACATTAACTTTTCGGTACAATATGAAATGTAATCTTCCTAACATGCCGATGATCAACACTACCGTATCGTGTAGTAAGAGGTAATACTAATATTATTAAATAATTACAAAAGCATTGTTAGTAGTTATTTAGAAAAAAGAAACATTAAATAAATAAATACCTCTTATTACATCTCGGTTCAGCTGGTAAAAATACAATGTTGTTAAATATGTTCTTCTCTAATGTTTGAAGTCGTTTAGCTCGTTATAATATAACGATACATATAAATACATATAATATAACGAACATATTATGTGATCATGAACAGTTTTACGTTCCGTTTCGCGTGTTCTCACGTAAATGCAATATTTCTATCAGTTTAACCATCGATATATGTATTTTTTATTAAATTCCAGACGGTATACAAGTTATATTGTTTATATGCTTATTGATCACCTTACTACGCAGATAAATGGCCGAATATCGTTTCAAAACATTGTTAAGTAATATTTTACCAAAATGTACCTTTACAATTTTTGACTACTATTGGCGACGTGTAGTATTTATGTTGAATATGATTAATTAGGGCTCGGATTTAATAGCAACAAATATACATGCATTACTTAAAATATATTCTCTGTGTAAAAACTATGTTGTGTTAAACAACGGTTAATTACAGACAGTACATTTTAAAAGTCGATCTTCGCTATTATGTGAAATGTTAGAATTGGCCATAACCCAAATTGGCATATGCCAAAATGTAGTTTAACTTCATTATAGTAAATATATAGTTTCTAAATGTTTTTATTAATATCACTAACATACACCTATTTTAATAAATAATTAAATAAATAAATTCAACATTTTAAAAGGATGTAATATAAATATATATATATATAATATATCTAATATTTTTGACAATCCCTATTCTGAAAGTTTTATTAAGAAATTTGTTCTATGTAGTTAAAAAATTTAAAAAGACCAAAAATATTTTTATAGTTTTAAATTTTTTTCAAATAATTTGAGGTTGAGTTAAGGTAATTTAAAGTTGATGTGTTTAGGCACGTATATATAAAATTAATAATTAAAGCTCTTTTAAGATTGTTGATTGAAATATAATAATTAGTAATTTTTTACGGTGGTATAATAACGAAATTCGATAGTAATAATTAGAAAAAAGAAAAATATGTGAAATAAAATGTTGGGTTCACATAATTTTCCAATCTCATATAAATAATATTTATTCTGCACAGTTTTTCTCACAAAAACTCTATAGCTATATTATCCGAGCCTTTAGTATTAAACATAATTGCTAAGCAATGTTTCTATAATTAGTAGAAGAACATAAAAGGTTATATAAATGTAAAACATTGAAACAACATTTTTTTTAAATTTTGTTTTTATTTTTATGGCATTTCTATGGTAATTCAAAACCAACAATTGTAATAATAATAAAATATAATGAATAGTTATAATAATATTACACTTGACTATAATTACAAACAAGTAAATGTAACAGTTACATTTTAGCCATATCTCAATATAATTAAAATAATTAAAATAAGTAAACTGGATAATAATTAATGCTCGTGGTTACACGCATAAATAATAAAAGCTTCGAAGCGAAAAAACATAGCAAGTATAAATTATTAGCTAAGGATTTAAAGCGAAAATAATATTTAATAGATAACAATCAAGTCTTCATTCTCTATCATTAAAAATTATATTTCGTACACTGCAATGGGTACACATTATTTAAAGAGTTTTAATGTACATTTTTAATTGAACCTCAATAACTTTTGCTACCATTTTCTATCCTCATTAGTCTAGCCCCAAACACGCCAGTTAAGTATTTTTAGTGGGCCGTCTTAACGAAAAGTTTTTATCTCTTGAAAAAATTGTCAATTTTTTTATGTAATGTATCGATTATTATAGTCAATTTAGTCTATGTATGTATGTATATAAATCACGAAACAATATAATTAGTATAATATAGGTACGATGTATTATATTATAACAAATATAGGAATATATATTTGACATTTAACAAATTCGTGTTATAAATGTGTAGGATACTTGAACGGACTAGTCACACACATTTTCGATTTTCCTACATAATGATATGTAAATATTTTATACTTTACAACATACATGTAATGTACACGTATGTATCAGTACATAATGTATGGTAAACATAGAATAAGAGAATCGAATTTTTGTGTGATTAGCACGATGAGGATCTCACATAAGTTTGGTATGAAATTCATACTTCTTTTACACAAATTCTTATTTGTTCGATGTATATATATATATATATATTTGTTATAATATGTATATAATTGTTATAATATATATATATATGTATATATTTGATATAATATATATATATATATATATATATATATATATATATATTTGGTATAATATATATATATATATATATATATATATATGTGTGTGTGTGTGTGTGTGTGTGTGTATATATATATATTTGTTATAACAAATTATAACAAATATATATATATACACACACACACACATATATATATATATATATATTATACCAAATATATACATATATATATATTATAACAATTATATACATATTTGCATACATCGTTGTTAGATACCGCTTACATTTTTTTGATTCGAAGCAAAAAACGCATAAAAAAAACACGAATAAAATAATAATAATGAATTGTTGTTATACAACATAATAATAATAAAAAAAAAAGTAGTATGCATATGAGAACAATACATTAAGCGAATGAATAGGTAATAAGCGTCGTAATGAAAACGTACATCGTATAGAAGCTGAATCAGGACCAAAGACAATTTCCACGAATTCAGATTCGTCGGATACCAGTTATTAATATTTGTTTTTTCGATTATTTTTAATTATTAACTGTGTGATGATTAATTATTGCATTTGCTCCTATTATACTATATATTACAGTGGTTCTTAACCTGTAATACGTGAATATAGTTTCTGATCAATTTGATAATTGTTAATTTAGGAGTATTAAGAATGGTTTATTTTTATATTTATTGCATTTTTGTATCTAGTGCTTACTAATTCATCCACTTATGTTCATCTCATCGTGGTATTCCTTAACAATTATGTGTATTATTAAAATACTAAAAAAATAAGAAATATTCTTTAATTTCCTACATATTAAATACAAAATTAAAAAAAAAAAAAATGTTTTATGTTATTTACTCTAACTTAGTCGAATAAAAAAAAAATTAAACCCATATACTGGATACTTAAAAAAACTATACGTTATTAATGATAATAAAAGATTGATTTATTTTACTTGAACATCAATGAAGTATTGTATTATATATTTAGTTAAACGTTAACCATTCATTTCAGAAGAACGATTATATATTACACTTTAAATTGTACTGATGTACAGAAAAAAAAAAAAATGAGATATAGTCACAAGACTATAATGATATTATTGAAAGATGAAGACGGGGCCATTTGTTCGTTCGTCAATAAGTTATGAACGGTTAAGAAACACTGTTATATAGTATGCAATAATTAATACTATTAAAGGTGTAATCCAGTAGCACCAGAGTTGATCTTGTACTCTACAACGAAGATGACCCAGATACATCCATTCCTTTTCAATAATTCGTTAACATGTCGACAAAAATGTTTGTCGATCAATAACCAGAGAACCCTCCGGGAGTACCTAGATGAATTCCCTATATAGTTTACGCCTATACATATATACGAGTTTGTATATATATATATGATACCACAAGTACCGCGAATGCGTAAAAATTCAGAATTACTTCCAGCGCAAGTCAAGCAGAAGACGCAGTATATGATATGTTAACGTGAAGAACAAAAAACGTCAAATCACATTTGTACATAGTTATAATAGTGATAAATTACGAACTATAATAAAATATTAATAATAATACGATGGTTATAATGGCGGTAATGATAAAAAATTGCCAAATTGGAAAATTTAAATCATACCTTTTGCACGATGAGCGTAAGCTTAACAGAACGAGCTGAAAATAAATTGCCGCGAAGAAAAAAAAAATATGCAGTGAACCACGAATCGGACATTCATAGGCTCTAATGAATATTATACTATAGTGTATAATATCGATCTAAAAATTAAGTAAAAATAGTAGAGGAAAAAAAATGATAAAATAGAAAAAAAATCGTTCACACAGACCGTGTTGAATTCTTTTTTTCACTACTTTTGGTTTTCTTCACTGAGTAGCGTTAG
The DNA here is from genome assembly GCA_034509805.1 of Sipha maydis. NCBI lineage: Eukaryota > Metazoa > Arthropoda > Insecta > Hemiptera > Aphididae > Sipha > Sipha maydis. The sequence goes on from JASXSY010000606.1 coordinate 112,285, forward strand.
GAACTTGTCTTGCCGCGTCATTCTCCATGTCAGACGACGTGGACCCGGGCCTGTTGTTGTCTTGCTGCTGCTGCTGCTGCTGCTGCTGCTGCTGCTGTTGCTGTTGTATCTGCTGCTGCTGAAGTTGATGCTGGTGGTGCTGCTGCAACTGTTGCAGCTGCAACTGCTGGTGGTGCTGCTGGACGGCGAACGCGGCCGCGGCGGCCGACTGACTGTGTTGCTGCTGGCCATGGTGATCGTCACCGGCACCGGCACCACTACCGTTGTTGTAGAACGGGAACGGTGACGGAAAAATGCTCATGGGGTGATGCGAATACGGGCTAGACTTAGCCGATGCGGCAGCCGACGGATAGAACGGGTTGTAAAACGACCGAACCACCGCGGCGCCGTTCTTCTCATGGTGGTGCAACTGCTGCTGGTGATGCTGCTGCTGGTGGTGCTGTTGCAGTCCGTGCACCGCATTCATGTTGATGTCGGGCGTAATCGTCGACGCGGGCTGCAGCGGCGGCGAGCCGGTGATCTGCGACGTTGGTGACGGCGATCCACCGCCAGCGGTGTGTGCGACGGCCTGCTGCTGCTGAGCCACCAGTTTGGACAAGTGAATGGGGTCGAATGACGGCATGGCCGCACCCAAGTACGGGTTAACGAGCCCGGCGGTCGAGTAGCCGGCCGCGGCGCCCAGTCCTTCGAAAGAGTGCAAGGCTGGGTGGTGGCCGGTCGAGAAGTACGGCATCGGGAAGTTGGCCGCAAAATTCGTGGCACCCGAACCCGCGCCTGCCGCCGACACTACCGGGAAGCTGTGGAAGTTCGGCTTATGGTGGTGGTGATGATTCATCGCCTGCACGCCAGCTGCCGCGTGCATGGCCGCGGCCACAGACATGCCGTTGCCGTTATGGTGGTGATGGTGGTGCCCCACGCCGTTCATGTTGCTGCTGGTGCTGTTGTTGTTGTTGTTGTTGTTATTATTTGCGTTGCTGTTGTTATTATGCAGCTGAATCTTGGGCTTACGGCGTGGCCGATATTTGTAATCCGGGTGTTCCTTCATATGGAGTGCGCGTAATCGCTTCGCCTCGTCGATGTACGGCCGCTTCTCCGACTCGCTGAGCAACTTCCATTCGGCGCCCAGCCGTTTGCTGATCTCCGAGTTGTGCATTTTCGGGTTGTCGTGCGCGATCAGCCGCCTCTGGATCTTCGCCCACACCATAAATGCGTTCATCGGCCGCTTGATGTGTTCCGGCTTGGCACCCGCTGCAACCTGTTGCTGCTGGGATTGTTGCTGCTGCTGCTGCTGCTGTTGCTGCTGCTGGGCCTGCTGCTGTGCCTGTTGCAACTGCGCCTGTTGTTGCTGTTGCAGCACCAGGGCGGGTGGTGGCGAGGCCGATGTGTCCAGCGATGCCCTGTTGTGGTGGTGATGATGATGGTGGTCCATGATGAAATCGAAGTTGGTCATGTGCGGTGGTGCGTCCATGTCGAGCAACACTAGCGGCACGACCGCGAACGTTGATTTTTCGCGGTTCTGTTCTCGTTACGGCCACTGACGGAACGTACCGCGGGTACTCCTGCGTCGTGCGGTCTTAGGTGCTACGCGATATCGTCCCGAACGGTGATAACAGGGAATATTGTTTTACACACTCGATGACCGATCACAATTCGGCGAGTTGACGTATTCGCGGACGTCGCACGACGTGTGCGGTAGGCGATGGCGCCGAACACGGTGAACGGATTCGAAAGTTATTTGTTCTCTATCCGGCGGAGTGTCGACAATTCGAAAAAAAAAAGTGAAAAATGATAATTACCGATGCGCGTTACGTACGGTCGACGCACAACGAGACTCGCCTAACTGAACGGAACAGAGCGCACGCTGATGGTGTTACACGTCGATGGTACGAGCGATGTCGGACGAACGTCGAACACGAACGCGATAACGGCACGGAATGAGCGTGGACCGGTCGGACGGCACGAGCGTCGAGATCGACTCGTCTCGAGAAACCGTACGAGCGCGCCCTGGGTGGAGCCTACGCGTCGGCCAATGGGCGTCCCGTGCCGCGGTGTATCCGATCCATGCGCTACCGACACCCGTGTGGCGGCGGCGGCGATTTCGACAATCAATCATCACGTCTTCCGACCTACTCTTTACGCATGGTATTTTACTTCATTTTTCCCCCACCCCTAATTTTTTTAAATTATCTACCGCTACAAGTATACGCACGCGTAAATTATTGCACCCAACACGTACGCGTTTACCGTTTGCGGTGAATAATAGTTTAATTACGTAGTGTACGACGTGCGAAGGCATACGGTTGAAGCAGGTAATTTACTAAATGCCCAAGAGTCTTGGGCCAAGACCGACCTAAACGCTCGATGAAATAGACTAAAAATATTAATGAAACAATTGAAATGTTTCTATAATTTTTAAAACTATATTTTCGTTTTATTTAATTATTTTTACTCTGTATAAACTAGATTGCTGTTTGTACGGTGTTCAATAAACATAAGTGCCCTCGTACTAAAAAAAAAAAAATGTACTTTTACTTTTTAATAAAGAACAAATATGGAATTATTTTATTTTTACACTGTTGTATTCACAGTAAAAATTAAAAAACGTGTTTTTATAATTAATTCTTAATAACAATGAATAACTAATAATATAATCGATATAGTGGTGGTCAAACTACGGAGGATTAGGGAGATATACCTCCCTCATAATATTTTTGTTATTTAGTATTACTTTTAATAGTATACTGTACATATGTAGATCATTTTTGTTTACAATGATCTGATATTACTATTCACAAACTTTGATATCAATTTTTTTTTGTAACAATAAAAATAATTAACTGTTAACCATAGAGTAAATATTCTATGCTGTCAACTACAACTGTTTCACAATCGTTTTTTACATAAAAAATATATTTATATTATTATACTTATATAAATCTTTCTAGTAACTAAGTTGTCGGTATTAAAAAGCTGCTGTTGGTGCGGTAATAATGATAATATCTAGAATTCTTATTAATCTTTAATGTGTAGGTACTGTGTGCAGAGCACAGGCTATATTCACAGAATATTCTATGCTATTTTCATCAATTCAATTTTTTATTTATCGATTGATGCTATAAACAATTTTTGTTCTGTTTTTGTTTTCGTTATCATATAAATTTTAATACTCAAATATATCGTTATTTATGTAAACCAAAAACCTAATTGACTTTATTCGATAAAAATTGTTTAAATTTTATTTCTGAAAAAAATTACATATATTATGGCATAATATTTGATGGAAATTCTAATCTTCAGACCACTTCAAATCTGCACAGAGCCAAATGTGTTTTTTTTTAATATTTCACAGGTAATTTGACAAATATTTTCACATTTAGCACAGAATATATTCGTAAACGTAGTTTTAAAGCGGAAACAGATTCGTATAATAAAATAGAGCTCGCGGTGATGGTGAAGAACGTTCCGCGGGAGTATATCCGGCTTAAGTACAAAATAGCGTGTTAATAAGTATCTATGATTAAATGGTATAAAACGTGTGTATTTAAATTATTTTAAATCTTGAGCGAGCTATCGTGCCTACGATATCCGAGTGTTCAATAATGAGCTCGTTTCCGTCAAAAATCGAAATGACCGTTTCTGCCAATTTTAAAACCGGTATTATACCCATTTCCGTCCATATAGTACAAAATCCAGATGTATTTGATTATATTTTATTTGATCTATATTTAGATAATATTTATATTGATTAGATATACCTCAGATATACTAGATATCCTTGAATATTCACAATATATTGATTATTTATTAGAAACTTATGTACATGAAAATTCAAAATTTTCTTCAAAAATATGAGCATGCATGACAAAAATGTTATACTGTTACAATTAATTATGTTAACAAAGTTAACAACATTAATATTATTTAATAAAAACCCATAACAACGGAAAATACAGCGAAAAAAAGTAAAATTTAATATGCATAAAAAATTACAATTCGAATTTTATTTACATCACCGACTAAATTTACAATATTTTCTATATATTTTTATTTGTTTTTTTTTTTCATTATCTAGCAAATTTATGAATATGTTGTATACAATTTGAACTTTGCACTGAAAATCTTTCATAAAATACAATCTTGATAGATTTATGTTCATTATAAAACTTTTAGAAATTACAGTTGACAGGCAGTGATTATAATTATCGTGTAAATACCTGCAAGTGTATATCAAAATCGTTTGGTCTAAAATATTTTTATCGTACAAATTGCTGTGTTGTTATTAGAATATCATTGACATTTATAACTATAACAAGAAGATAAAAATATTAAAATTTGCAATGTACTTGAATGTGAATGTGAACTAGAATGTAATTACTTAGAATGTGAGTTATTATTGTAATTTTTTATTATTACTTATCATACACTTATGTAGTATGTATATATTGTAATATTTCAAAATAAAGCCATATTTAATAAAAAAAAAAAAAAGCTTTCATACATAGAAAGATATAAAGATACAAACGTATGTTATAATTTGAATAATATTAAATGATATTCATGATTATCATTTCTAACTCATGTAATATTTGTGTAAGCTACAGTATTTATAATGTAAATTTTTTATACATAGTTATAAATTAAACCAAAATCACTGTTGTGTTTAGTAAATATTTTACAGTCTCAACACAATGATTTCATCATATGCTATTCCTATCATTATAATATATTATCATTTACTATGCAATTTAATGAAATATACATATAAATATATTAATTATATTAATCACTATTATTTTTTTTTTTTTTTAGAACTCTTTAAAACATCAGTATTTGTGTATAAAGAGAAAACAATTATCAAATGTACGAGTATATAAGATTATTTTTAAATATTTGTAATATTAATCTTTATTTTCATTATAAATCCTTAAACAATTTATGAATTTTTAATAAATTAAATTAAATAAATATTATTATTTTTTAAACACTTATGTATTATAGCTAACACTGTTGTAATATCATTTATAATTAATGTTATAACCTATTGAAAAACACAAATATTAAACTGTTACAACATAACATTAAAAACCTAGAATATTGTTGAAGGAATTATTTTAAACACTAATCAAACTTTATACTTAATGTCTATATATAAAAAGGAAGTGTTTATGAACACGATAAAAATAATGATTTACCTAATTTGTAATAAGGTTCTTTCTTTTAATTTGGTATCAAATAGATCTATTCTATGTTTGCGTGAATTCAGTTAACGTTAAGAAGAACGGGTTGTGAATAAGTATATATATTTACATACCTACTTCCAAATAAAAGTTTTTTTAAGCTATTGCATAGCTTTTATCGCAGGCCTGGTGTAGTGACTGAAAAAAAATTTTTCGTAACGAAAAAGCGTGACCACTACCTGTGGAATCCCATAATTAATGGAATATCGTAGTTGCTATGATACAAATTCCTGAATAACTAGAATAATAAAAAAAATTTTAATTATATCAACTTCTTATTTATTTAATATGCAATAGCTTTATCGCGGCAGTCCCCGAATACCACTAACCGTTATTTCATTATTTTATGTATATACATATATGTAGTAGTAAATAATGCATTTCTTTATCACTTATAATGAATCTTTTAAATGGCATTACATTTCTATATTAAATTGTTTTATCTTTTTAAAATGTAAAATCTATCTTTTTTTGTAAAATATTCTTTCAACATTTTACAAAAAATATAATTTAAATGTAAATAGTCAAAACATTTAGTGGGTATGAATGAGATAAAAAAAATCAAATCTACAGTTTGATTGAGTGAATATGTCTACAACTTCATCGTAGTTCATAATAACATCTCAATGAGCATTTAATGACGTAAGTTCATTTAATTGTGTCTCTGATATTATCGACCTCATCCGTGTTTTGATTCACTATAGTGATAAACAATTTCGTTCAGCTGTTCAATCTATACCGGGAAATATAATAAATATTTTTAGCAATATATAAATTCCAGAAAAACCAGTCCAGGTCATATCTTTTGAGAGTTTTAAAAGGCTATTAAGGTAATTTTTCTTTTTGCAACCAATAATTATGTTAAATATCAAATTCACCAATAAATGGAAATTCAAATATATCTTTAATTAGATTTATTTCATAAACGATAGAATTGGTTAATCACGCTTTTATTTTATTTTCTAATATATATATATTTGTCATCAAAAACTAATTTTATTGTAAGAACAGATCATAAACTGACAACATATCTTCATTGAATTTAAATTCAAAATCATGGTAAATCATCTAGAGAGAAAATAAAAGAAGTTATTCTAAAATGTTCATTTATAAATTAATAATATTCTCTCTTTTTCATTACATTAGACAATCTTTTCTTATTAATTCTGCCTGAGATTCCCAGGTTAACCACCTGCATTTTAGCGGTTTTAAATATTTTGTCAAACATTTCTATTTTTTCGTTTTTCTTTTTTTTTCAAAATTGAAAATACATTTATACAAAATATTGCAATTTAACACACAACAAATCAAATAACAAATTTTAATACGGCTAACGTGGAGGGCGGCCACCCCTACTGTCCTCCTGAATCCGCGCCTGATTCCACATATTATGTCAACGTACTAGTGTGTGCCTGCATCTATATATATGTACCTATACACTTCGCTTAGTTGAATTTTCGTATAAATCCGAATATTGTGTATTATTCGTGTGCAGTGCGCGATAAATACATAGGCGTTTGTGTTTGTGTGTGTATACATGTTAGAAAAGTACGTATAAGCTTTTTACTGAATGTGTGTGTTTGTGTATGTGTGTGTGTGTGTGTGTGTGTGTGTGTGTGTGTATGTACGTACATTATAATACACACAATGAATAATAAATATGAATACGACGAGGGTGTTATATAAAATGGGATGCAACAAGGTTGAATGTTCCATTTTAATTCCCTACTGTAATCAAATCATCTTCCCTACAACCAACCAATACGTCAAGTCGTGTGTGAACGTGCAAAAAATCCTATTGATATATTTTGAAACATTTTAACATCTAATGCATACTTGTACACGGAATTAAACATAAATGTAAGTACTGCATATATGTTTTTATATATCTTTTATGTTTACATTAATTAATGTAAATATTATTCACACTATTCTCAAATAATAATTATTTTGATTTTTTAAACTGTATATACTTGGTATAGGAAATGTGATATTTCGTTTTACTATAACATATACACTTTAAAAAATATATATATATATTTATGTGTACATCCTCAAATAAACGAGAGGTATATTTTTAGACTACGGGCACATCAAATACTAAAAATCTCTTGAAAATTTAATAACAATAGCGTTATGTACGTCTACATATATCATCGGTCATTTATGTCCTTTTTTTTTTTCAAGAAACGGATGGACGATAAAAGTTAAACGCATACACGTTATTTCTTGGGGCACTGTTGTATACGATTTCATCTCTAATACGCATTGTCGTAACGCATTCATACGTACACGCGAATATTGTTAAAATTATACACACATATACATATACATTTATACACAAATGCATGTGCACAATACTAAATAACGTACTTAGAAAGATAGAGAGTGAAAGAGAACAGAGGACGGACAAAGAGGGACATAGAAAGAGAGACAACGCGATGCCATCAAATGTATTAAACATAAAACATCTGCTTAATTATTGTATATGTACATATTATTACATAAATACGCTGCGTACGTAGTAGTAACCAGACCATTGTTGCAAACAATAATGATGAGATATGTGTGTGTGCATGTGTATGTGTGTGTGTGTTTGTGTGTGTGTGTGTGTGTGTGTGTGTGTGTGTGTGTGTGTAAAAACGTACTCGCACGCTCACAAATGTGTCCTGCGACACAACATACTGCAGTGATCCACTCGAAAAAAAAGTCGCGTTGAATAGGATTAAAAAAAAAAAACAAATAAATAAAAATCACGTCATGTAAACACGCGTTGCAAAACGCAAGGGGCGGTAGCTTAGGGGTCAAAACATATGTTACAAATATGCTCGCATTGTGAGTGTCGAGTGGCGGTGGCGGCGACGGCGGCGATAGTGATCAATTACAAATAATTTTCACCGTCAATGAGCCATGCTCGAATTTAACTATGTATATATGGTACACAACAACCAGTGTCCGCGTACATATATTAAATAAGTATAAGTATACGGAAATGGAGTGGGAAAATTACCATGTTACGTATATTATGCTGTATACGTACGTATTATAATATTATGTATAATCTGTATAATCATGTGAACGCGCGATGTACTTAAAGGTCGATTCATTGGGTCGTAAATGAGATTCGAAGGATACGTTGATAGGGGTGATTTTCGTGGAAAATTTTTTGAAACTTTTAAAAATTAAGATGATTATTTAATACATCTTTTACTCTTATATTCGATCATTATTTTATTTTGTCCACGGAACATATTATAACATGAGAGGCGGTAACTTAGACATGTATATAAGTATTAATATTACTGGCTGTGGATATATCCGTACGTACTCGTATAAATCACTTAATGCAAAGTTAATATTTTTATCTGAAATTCTTCATATTTTTTTAATATGAAAATTGTTGTAGAAATGGAAATAATTTTTTGAAAATGTATAAAATGTATACAGTATGCTATTAGATAAATACGAACGCAAGTTTAGGTACTCTGCAGCGTTTCCAACCAAAATGAAAAAATATACAAAATATGTTTGATTAGCAGACGTCTACGATCAATCGTAAATTTATGATACCGTATATCTACGCATTGTCTTTCACATTCGAGATTTATAGCAGTCATTAACAATGTGAATTAGGTGTTGATCGTATTTCCTGTTGTAATTCGATTAGTGTTAAATGGCTTAATGGTTATAATATCGTGGGATCCGAAAGAGGCGAAGGTGTGCAAAACGTAGTCACATTTTCTATGAGGAATTATAAAAATTCATTTAAATGTATAAATATGAAATAGTTAGAATGAATTTAAAAAAAAAAATGCTTTTGGACCATATATATTGTTATGCTGGTTATGTTACCGGCAAAATCAATATTTTTGATAACTGGTAATTTAATGAATATAACTATCCTAATATATATATATATATGAATATTATAAGTATATACTTGAACAAGTGGCTTAAGTACATTACTCAACCTTATTCTTAAATTTGTAATTTTATGAAGAAACGACGCAGACTACCGCGCCTTTTTACAAAATTATTAAACCACGATTTGATTGAACTATCTCTTTTCTGTACATTATCTTACGTTGAAAATGCTCGTATTCAGAGCGAATTTAATTGATATTAAAAATAAAGCTATATTTCAGCATAATAAAATTTACAAATTTGTTATTATTGATTTAATTTATTATTAGTAAGTGATATATAATATATATATTTATATTAAATTATAATACGATTGCATCATACAAACATTCAAATATTTTACATGATTAACAATATCTATATCGTATAGAATTAAAATATACATACATATACTCGCATATTGTGTACGAAAGTTGCTATGACTTTTCCTCGTGTATCCGTTTACCTAATATACCTACTGATTATGTACAATATAATGTATTATAATACCGTTGTAAGTATACGTACATACTACAGACTCGATCGGTTCATCACTCCATTGTCGATTTTCACCAGACATACAATTGTTTTATGATACATAAATTGTATAGTTGATAATAAAATAAATCATAACGACTGAATACGTACTGCGTGCACCGTTGTCACCGTCGTACACAATCTGGAAGTGTTCATCCGACCGACATGAAGCTCATAAAGCTCGAGTACATAATATAATATGAAAATGAAACCAATGTAGTATTTACACACACACACAAATATATATATATATATATATATATATATATATATGTTATGTAGGTAGAATAACGTATGTACTGTGGTGTTACTGTTCGTTTAATATGGTAATATATTATGCGTATGAAATGTTTTGTATTCGATGTAGTCGGACTTGCGGAAACAAAATATGAGTAGGAAATAAAACGCACCCTTCGATTTAAATCTGTCATATACATATATGTATTTACGTGTAAGTGTACATGTATGCATGTGTATATGTGTACAGGTTTGTATGTGTGGTTCTCACTCAGACGAGTTATATGAGCATTTATACTCCGTTAATTCTTTTATTGACCCGTTAATTACGAGAGTTCGTGTTGAGTAATAAACACCATATAGTATAAACAAATATTATTAAAATTTAATCGCGATCAGTTTTACAATCGCTTAGTATGTTCGAAAATGTATACATGTAGGCACACCTAAGTATTAAATGTGTACATCCATAAGGTATTTATTACAAAAAGCGTAATTAAATCATCCTCCATAATTTTATCGTTTAAACATTAAAATTAATTCTACCTTAACAAAAATGTCCAACGGTTGAGGTGCTTTTTACGTAGAATAAGTATCAATTACAATATTGTTACACATAATAAATTTGAAGAATAGTGGTTAACATGCAGATTATCAATAAATCTATAAATACCCTCATTCACATGGAAAAAAATCTTTAGAAGCTTGTTAGTATCTGGAATTCGTATTTTTACAATGAAATAAATTTATATTATTCTAACACAATTATAATTTATTATATTATAACTAAAAATATATAAATTTAAAATATTTTGTACAATCTAAATAGTAACGGCATTAAGCACAACGATTTGTGCAGTGTAATATTAACCATTTCAATGTATTTAACTTTGAATAAAAATATAAGTATATTTTTAGACTCAAATGGCATACTAGTTACAGTGTTAGGAAAAATTTTATCTAGATAATTATTCAAATAAATATGTATTCGAATCAAAAATTATTCGAATGATTTTTTTATAATTATTCGAATAAAAATGTATTCGACTAATTTTCAATTATGATTATTCGAATAAAAAAGGATTGCCCTATGGCACACTACAGTATTGACATGTAGCTATTATCGTATATAATACTAGCTGACCCTGCAATGCTTCGCTATTGCAAGATTTCTCAGATATTAATTTGCTATTTATTTTGTGGATGTTAAATAATTATTTTTATGTTAAACCACTTTTAGTCACGTTCATTCTCATAGAAACCTGGTGAAACTTCAAAATTTTTAAAAGTTTAGAACTTCGCTCGCTACGCCTGCCGACTCCACTCACAAAATCGAGTGCCACTGCGTAACAATTTTCGAGAGGATGGGGCTTTGCCCCAATTGGAATTATAGTCAAAGCCTAACATAGTTTTTGTACAAACCTTGATACTGTTGTATATGAGCTTATGCTTCGTATGTGAACCTAAAATCTCGCTGCAAGAGTAAATCAAATGTTTGCGATTGTATATTAGAAACAGTGCAAAACAAAATTCTCATGACATGATGTTTGAACTCCAGACATTTACCGTATTGAGATAGACATTTACTATTGGGCTACAAAATTGCAATTGAAATTTTTTTATTTTCCAAGTTATTTAACATGTTATATATTAACTTTTAAGTAACATAATTTCAAAACTATGTCTGTACGCCAAATTCTGACTTCACCATCGTTTTAAGAATACCTAACTACATTTGTTTAAAAAAAAAATTGCAAAAACAAAAAATGTGTCCCGTAAAGTAGAAATATAACGATATTTATTTAATTTAAAATATTTTAACATTTTTTGAATAATAAAATAATTCACAATTGTGTAACTTAAAATACAATGTCAACTTTTGTTTATAATATGTAACTGTTTTTATTTACTAACCATATGTCTAGCAAAATAAAATAAACGAAAATTATTCAAATATCTATATTTGAAATTTAGTCGAATAATCATAATTGAATATTATTCGAATAAATTATAAAAAAAAAATCATTCGAATAAATTTTTACTCGAATAAATTATAAAAAGAATCATAGCTGAAAATTAGTCAAATAAATTTTTATTTGAATAATTGTAAAAAAATCATTCGAATAATAATGTATTGGAATAAAATATTATCTAAATAATCATCTAAATAAAATTGCATTCAAATAATGCCCAATTCTGGTGACAATGTGCCTATTTTATTAAAAAATCAAATGAAACTTTACTTCACTGAAGTATTAGGGTACATTTTTTTGACGTGTTATACACGTGTAATATCACTTGAGCAAGTAACCACGAAGGCGAGGAACTTTGTATTCAAATAAGTCAAAATACGAATTTGATAGAACCATGCACTTATTCTATAGTATTTTACCTACTAATTTTACAACGACCGTACGGTATACCTAACAATTTTATTGTTAAGGTGCTGCGCGAAAAATGAAGTCTGAATGAGTGTCGACTAGACGTACATCACCCCAGCCCAACCATATTGGAATTTTTGAAAATTTACTTCACCAAGATTTAGTATGAAATTTGTATGAATTTGTACGACCATTTTCAGAATTTGTACTATCTTAGTTTTTCCGTTATCGAACAAAACTATAGGTTGGGCTGGGGTGACGTCACCCCAGCCCAACCTAATGGGATATTTTAGCGTTTTCGATTTTTTTTCAATGCCATATTTTAGTACGTAATTTATATGAATTTGTACGACCATTTTCAGAATTTGTGCGATAATACTTCGGCGGTGATTTCATTAAGTTTGAAAACGCCGTGACCCCTGCCCCAACATAAGGGAAATTTCAGCGTTTTTGATTTTTCGTGGCTTTTTTCCTCTAAGTTCGGTAGAAATTTTTTTAAAGATTTTTGAAGAGTAGCTTATAGATAACCTAGTGTTAAAATTTTGAACCTTAAGTATGAACAGAAAAAATTTTATGAATTTTTATCTTCAAAATAACTTGCAAATTATCGTGATTTTTACACATTTTATACAAATTTGAGCATTAACGGCTTATAAAAAAAATTTGAGTAAACCGATCACCGATATTTTTTAGTTACGATAAGTTTAACTTATTATAAACTTTGTATTTCATTTTCAAGAGTTTTCGGTCTGCCAATTAAATTTTATAGATGTTTAAAAACAAAAATTTTACAAAAATCGAAAATTTAAATTGTCTATAAATAAGTCAAAATATGTCAAAATACTTTGAAAACTTAACCATGTATAGAAAACGACAATATAAAGATTTAGTGAAAATTTCAAGTTGTTGCGATTTTTAGTTTTCAAGTTAGAGTAAAAATCTCTCTTTAAATTTAAGTATAGCACTTATAATGTCATCAGGACGGATCTTGGGTTTTCGGTCTCTCATTTTAAATTTTTAATAAATTAAAAAATGGAATAAAATATTAAAACAAGAATAAATACTAAATAATTGTATTAAAAATCACTACTTGGAAGTGCTTAACATAAAATTATTCAGATATTACACACTCATAGTCAAGACAGTCACGACTAAAATGAAAATGATTATCAATATAAAATTATTACTTTTGTAAAAGAACACCAAAAATAGTAAACGTGTTACAATTAGTATCAAAAAATATATATATACTATGATATAAAACTGTCTATTGTTAAAATAAGTTATTTTGGGAAAATAATATAATATACGCTTGAATAGAATTTAACAATAGTAATAACAATGATAATAATAATACTCAAAATGAATTAATCTCTTTGGAAATATTAAACAACATAATATAAATAACGTATCTTTAATAATAATTTAATAATCTAATATAATGTTTACCATACATTCATATATAAAGTATAACTTATATTTTGTGTATACATATAAATATCACAATGTAGAGAAAATAAACTCATCTCTACACAAAAGTAGGTAATAATTAATAGCATATCCAATGGAAACTGTTATGTTCAATGGAAGATTTTACATATGTTGTACCATTAATGATTATGAAATATCGCACAGATACGACAGATAAACTCACTTTAATAAAAATTTATATGATCATTTCAAATTTAAACGCGATTCATAAAAATACAGCCACGAAAAATCAAAAACGCTGAAATTTCCCTTATGTTGGGCTGGGGTGACGTCACTCCATCCCGACCTATGGTTTTTGTTAAATAACGGGAAAACTAAAATAGTACAAATTCTGAAAATGGTCGTACAAATTCATACAAATTACGTACTAAAATATGGCATTGAAAAAAAATCGAAAACGCTAAAATTTCCCTTTAGGTTGGGCTGGGGTGACGTCACCCCAGCCCGACCTATGGTTTTTGTTAAATAACGGGAAAACTAAAATAGTACAAATTCTGAAAATGGTCGTACAAATTCATACAAATTACGTACTAAAATATGGCATTGAAAAAAAATCGAAAACGCTAAAATATCCCTTTAGGTTGGGCTGGGGTGACGTCACCCCAGCCCAACCTATAGTTTTGTTCGATAACGGAAAAACTAAGAACGTACAAATTCTGAAAATGGTCGTACAAATTCATACAAATTTCATACTAAATCTTGGTGAAGTAAATTTTCAAAAATTCCAATATGGTTGGGCTGGGGTGATGTACGTGTCGACTAGTTAGTGAAAACGTTTTATATTAAAAAAATGTTCATTTTTAGGTGAAGCACGCGTACTAGACTGAATGCATTTAATCACGATAACAAACATTTCCACCGTAGAATATATTGGTACTCTTGGTTTTTAGTGAGGTATTTTGGAAATTTATAATTTTGTTTTTTATTTTTCACAGATAGTAAATCGTTTTTTGTTTAAAAAATAATTTCTTAATTAAGTGTACAATTTGAAAAAAACAAAAGAAATACATTTCAGGATGGACTACAAAAGTTTTATAAAATCATCGCGTTATGATCATAATATATATGTTACATTCAAGTATTTTAGGTGTGTTTTTGTACTGTAAAGTATTGATACAGTCGTATGTTACAATTCAGTTAAATCAAATAAATAGGCTAAATACCAGGAAACGAAATTCACAACTGAACATATAGGTTTTTTAATATATTAATATATATACAATAAACACGTGTAAGAAGGGTGCACTATAGCGACAAAAAACGAAAACGCGTCTGAATGGGATATTTGACAATATTATTAATGTGTTTCGAACATCTTGTGATAATATTATTTATATAATGTTTGTGTATATGTGTATTTGTTCGTGTGTGTGTATATGTGTATGTTGTGTATGTTTATACACATTTCTATATATTAGGGGATATTTCAAGGAATTTTCACAAAAGGCAACGTTGAGAAAAAAAACAAAACCAACATCAAATCTTTGCGGATGAAATACAATTTCAGAAATAAAAAATAATCATGTAAAATGAGATATTTTTTGATGGTATAAATCAAATCTATTGAAAATAAGTTCAATAAAAGTAACGCGTGTAAGTTAAACGTATTATGTACCGGTAATTATACATACATTGTGACATACTGTGTTAGAGTTGTCGTATACGCCACGCAAAGGCTTGACGTATAACAACACTAAAACAAAGTATTTGTCGGTTGTTGGACACTCTAACCGTCAAACAAGCACGTAAAGAAAAACCTAATAATTGGCCCGGACGACTACCTTATTAAGTGACAAAGAAGACGATCTAGCACTGCTTAATAGGATAGTCGAAAACAGGTTCTTTAAAAGGCTTACTTTCCCTTACGGCTCTAAAGTTATTTTACACTCGAAACAACTGACAAAGAATAAGATCTAGCACTGGATGTTTCGAGCGTGAGTTAATCTTCACCTAAACAATATTTTACTCTCCCCTCAAACTGACAAAGAATATGATCTAGCACTGGATTGAGGTTTGAAATACAATATAGTTTTAATACCCTTTTTGTAAGTGTACCAACTTTTTCATATACTCACACAATATACTTAAAATAGATAAATTACCAAACTTGAACACCTTTTACAATTATGATCAAAACCTTAATTAAAGAAAAACAAAAATATAATTAGTACAAAAATAAAAGAATGACCGATCACTTCACTCGTGAATCGGGCAGCGTTCCGTCCTCCACAACGATGGCAGTAAAACGAACCCCCATCACGTCCTTTCGGCGGCGTTTTATTCTATTGCCATCTATCTGGTCAGCATTTCCTGAAGGTGGTATGTGTGTGTGAGTTTGCTGACCAACTAAATTAGATGTTAGGTACCATCCACATTTTAGTGATGATACAACAGAGTTAAGTATAAACTTCGAGGATCGGGTCATGTTAATAATTGTTTGTAATACCAAGAAAAATGAAATTTTAATTAGACCACATCTTAAACTGTGACTTTTATACGTATTTGATTATTATTTTTGAAATTTAATATGTACTAACACGGGGTTACTCTCAAAATGTGTACATATTTCAAACATTGTTTACTCTTAATAATATGATGCATCGTTCAGTTTATCGATTACCTACACAAGTAAAATTAATGCGCATGAGTGAAATACTAATCAATTAAATATATGATTTATTATGAATATTCAAATATTGCATGTGTTTTATTTTTGGACCAAACTAAGCCAAACTACTAAGTTTTAAAGATTGGTCATTCAGAACAAATAAATAAGAATAAATTCTTTATAAAATCGTTAAAATAACGTATCGATAATATATATTTTGTTATATATCAAAATTTAGAAGAAAAAAAATGAAAACATACGGTAAAACGTCCACGTTATACAAAGTATTTGCAGACAATATTATTTTTAGTCTTTACCATCATAATTGAAAGAATATTGTGGTACTAGTGTTGGAGGGCGCGACTATGGTAAGCCGCACAACTCAACTTAAAACGATTTAAAATAATAATTACTCTTTATTGTCACCAATAAAAAGAAATAACATGAAAAGTTATAGTTGAATAATAATAATAATATTGAGATCACAACTCAATGGGCCGGCTGTGTTAACACGACGGACGATACAAATCGCGAAAAAAAATATAAATATAATGTACTCGTATGTTTTTCAAAATATTTTGAAAAGAAAAATAACAATAAAATTGAGTGACGTGAGATGTATCGCATATGGCAAACACGGAAAAACAGGCAGGTTCGGTGGTGGTGCGTGTCGGTGTGGTGCGTCGTCACGACCATTCCAGGTCTCCACTCTTATGATGGCTGGAAAACCGGGTGTCACGTTGACGGTAAGTTTCACGGTCTGGTGGTTGATCAGAAAAGACTCGTTGTGATAGAGACTGCCGAGCGGACTGCGTCACTAGTGTCCTTTTACTATTTTATACATGATTTTATTTTTTACACACTGACGTATATTCAGAATTTTTGGTCAGTATATATTATATATATATTTTTTCATCGTATACCTGGTCATAACAAGACTACAGGATGTAGCTCGAAAAAATAATCTTTTTTTTGCGAGTATACTGTGCAAAGGAAACAAAATGAAACTAAACATGATCCTTCGGCTGTGTGTGTATATATATGTATGTTTTGTGCCATATATTTTATGAAAAATCGTTCATCTTCATGGCTTAGACACGATTGAGCACAAAACACCTTTTTTGCGACACGATTCAGTGATATTGTCGGCGTATTCAAAAAAATTAAAATACAAAAGAAAACCTACACGACTGAGTATAAAAAACTCTAGAACGTTATCATTTTAATTTTTGAACTGTATTATACAAAATTAATTTATATTTATATAAATTCACTGGGGTTTATTATTGGTCTTTTTCTGATAAAATAATATTTTTACTGTCTAGATCCATATTAAAAAAAAAATAAATAAATAGATACTATACGCACATATATAACACACTTTATATGACACGACTGAAGGTGATCGAACACTGTTATTATTTCTATAATAATTTTGGAATTGTATCTTTATTATCTTGTACATGCCCCCAATGCTAAATGTTTAAACATTATTGATAAGGCTGGGTTCGGTTCACGGCTCGCATCTGATATCATAATAATTGATGTTTATTACAACTAACGTGAACATAATAAATTACAACATTTTGGCAACATCGCATAAGATATTCTATGCTCAATCGTGTTACTAAAAAGGTATATACTCAGTCGATTTATGCTCAACCGTACTTTATCGATTTTCATTTTCTATTTATGATTTATGTCTTGTAGGACATTTTTCGAGTGTGAGTAAATTACTGTCAAACTTATACGGGTTCGATATAATTAAATCTTACTTCAGTGGATTATATTCATACAGAGATTAAATAGACCACAAAACGTTAAGGCAAATATAAAATATATAACTACTTATAAGTAGAATAAAATCCTATTAAATTTCAGAAAAAAGGGTATCCACACTTAGTGGACGTTCTTAGGAAAAAATAATTAACCTGATTATTATTATTTTCCACACAAAACAAAAAAATCTATCCCAGATTTAATTTGTATTTAGAATTAAAATGTGATGAAACTAAATTGTTTAGTTAACTCTTCTGTTTCCACAGAAAAATAAAATAATTGTTAATATATGTTCTTATAACTGATACTACTCGAAAATATCGGAACATTTTAATCTATACAAACAGTAGTATATGCCAGTATTTTTCAATTTATTACGATTCAAATATAATAACTAGTTTGTTTAAATCTCAACACTATAACGAGTCAAAGACAATGCACAGTACAGTGTAAAATTTAAGACTGTACGTGTATTTAAAAAAAAACATGCTCTGTCCTTTAATCTCCACATGCATAAGAAAACAGTAAAACGGAAACAAAATTAAACTATATAAAAAGCATATACATATGAAAATAATTTTAGTTATTTTATTTAGTTCATATTGTTGCAATTTGTGTACGAAATAAATTGTTTGTTGTTGTTCATGTTACATGCACATGTACAATTATTATTATGATCTATCATTACATTGTTATGATAACGATTAACGTTTCAACAAAAGGTATTATACAAAGGCAGCCACTTATAAGGTTTTGAACTGGTTAACCTTGATTTGCATATTTAATATCGATCCTTACACAACCTAAATGTTATATCTATTAAATTATCACCATATATTACCTTTGTCACCGATAGCTTATCCTATACAATAAGGAAAATACTGTAAAATACACTTTTTATTAACTATCATTGCATACATTGTTTTACTTTTTAAATAATTTATAAGGTTTTTTATTTATTTTATATTCATTAATGCATATATGTACTGTCCCTCTGATCACTGTATCCAACAAAATCTTACCACTAACCTTAAAAGTCCGATAGTTAGTACTAATATTATATAAGGGTTTAACTTGGTCCAAACATGTTAAGCCAAAATTATTTTTGTTGAATTCAATACGCAAATCACTTCACTTTTTTTAGGGAAATATTGATATGAAAAATATATAAAACTATCTGTTCCCGTCCACTTTATTGCCCATTAAAAGTGCCAACTACAATATTATGTTATATTCTATATAATGAATTACTCGACGTTGCCCGCCGACCAGTAACAATGTAGTTTTTAATTTGTTTTTACTATGACGACAAAAAATTTAAACAATATTGGCTTTTACTTTTTCTTATAATGGTTAGATTAATTAAACATCCATATTATAAGAAATGTAGGTATTAAAACAATGATTGCTAATTAGTAAAATAAAATAAAATTGTACTCGTGCAGTTTTTCTGGTAACGTCAACAACGGAAAATGGAAAATGAAGTCGTAATATTCGAATAATCATATTTCATATAGATAAAACCAAAATTTTACGACTATTGCGTTCTATGTAAGGAGAGGGTATTTACGACTATAAATAAAATCGAACGGAATAAAAACAATACAAAATTATCACTTTACAAAATTTAAACTTTACATAGTGAAACATAATATCAATACCTAATATTCAATATACGGCATATTGCTCTATGTTGATCCATATTTTTGGTGTTGGCTGGGGACCCCATTTTAACGATTAATTGTGTTATATGGAAAATGTTATAAGCTAAAGCAGCGGTTCCCAACCTTTTGATATCCGCGTACCGCTTACATAACTCGGAAAATGTTTACGTACCACTTAACTTTATAATCTCTTTCTCTTTTTTTTTTCTTATCAACAAATAAACTAACATTATTTTATATAGTTAAAGCTATTTTTATAATTAACTTTTTCAATTTAAACTACATAAATACATAAGCAAAGCATTTAATGCACAAAAAATACACAACGTAAAATATTTACAGTTATTATTAATTGTAATGAATAAAAATGAATAATTTAATGTGACAGTTTATGTTTTATTTATTAAATGAATGATTACGTCAATACCGAGCTTCGTGCTGGTTACTTTAAGTTTGAAACTGTCTTCTACATTAGTTTTGTTTCTATGTCATAGGTATTTATAAAATCAACTTATATCAAATAAATCAATTACATATTATTGAACGGTAATAATTTAAAAAAATAAAACTATTCCTTTAAAAAAAATTACTTCCGCGTACCACCTACGAACTTTCTGCTTACCATTTGTGGTACGCGTACCACTGGTTGGGAACCACTGAGCTAAAGCTTGTTGTAATTTTTCAATTCAAAAAAACATTCCGGAACTCAGAAAATCAATCATCATACAAATTTTTAAAAAAATAAATTTAAAAAATAGGGTTTTTCCAAAAATGTTTTTCGTAAAAACCTTCTCCTGGCAATTACGAACAATTAAAATCATTTGTGCCAAATCGGCTCAGCCGTTCTCAATTGATGAATTGTTATACATTTTTGGCTCCATTTTTATGTATATAGATATAAAAGATATATAAAATATGAATTATAAATAGAAACCATACCATCACATACCTTTATAATTATAAATTAATATATTTGATGATATATATAAATATATAGAAGTGGTTATTTGTACTGAGAACTTGAATATTTGCTTTATTACTTGACAATTTTTTAATTTTTGTGTCTTGTATGTAAATTAATTTTCAATAACATTTTCTTATTACATTTTGAAGCATTTTTTTAATTAAAAAAATATGGTTTGGTTGTTTTTTATGTATGCTTTCTTAATATAATCGAATGTTCATTGAGTTTTAAATAGCATTGATTACAGAGACAAGTATTATAATATTATATAATGAAGAACTATTTAACAGAAATAAAACATTCACACGACAAACAAATATCGACCAATTAAACGGCATTTTATAATTTGTTCGATTTCCATTGATTTCGAACCTTATAAAAAACTTACACAGCATTACGTAAATCTGAAATGTGTTTATTTTAGCGGAACGTGACAACAAAAGAATATTTTATCATACGAATCATTTAAAGTTCTCGTTGTTTGAAAATATAAACTATCTCCCATTGGCGAAAAAAATAGGGTGGATGTGGGCGGCACAAATGTGTCAAGCCCTCGACGGACTCTTAAAAGGGGATCAAAACATTTAACAATATGCTTTTAAAATGGGACAATTCTCTACATTCCAGTTATACTTAAAGTGTACATTCCTATTGTGGTTTTTTTTTAATAACGCATTTCACTTCTTTTGATAGCTTCTATAAAACGTTCTAAATGTTTTTAACGCCTATCTTTTGTGTTAACAAATACACTTATTTGAATTAAAATCGAGTCATTATGTTTTCAGTATTAAAAATTTACTTAAATTAAAAAAAAAGGTTAATTTTTTTTTAAAAAAAGTGTTACCCAGATGGTTTGGATAAAGCATTTCTTGTCTATCGTCGTATTTATCTGCAATTGTACCTACGAAATTAAACAATACGACCTACAAGAACCATTCATTTTAAATAGTGAACGACTTTACATAGTCAACAATGGTTTTGATTTAATAACTTCAAAAACTTGAAAGCGTGTTCGTTCTGTTTCGATTTGAGTAGTAGAAAATCTACAATGCGAAACTATAACAAAAACTTTTCTGTGCATAATATATTAATGTATTCTACGACAAACTTCTAAGTATAAAAAATTCATAAATACCACATTTTTTCATGTACTTACATTTTAATTATGTACGTTATTGTAGGCTTATTATGTAATTAGATTTTCAGAATCTTATATAAAGATTTTCCATTATCAAAATGAATATCTATTTAATTATACTACTAAGTACTAAGTGGCTTTAAAATATCAACAGTATTATTCTATCGTCCAAAAATAATGAATTTCAAAAAACTTAATATACTTAAAAAGTAATAGACAGTTGATTTATGGTTTTCTGGAATTTACTATCACCACACATATGATTTAAGTTAAGGGATCAATAAGTTAATTAATAAGTTATTTAATTATTATTATTTTTTTGGGTGATTTGAATAGTGGAAATGGATGTAATTCGATTTTTTAAGTAAAGTTACGAATTTGAAAGTCAAATGCTACTAAGGTTAGAAGAAATTATTAGAAGAAATTATTATTGAATCTTATACAAATACAGTAGTGTATCTAAGATTTATTCACGGGGAGGGGATATAAAGATTTTAATAGACGTATTCAGTATACACATTGATTCATATTAAAATATATTATATTGTAAACTACATTTGGTTTATTCACTACAAAACAAAGTCCAATTTTCTTGAGGACATTGAAAGAACATTAAGTACTTCATCAGGTGTGACATTTATTTTATTGTGTACTGATAACATACAAAATCCATTAAGTCGATTCTAAAGACAAATGTAGGAACATTTTAAACAACAGTAAATAAAAAAATTGTTTTAAAATTTACCGGTTTCTAAAATATGTTTTTACTCGTTTGAGTATTGAAAACGTTCTCATAGGGACTTCTGTCAAAACGGGTAATGTGCATACAATTTTTAATTTTTATTTGTGTTAGGGAAATGTATTGAATTACACTGTAAAAATACTTCAAGACTAGTTTTTGGACAACATTGAGCCTGGTAAGTTTAACTCTCTACAACTTTAACTCTGCTATTGAATTATTTGAATCTAATAAATACTAATGTGATTGAATAGAAAATAAACATTCAAAACCTGTAAATATAATGAACCATTAGTTCACACAAAACCAAATTGTATAAAAAAAAAAAATTAAGTACTTAACGTTAACTTACCTTCAAACATTTTTTTATGAACCATAAAATTTAACTCAAGCTAACTACTTAGATTGAAAGTTTAGCCCACTGTTTTTTGTTGTACATTTTTGGAAGTACCCAAACTTTCTTAAATACCTGTAAATAAAATATGTGTACAGTTTTAAACATGCAGTTCAATATTTTATAGTTCTACTTAGGTAGTTACTAAATACTAATTATATAATAGAGGTGCATGCAAGTAAGTGTGTAATTTAATGATACATTTTAAACTAATTGTTATTATTAATTAAATGACTAGTAACTGACTAATAGTTTTTCCTAATAATTTAAACTATTATTGATAACTAAGTAATATCAATGATTCGCGGAAGCAAATTATTAGAATTAATCATACAATTGGTTTCAATCTTCAAAATAAAAAAATATTTTCATTTATAACAGTAGTATGAATAAAGCAGAACTGTAAGCAGTAAGCTGTACAACTATTATAGTTATATCACATAAAAAAATAAAATAAATAATAAACTTACATCATGGTTCTTACGTTTTCATTAATAACAGGACATGAAGTAACAACAACTTTATTTGTATAACCAGTATTCGATGAATCAATTTGTCTTGGTGAAGTTTAAGCTTTTTTTTATAAAATAGTTTAAAATTGATCCTATTTTTACTTGTAACGATTGAATTAGAGTGCATGATAAAAATTATAGATATAATTATACGTTATATATTCAACACTTAGCACCTTAACTTGGCTTAACATAAGTCACAAGAATTTAAAAATAAAATATAATAAAAATAATTTTGTATAAACCCACTTTTACGAATTCAAAAATCAAATAATTATAATAATATGTGACAATCTCGACACCTCAGCAATTGATGTGCCAAACTTATCCGCCATTCCCACACGTTGTCGATGGAACTTCCACCCGTGCGCATGATACTGTATTAATAGCGATAATGCTAGCACGAATCGATATCGTATATGAACTGTACTAATATAATATGCCGGCCAGCAATATCTGTAATGTTCTTCTATTCTATTATTTACGGAAGTAAAACTAACTCATTGCTGATAAAATGTATCCCTAATATATTATTGAATTTAATAGGTACCATTAATTTTAATGCTCAATGTTCATACAATTATCAAAATATTGTTATAAATAAAAAAATTTAAATAACCTTCTGAGGTGGGGGATATCACCCCATATCAACCCCGTAAATACAACACTGTACAAATATATATATTTGTTAAACATATTTAAAATTCAGTTTTTGATAAATCTTACATCGAATCTTTCACCCAATATTTTCAGTTTAAATTTTTTTAATGCATTTCGAAAATATAACTTATATATTGAGCAGTCGCTATTACATATTGCTATTTTTGCATTGTATACCATTATTCGTTTTCGGTTCGTAGTTTATGTGGGTTGCTTGAAAACTGAAAAATTTCCTTGAATATAAAATACATCGTAAATAGTACACATTCAATAAATGTGCGTTATTTTTATTTCTGGATACAAAAATAAACTACCACGAGAAGTTTTATCACATTTATATATATATATATATATATATATATATATATATATATATATATATATATATATGGAGAAATATTTGTTCCCATTTTATTGACGGCGGTAGAACTGAACGTTTGTATTGACCTGAATATTGAAGATTTAAAGAAAAAAATAAAAGGAATCTGGATTAAATAATTTATAATGCAATAAAGACGTTATTTTCAATGGGTTTAGGTACCTATTTTTCATGTTTGTTTAGGAAAAAGATAAATATCTCCTTTTACGCAAGTTACTTCTTTCTCTTCTTACCCTCCTCTTCGTGCACTATAGCAAAGGAATCTTTTTAATGGACCGGTTTTATGGCTTTTATCTTTTGAACGTTGATCTTCCATTCTTCCGTTTACTGACACGATAAATATACTAATGTTATTTTTAAATAAAATATAAATTTATATATTTTACTTGATTTCAAATAATAATAAACATTAAAATGAGATATTATTCTAGACCAAAATATAAATTATATTTTTATAATATCATGAACACCGTTAAGTTTAAAGAATATTTTTGTATAGCTCAAGAACGTATGCTACAATTAAGAATTTAGCTTTTGAGCTCAATAGAAATTAAAAAAATAAAATAAAATAATTGATCTCAGCTCACAAAGAAAAATAATTGATAAATAATTAATCATTTTCATAATTTTGTAAAATCAAAGATGTATTCATTGTATGAGTGTGAATCAAGTTAACACGGAAACAATATATTGTATGTATGAGTACTTGCACTAGTACGATAATTAGTATTTAAAGCAAGTAAATAGATTAAAAAATATATGACTTTAATATAATTGTATAAAATAGTCTGATGTGAGAGGAAAATAAAAACTTATTTTGAATTGTGCAAAATGCAGAATGAATGATTGATGTGTTATTTTTACAGTTTTGAGATAAATTTCTAAGTATCTAAACACTAAGAAATTTATCTCAAAAATTTATCTCATTACCTTGTGAATTTGTAAAGTATCTAAACACTATACAAATTCACATGGTAATAAAATTAGGAAAGTTTGTCAGATTCTTAAAATTCTACCTAAACGCCAAATATATATATACATAACGTATACATCAAAGTATTTTGTGCATTTTT
The DNA here is from genome assembly GCA_034509805.1 of Sipha maydis. Classification (NCBI taxonomy): domain Eukaryota; kingdom Metazoa; phylum Arthropoda; class Insecta; order Hemiptera; family Aphididae; genus Sipha; species Sipha maydis. The sequence continues at coordinate 137,981 of JASXSY010000606.1, forward strand.
TTAAAATTTAAGTATTGGTAGTTGTACAATTCAAGACGTATTGGAATTGTTATTTATCACTTTTGGGTTTTCTTTTAAGCAAAAATATGATGTTAATTCTGAAAAATGATAAAAGGTCGGACGAGACAATCGGAGCATGCAATAAGGATCGGCCTCCGACCATTATTTGGTCGCCATTAGTAATGGACAGTTTATAAAATTATAAATCATTCGACGTAAGAGTCATGTTGTGAAATAAATGTATAGACTATTCAGGATTCAGGTGACGGGTTGCAATTTATCCATGTTGTACAATAAGGAGAATAATGGGAACCGGAATAAAAAAAAAAAGGTTCAAACAAGAATGAGGTCGCTATGTACTATTACTACTACTATCAAACATTACGGTTAAGAATAATTGAATACATAAAGGGGAGAAAAAGTTCTACGTTTAAATGAATAGCCAATGTTATATGTTGTGTAAGCAAAGGTCCCCGTAGGAAATGTGCGCGAAGAGAAAGGAAATTAACAAGATAATTGTGCCAAGAAATCTAAAAACAATTTTTTTTTTTTTTTTGTGACAATCATTATTCAAATCAGTGAACATTTTCAATAGGAATCAGTGGACAAACGCAATGATGAACGTATTTTAGATTTCGAAAAATATTAGTGTCAGACAATACAATGGATCAATTAATCTGATGATTCTTAAGAATCTCATGCATTTCAGACCGGTACCAATTATAACGACTAATAATTAGTCGTTATAAATGGTACCGGTCTGAAATCAATTATTGATTAATACCGACTCTCGGTTACGATTAATACCGTTCTTACAGAGTAATAATATTATGTTTGTTTATTTTATTTTCCTTATTGTTCTTTTATGATAAGACCGATGATAAATTAATAAATAAAGAAAAATACAAATATTTTGAATGTTAAATAAAAGTTAATTTCATAATAATTATAATAAAAACAATTATCAGCGATAATATTGTTCATTATTTCTTTATTAATTAAAATTAATTTTAATTTAATTTAAATTTTTAAGCAGAAAAATGTGTTACAATAACTACTACTTCGATTAAAATATTTACCAAGTGTAGAATGTGTGTAGTTATACTTATATTTACAATGTGGTTTGAGGATTGTAATACAGACTAATGAATTATCTGGTTTATGTGTGTATTTTATGTCGTATAATATAATTAAATATAAATCGATAGTTTTTTTTTTTTTATACGAAAGTGTCATAACAATAAAGCACACATAAGCTGTATATACAATACACTCAAATGCGTACGCATTATATTCAAATTCAAAGTGACTTGTTTCAGAGTTTAATCAATAATCTTCGTGTTAAGAGAACACAAAGCAACGTCTGTTCATCTTTAGAAACTATAAATGTTTTTCCACGAAGAAATGTGTATACAACTTGTTGACATACAATGCAATTATTTAGAACGGCATTAAATAATCCTTGAAACGATTTCTGGGATTTAAAGCGAGGAGATTTTAATTTATTTGGTTTCTAGTACTTGTATAAAGGAATAAAATACGTAACTCAATCACTTTGGACCCGTTGATTCGAAACTGTGTGTGCATGTTACTTCATGAATTTTGTACAAACTTAAGAATACCACGAAATGAATAATATTTGTTACTAAACTGTACTTTTTACTAATTAAGTAAAATTATAACAGATAATATGAAAAATAAAAAATAAAATCAAGTATTCATCTCTAAATATTGTAAGTACGATATAAGTAGATATGTAAGTACTCGTATATTATTTGCATCAAAAATTTATTCTGTTAAATACGAAGCGTTATTTAGTGAATATATGTGTTATTATAGAAGTAGGCATATTTACACGAACCACTTATCAAAAATTGGACAAATAAATAGTTAACGTCCAATTTTTTAAAACTACTATTTTTTTTACCAAGTTTTTTTACCAGCGAACAAGAAGTTATGCAAGTAAATAATTAGTAAGTTTGAAACTATTTTTTTCTTAAACTGTATTAAATAGTTTTATAGTAATATGTTATATCTAATGTACATTTACTTATCATTTTTTTAAATTTTTTTATTTAGCTTTTAGTATCAACTATTACAGCTCAATATTTATATTATATACAATGTAGTTAAATTAATAATAAAATATTATATCATAATATTGAGTATAGAGAATAGAAAAAAATCAAAACTATAATAATAGTAATAAAGTTTATATAACGATAGGACGTACAGATTACATAAATATGTTGAATGCAATTATTGGTAATTGGTTTGATAACTTATGTGAAATGCGTTGTGAGTTTGTTTATTAGGACGGTGAGAAGAGAAAGTCGAGGGTTTAATAAGATTTTTATTTTTGTCAGAAATGTAGATATATCATCAAAAACAGTGTGTGCAGGTTGCTCTGAAGTTATGTTGGCAAAAGTTAGACCCACTTTAGTGTTTTTGCCATGATGACGAGTACGAGTTTCTTGCTTTTGAGGTTCTGGCATTTTTGATTATTTTTTCTTTGATAGGATTATTTTCTTGCTAATTGGGAATCCTTTGTATGAGGCTGTATGATCACTAGAACACAGAGCAAATTTGGCCGGGAATGACCGGTCTTTGGTGCAGTCCGCTGTGAGATGATCGTCACCACATTTGACGCATCTAGGTGAGTGATAACAGTAAGTGCGGGTATGACCATAAGCTTGATACTTAAAACACTGAGGTAGGTCATTAATTTTAGCATGTGGTTTTTCGATGGCTACAATAGAATGGAGTAATGTTGATATGTTGAAAATATCATGGTTATTATTCTTAATTGCCAATTCGACGTGGAAAAGAGGTAACGGACGTTGGTTCTTTCTTATATTAACCACGCGTACAACAGAGTGCCCTTGCTCCGTCAGGGCATCTGAAACATCGGATAAAATAGTGGTATGATAAAGATTGCGAATTACTATCTTAAAATGGCGCATGTAATGGGGACGGAAGGTATGAAATTCAACGCTAGTGCTTATTACATACTTCGAAATGGTGGCAAAGACAAGATGACTGTTGGCCCGAATTATTAAATAAGATGGTGTGGACTTACATGAAAATTCATTAATACCCGTGAGGTGTATTAAGTTTTTATGAAATTCAGAAAAGTTTCTGATGTTCTTTACGTAAATCGCTGGCATATGAATGGACTTCGTTTTTACTTGGTGGAAGTTGCTCACGTTCTGTGACATTGGAGTTAGACGTAAATACGTCCGATACTAGCTCATCATCGGCCGTTGACAAAACAGTGAATCGATTTGGCGAGGTGAAAGATTTAATTTTTTTTTCATGAGAGCTGGAGTGCGAAGACAAGTGTCGTTTAGAATTCGTTACCGATGGTGATTGAAGCGATACCATATTAATAGATGTGAAACGGTTCGCGACGTTACATACCCATTAAATATGTGTTGCGTAATAACGATCGAACTACGGTCATTAGACGTTGCCAATACGGACTACGGAGCGCGATAAGGCACGTGCTCCCGCGATGATGATCGAAACCGAACTGTTTACTTATCATAATTAGCTAATATTTTCGAAATTTATTAATAACACGATAAATTTTCATATAACTTTATAAGTATAAAACAATTCCATAATATTATACTTGACATATTTGTATTGCTTTAGGTTGAATTGTATAAGATATAGAGGTATTAAGCCATTTACTGACATATTTAGATATTTATTACGCATTATAAATCCACATAGCTTTTAAACGTAGGATTTTCTCCGAACGATTACTGTATTGGCGTATTTTAATCAGCCTAATACAACGTGACTCGCACTCGGCTCGAAAGCCGTTTAACGTTGTTTTTATCGCGTGAGTATGCACGCCCTCTCAAAAGCATTTTATAACAACTTACGTCCACCCAGAACTTTATACAGCCCTCATCTTGACCACTCTTTACTGCTCTCTCTTTCTCTCTCTCTATCCCTTGCGCAGAACCCTTTCGTTTTGATGACGGGTTTAATAATATTATACAATGTGACGGTTTTTACGACACGGCGACGGTTCGTTAAATTGTTAAGTCCGGATAGTATAATAATGAACTGCACCGCATGACCGTCCATGGTGTTTTGCATTTAACTATAGAAAGCACTTTGAGCGTATTAACTGGATAACGGATGAGAGAGTCCTGCCCCATTGACGGGATGAGTAAAGCGTCAATATATAATACAATAATTCGAGGTCACCTAACAGTAAATAATGAATATAGAATAAATTGTGTTTTATGGGAATTTGATTATGTAATTTTGTATCAATTTTATATTTACATTATTTCGACCGACGAAATCGAAATAAAAATAATAACACCCGTAAATCTTTACATTCACTAGGGCGCATCCGGATGGCGTGAATAAATAATAATTACATAATATTATTATGAGATATAATATAATTTTATAACACGACGAAAAAGTTACTGTTTCTGGATGGCATTGATCGCACAAGCCACGACCCATTTTTTGTGTATTATACTAAAATGTTTAGCATTTAAAAAGTTCTAAATACAATTTATAATGATTATTAATAAACGTACATATACACAAACACAGTCACACAAAAATGTACGTTATTGTATATAAATTATCCGTTATACGTTATTATATATAAATTACTGTTGTCGAACACTGACGGAATGTTTTCCATGTGTAGACGCTATTTTGTCACACCACAGGAGAGTAATTACAATAATAATTCTAATCGTCCCGCGACAATTACAAATAGCGGCGTCTCTTGGTTTTGATTCGGGGGGGGGGGTAGGGCATAAGCAGCACACACATTTTTTTTATTCATATTTTTTTATATATTTATTCAAATGCTTCAAAATCAGTGCCACATATTAACCACATTAGTCATTAGTACAAAATATTATACAAAATAGTACACAAGTCAATAAAATTTAATAACTACACGTAATACTCGGCTTCTAAGTAAACAGTATTTTTCTTCAAAATACCACAGTAAATTTCTGACAATTTTATTACTTTTAGTTTGATTTTATTTACTTCTTCTAATTTTTTTAATACTTCAAAGACACCAAAAAACAATAGTCTTCAACATATTAACGAAAAGAAATCAACCAAATCAGAATTATAAATAGAGAACCCAAGAGTCCTTAACGGAAAACTACGTAGCTACGTATAACGAACTGGTGTGTTAGTGTACAACACGAAAATATAAGATAACGACTAACGAAAATTTGCAATTAAACGATATCTAGTATATTAATATAATATAATATTATAAACCTTAACAATAAAAGTGTATATTATATTTAAATTATATTAAATTCGCCTGTTTTTTTTTTTTGGAAGGGGGGAGGGCTCATAGCCTCCAGCCCTCCCAATTAGAGCCACCACTGCTTACCAAACTTTACAACTATACGATGTACACAATGACAGGTTTTTTTTATCACGCGACTTTTACTATCCGTCCGTCCTAGGCTTTTTTATGGCTATTTATTTTTATTTTTCATCTTACGCGTTATTTATCATTATTTTTTCGTCGTTTTTGTTTCTTTCAGCATATGCCACGTTACCTCCCCTTCGTGACACGGTGACGCACAATACCGCGGAAATACTCACGCATCGTTTTACGAGGGAGTAAAAAACAATTCATTATCATAATTACTATTCGGAAAGTTCGTTGTGTAGACAGGAAACTTCTTACACACACACACACACACACACACACACACACACACACACACACACACACACGCACGCACGCACGCACGCACATACATACATACACATATACATTTGATTATACAACTCATACTCATTGGAGTTGTGAGGCCAATCGTGTCGAATCTTTTTGAATTTCCACTTCAATTTTTGTGACGCGTACGTTATAATATTTGTACATATGTAGACACTTAACCACAATAGGTCACAACGGTTTAACCCAAAGATCGCGTTGTATCGTACATCGTTTAAATGTATTAAAACGAAACTGAGGTTTTTTTGTGAAACTACTTAATAACTACTTCTATTAATAATGATGATAATGAATTCAAAATGTAATACAAAAAAAAAAAAATTACAAATATTTTATATCAAGCCATAAAAGTAGTTCATTATTAGTTAAAACTTTTGAGATCATTCGATCGATGAACTTTACGAAAATTTACAAAATGCCATTTATGAAAGTTGTTTGTCATTAATACGCTTACGCTAACATAAGTCGATTTTTTTTCGTTTCACAGAAACGTGCCTGTGCTATATAAGCTGCAGTGTACAGTGTGTTTGATGGCGAGACAAGTTTCCGGCACCTCACGCCCATCGTGACAAGGGTGTATTATTGTGATTATTATTAGACGCGTTTTACAGTTTACATAAAAAAAATCCATTTTCTCACTTTTCCGCCCTCTCTTTTTCTCATTCATATACAGACACACACAAACACATAGACCCTATTTTCCTCATATTCTCTCTCTCTCTCTATTTCTTTCTCTCTCTCTCTCTCTCTCTTTCCTACAGCTTTATACACCACAAGAGTTTGTAAGAGCTTTTCTGTTTTTCCTTGTCATCGTTATACACATACACACACAAACACACACACACACACACACACACACACACACACACACACACACACACACACACACACACACACACACACACACACACACACACACACACAAACATTACCAAAAACACACTCATAGAGTATGTATACGTACGACATATAATATTAAACACCGCACCGAGGCACACGCAGACGGTTTGTGTTTACCGCGCTGCGGGAAAATAATATTACATAATGGTTGGGCGGTGAGTGTCATTGCGGTGAAGAGATTTTTAGAGACGGTAGTGACACCGACGACGACAATATGCTGCGGAGCAGCGCGGGTTATCCATTGTGTGGTGTGTGAATTTGACATGTTTGCCAGCCTAATCACCGACCAAGCATCGACGGCACGGGAGTAGTGACAGAAACATGCGTATAAGCGTTTTCTACTCTTCCTCTATCGTTCCCACTCTGTCTTTTCCTCGATTCGGCATACGCACACATGTGCACACGTACACACACGCACACACATTCACGCATGCACTGGTTTTGCGCGATTGCACCCCCGTCGTGTTATATTGCCTCCCCTCAACATCCTGTTTACCGACAACTGGTGTTGTATTTTTTTATTTTATTTTTATTCACACACACACACACACACACACACACACACACATACAAACATACTAAATTTTTTCTTTTCTAAATATTGTAGTGTTCGAGTTCTATTATATTTATTTTATTTTGAAAAACTTGATTTCTAGAAATATATTTTTAGACCTACGTGGGTCAGTTATATTCAAATTATTTGTATTTTTGCTGCAATATATTCCATAATAACAGTTTTATACTTTCGGTATATTAGATTGTACCTATATATTCTTATTTTTTTAAAGATATCCTGTAGGTATTTAAATTATTATTTTTTCAAGATATAGTTTGAGGGAAAAAACGTTACAAGTGTTCATATTATACATCGACCTCATTTAACAAGTATTTTTTATGTCATAAAGCACATAGATATTGGAAAAAATAAAAGTTTGGTAAAGTGTAGTCCCTCAAGTTCCCTATACTTACAATTAAATAATAAACTATACAAAAGTATTGCATACAATTTGTTTTCATTCTTTAGAATTAATTACTCTATGGTTATGTTTTAACTGAGGTTCTGTTTTATTCAAATTTTTTAGAACAATAAAAAAAAACCATGCAAATTGAATACAATGAATTGTAATGATTAAATAATAACAAAAAAAATGTATCAGGAATATAAATATTCTTGAAAGTTTTTTAATCGCCCGCCCTAGAAATATTTTAATAGGACAACTCAATTCCTTGATGTATAATCAAATTGTCTCTCTAAAATAAGATGTTATTAGTTTTTAATTTAACGGAAATAAACAATTATAAACATATAACTATATCCTATTAATAGTATTAATTTTTTTTTTCATAATATCATGTAAATTAATTCTTTAAATTCAATTTTTTAAATTTTTTGAAGATATTTTCAACCTAACTACAAATTTAAACACAGTAAGAATTGTTGACACATTTTTGACTAAGAAGTTTACAAAATGTATTATTATCAAAATTGTTATTAAATATCATTTTAAAATACATCCAAGTATATTCTTGAAATAATATACTATAGAAACAGAAATAGGTACCTACTCAATATCGCTGGATTTATTTGTTTAAGCTTAAAGACTACATACTGACTTTCAGTTTATGATTTTCACTCCTAAGGGTGTCTTGAACATGACTAGCTATACAAAAGCAATATAAAAGAACTATTGGGATAGAACACAGTGTCGATTCTCCTACTATAATAACTCAACAATATTTGTTCACATTTAAGTGAATAAATGTTGATTTTTTACTTTGATAACACCGTTATTTTATAAGTGACGGTTATGGAAAATGTATTGCCTAGTTATGCAATTATTAGGCTATTGAATCAGCTATAATGTATATATGTATAGTTCCATCCCATTCATCTCGTTCCACAGCCTCTTTTTACGTCCCGCATTCTACCACCAACTATATGGCAAATGAACCTTTGAGGCATCTTATGTCAGTTGCCAATGCAGTTTCCACCATCAACAATTTGTTAACATTTTGATAGTATTATTCTATTTTATAGTTATTGTATAATTTATATTAATTGTTACCTCAAATTTTATATTCAAAATGGCCCAGTCCGTATAATTAAATAAATAAATATGTATATTTTATTATATGTGTACATTATATAAAGTATAAGAATTGATTTAATGAAGTATTGTAATTAAAGTTCGATATTTAATTTTAATTAATGTTTTTACGTTTATTATTATTATAGTATATTTGTATTTTTTATTATTATATTATAAAAGAAAAGACTGGTGGATTATATTGAATATAAGACAAACTAATCGTAATTTTTTCCTAAACATATTTGTGGTTTTAAAGGCGAGAGAAAAATTTAAATATTAAACTTTTTATGTTCCCTTCATCGATCTATACGAGTATATTAACTGGTAGAAAATACAATCGAAGGGATTAACTGCTAAGCCACGACTGTTCACTGATTTTTATGTCAACCCTTTTAAAATGCATGTGGAAGTGACATACGATGAAACTGATTTTGAAAAGGATTTATAATTGAAAATCCCAAAACCCACTTAAAAGTAAATATACTTACACGAAGATCCTTATAAACTCATCACTGAGTTATCGAATCATTTTTATTTATTTTTCAATACTTCGCACTTAAATTAAATTACGTTTTTATGGTATCTATTCACTTTACTAACCATGCCAGCGAAACGTTTCGCTAGTCCCCGTGCGGTTTTATTTTCAGAGTGTGAGGTGCATTTAAAAAATATATTTTCAGAAGCGGATTTAAAAGAAATACGTTTTTTAAAAACTATCTTCTTTTTCCTTCTGCTACTTTTAAAATAATACATTGTTATATAAATTAAATAAAAAAAGTTTTTATCTTTCTCAAAATTATTTTCTCATTATAATCGTGCGTTATAAACAATAGTTTCAGAATTAAAATCAAAATATTTCTTAACAAATAAGCAAAAGTTTAAATGAGATTTGGCAAAAAGTTTTCCCTCGTCATCGAATTTAATTTTTAAAACTAACTGGTGGAATTTTTAAATTATCAAAAAGAGGTAATATTTCGGTAGCTCTATCTTTTTAAAGTTTACTTAGGTTGAAGAAGAGTTTTATTTAAAAAAAATGTTAAATAAAGATCTTTAGTAACTAACAATTAGCTAACATTTTAACTTTAGTAAAATTAATTGTTATTATTATTTAATAATTATAATTAAATTATTAATTAATTATTTAATACATTTATATTATTATTCTTTAACTTAAATAATTTGTTTGAGTAAATGAAAATTAAAAATTAAATAGGTAATATAATGATATGTCTAGTATTAATGTTATATCTATTGTTTGTTTGGTTATTTTACGAATATTACAAACAATATTTTACATTTAAGTGGTTATACTTACATAGAAATTTAGTTTCAATGTGAATACATATTTATTTTTTCTCGCCCAACGAGTAGATACGAAATATAACTAGGAAACATCATAGAAATACGCATATACATATACAAATAAATTAACATTATTTCTTCTCTATTTTTTTTTAAATATAACTTTTTTTTAAATTTAATTGTGTATAGAAATTAATTTACAATAAACTTTAGTTATAAAAGAAAAATTTTAGTGTCTTCAAACATCTCCAGTGAGTTCTATGAACATTTTATTTTTTAAAAGACAAATGAAATTTCATACAAGATGCTACAGATAAATTAAACTAGCGTAAAATATAATAATTATTTTCAATGATTTCCATTTATACAATGTATTGAATGGATAAGAACGGTATATAAATTACATATCATTACAACAGTTTCGTTAAAAATATATTTTACTAACCATAATAACGATTGGTTGAATTTAGTTTGATTTCTCATTCCATTCAACATTTTTTTTTTTAAAAAAACTTATTTCGTTTGAAAAACATATAATGAAAAAGAATCTGTACATAGCATTTCCACATCATAAATTTGTAAATAAGTATGTTATTTAAAATACAATCAATATATTATTTAAAATTTAGTGTTATTACAAAATCAAAGTATAACTTATATTTAATCACTACAATTCAAATTATACACTGTATTCTTTAACAGCTACCTACAGTGGTTAGATCTTGTACGTTGTTTATGAACGATCACTAAACCTATGGCTATTAAAAGACCCTTGATAATTTTAATGCAGAATAAATTAAAACTCATAATAAAAATAACTTTTAACAGATACCGTACATCTAATACGTACAATTTATTAATAAATAATAATAATAAATTGTATTTCATACAAATACATTTTGTAAAAATGTGTATGGAGAATTGTAAGATAATTACGTTGATGAAAAAAATTCTTACATATAGTAGACACTGCAACAGATTGATCGTAAGGTGCATGGATGATCTGATGTCAACAAATAACTGAGTACTTTAAATTGACACCGGTAAGTGTTTTGCGCTTTAGTAGTTTTGTCGTTGCTATAAGTTGTATATTAAAAACAAAGTATTAAATTGTTTTTATTTTAACTGTCCTTAACCAGTGATAACGCATTTTTTTTTTTCTTTGTATTATAATAGTGTTTTATTAAAAACGTTAATTTCTTACTAAATTATTAATTTCAATATTATTTTTTATTGTGTTTTGATTTTTTCTTCTTAAGCTTATAAAGTTTATATTTACTAGCTAATTATTATAAAACATCCAACACTTCCATTTTAACTGCAATCTTTTTTCTCTCTCTCTATTATTAATATTTAATATAATTCTTAAAATTTATTTTGTACATTAAAATAATTTTTAAGGAACATGGTAAAAAAATATAATATTATATCCGTATTTTAGTATTTAATATGGAATTATATTTTGCAATAAAATAATTATAAATTAAACAATTTGATTTAAAAAATTGTTTATTTCATTTTGCAATTACTTTTATTTATTTTAAATTCGGTCCGATATTGATCAAAAAATTAAAATGTATACTTATTCAATGTTGTTAACTTTATGATAGGTAATAGTTTTGAGGAGTGAGAGAGTCTAGGTACCTACGGTCAACCGAGATTAACCATTACTACACATCAATAGATTTTCGTTTCGTTGTAGACATGCAGTTATTCGGCAGCGATAAATCATTTTATTTGTCGATTCGAAAAAACGATGGGAAAATAAGTCCAAGTCAACAAAGAATTATAACCGATCGTGATCTAACTTTCTGTCCTCCGGTTGATCTATATTCCGCCGAAAAACAATAATTATTATCGCTGGTTGATTAAAACAACATTATTAATATTCAACCGTGTTTATGTTGGCTGAAAACAATGAGCTCGGTACAATATCAATATTGAAAGACGGACAACGATAATTCAATCACAACTGAGGGCAGAGAAGGAGCAGAACAAATTTCCGAGGAGCAAAATTTTAAAGGGACTTTAACCAACACGACGCTTTAAGCGCTAACACACGAAGACGTAACCGTTTCAAACGACACGTGCCCACACAACTAGTAAGCGATTCCGGTCGCCACTGAACACTCCGAAACACGAACAACGAACAACGCGCAACGATGGACACCAAACGGCAAGTGATTAGCGTGCACATCGGACAAGCTGGCGTGCAGATGGGCAACTCGGTGTGGAACCTGTACGGTTCAGAGCACGGGATCGGCAAAGACGGCCGGGTGATGGAGGGACAGGCGGATAATGGGCTGTGCCAAGCAGATCACTCAACGTTCTACAAGGAGACGACGGCGGGTAAGTACATACCGCGGACGGTGATGGTCGACCTGGAGCCGACGGTTGTGGACCAGGTACGATCGGGAGCGGAACGGAACCTGTATCACCCGGACCAGCTGATATCGGGCAAGGAGGACGCGGCCAACAACTACGCGCGTGGCTACTACACGGAGGGACGGCCGTTTGTGGAGAAGGTGGCTGATGGCGTACGGCTGTTCGCGGAGTCGTGCAACGGCGTGCAGGGGTTCATGTTGTTCCACTCGATGGGTGGCGGCACGGGGTCAGGGCTAACCAGCGCGGTGGCCGAGAACCTGAAGCACGACTACGCGAAGAAGAGCCACCTGGAGGTGCTGGTGTATCCGGCGCCGCGCGTATCCACGGCCGTCGTGGAGCCGTACAACGCGATGCTGGTGTCGCATAAGACGCTGGACACGATGGACTGCGCGTTCATGGTGGACAACGAGGCCATCTACAACATAAGCGCCGGCAAACTGGACGTGGAGCGTCCCACGTACAGCAACCTGAACCGCGTGGTCAGCCAAGTGGTGTCGTCCATCACCGCGTCGTTGCGGTTCCCGGGCGTGCTTAACGTGGATATCAACGAGTTCCAGACGAACCTGGTGCCGTTTCCTCGCGTCCACTTCCCGCTGCTGGCGTACGCACCGCTCACGTCGGCGCAACGCACCGCGCACGAACGGCCGCCCGTCATGGACCTGACGGCCGCGTGCTTCGAGCCGGGCAACCAGATGTTCAAGATCGACGAGAAAGCGCACGCGAACGGCCGGTACATCGCGTGCTGTATGCTGTACCGTGGTGACGTGGTGGCCAAGGAGATCAATCACGCGATATCGTACATCCGTCAGGCTAAGCGGCTGCGGTTCGTCGACTGGTGCCCGACCGGTTTCAAGGTGGGCATCAACTGCAGACCCCCCGTGCCCGCCGTGGCCGGCCACGTCGACGACGAGCTGGTGGGCGGTGGCCGGGCCGTGTGCATGATGGCCAACACAACGGCCATCGCGGCCGCATGGACCACTCTGTGCAACAAGTTCGACAAAATGTTCGAGAGACGCGCGTTCGTGCACTGGTATGAGAGCGAGGGCATGGAGAAGCGAGAGTTCCAAGAAGCACGCGAGAACATTGAGGTGCTGCTACATGACTACAAGGAACTGACTGACTTGCCCGATCAACAGGTGTCCAAAACTGACAGCTTCGCGTCCACGCCTGTCGTTCCTACGCAAAAAAGAAGCTTCTTATAATAGACAGCCACCGGTTGAATTGTATTACAACACACTTGAGCTTTAACACTCATACGACCCGAATAAACGAATATTTTAACCAATAATTACATGTTTTACCTTTTACGCGTATTCAAACATTTCGGTACGGATTTTTTTTCGCTTTCCGATCTCTTCAGGTACGAGTAACATCTGGATTTAAAAAAAAATCGGTGTACCGATCGAATACGAAAATAAGAAAAAATGGTACCCGAACCATCCGACCGAATTAAATGTTAGGATGGATATGAACACCATTATTTACAAGTAAACTCGTCATATAACTACAATTGTTCTACGACAAAATAATATTATCAAACAAAAATGTTTACCTCTAAATAGTAACTTGATCTTTATAAAACTAATACATGAAAATACGTCGTATTTATAGCCTGCAATCATTATTTAAGTTGTATTGCGTAATTAGGGTTGATAAAATTATTTCAAATTATTAAAGTAAATATAACACTTAATATATTTGCAAGTTGTAACTTGATTTCTATATTAAAAACTATTATTATTACTTATAATCGTTATGTTTTGAAAAGGTTATTAACATTTTTCTATGCACATTTTATTTTCTGTATGATATTTAAAGTTACTATAATTATTATTTTAATCCTACATTCCAGTTTAAGATTTAAAAATAAAATTTAATTTTTTTACATTTATTAATATGAATTAAAATGTTTAATACTAATTTCGGATGATGCGTTAAATTTTGACTGACTTAATGAAAAATTCTCAATAATAATATTACAAGTAAATGTGCCAAAGTTAAATCCTCACTTATTTTGTAAAATATAAAAATCGTCCACAATATATGTGAAATTTGCGAACGTGTACATGTACAAACATATAAGTCAATTGTACTATCAATTTTCATCGAAATATAAATGAAAATAATTTTAAAACTGTCTACACAATCATTGATCAATAAACCACTTTAAGTTAAATTGTATTTAAAAGCCAACGAATTCCTGTATTATAAAAGAGGAATTCGTTCATTCGATTTTGTGAATTTTTTTTTTTTTTCACTGTAACTTAGAACGTTTACTTTTCATGCAATCGAATTCACGCGGAATTCGAAATTACCATTTCATAATTTTTACTTCAGTCATATAGCTCCCTCGTTTATTCTTCAGTTTAAGTTTATAAAAACATATTAATATATACTTGTATTACCTATACTACAAAATACATAAATGTCATACGTTCAAGGTTTAAAAATATTGTGTTTAAAAATTTAATATTTTTATTTTTAATCTTTTTTTTATTCCTGCAACATACCACCCTGTATATATTTTCTTAAACAGTATTCAAAATATAAAACAATAAATATCTATGCATACATTATTATTGTATTTAGTGAGAAATATTATATGTGTAGAGCATAGTGCGCAAAAAAACACCTTCTTAGAGTATGAGAATATTCTGTTGCTAAAATTAGTGATAGAAAATTTAATAAATACTATAAAAATGTGCGTAAAAAAGTCTTACTACTCGATTTTCATTCTAAAATTTATATCTTATAATTCATAGTTTTATGTTTTTTTTTATAATTGAACCTAGAGTAGGGAGTAAAATAATACATCGTTTCGGTTTGAAATATTTATTTCTTCATAATTTATGATAATGTGTTGCTAAGTAGTCGTCATTCGTAACGTCTCTTTGGAGCAGTAATTATTTTTTATTTCAATCATGTGTGGTGAATTTGTATAAAAATGAAGAAACCAAAGGTAAGTCGCCTTGTAGTTATTTTGTATACTATTAATAATGTAATTAGTATACTATAATTTATAACAATTGCATTTAAAATGAATATTTTAAACTAATGATTAATGAAATAAAAATGAGTAATGATGAATCAATACAAAATAATTTAGATGTAGTTGTTGATAGTGTTTATACGAGTGTCTTTACATATCTTTACAGACTGATGAGAGTAAAACATGTGAATGATTCGTTCAATTCTGAGTTTGTAGAAAATATTTTTTTTTTAATATTTAAGAAAAAATTCTTAGAGCTGAGAATATGTAGCTTATTTAGCATTAAATATCCTTGACTGACAAACCATTTCTGCTTTGTTTCTTTTTTATTGAGTACCTACATTAATTTATAATTTAGTTCAAATTTAACACATTCATCAAAGTGACCTACTCAATGATAATATCCTCTAAACACTTATTATACAGAGGACAACTTTCTCTGATTTTTTTTGATTTGTATTTGATTTACAAAAAATAATTATAAAAATAGTAGTCTTTGTGCATTACATAAATTATATTTATATTAAATATAGTTAATTGATAAAATAAATAAGGGCATTATAAAAAACCAAAACTGTAATTTATATTGCGTTTAATTTTAAATTTAAATTTATACTATCCTGTAGGCTGGGAGAAAACCCACTGTAAATCGGAATCGAGTTTTTAACAATGTATTGTCTTCAAATAATCTATATGATAATTTTGGGAATTTGTTGAATTCAAATAACCCTACTTGGACACAAATATTAAAATATATTAACCATAAAATAGCTCTCAAAAGTTTTTATATTAGCTCATTACAAAATAGATACGGATGGGAAAATAAATCGAAAGAAATATATAATTATGCTTATGATGAACATGAAAATAAAATTATTGGAATAAGTAATAAAACAGCGAATGAATCAAACAATGGAACAACTGACAAAGACATAACAGACGTATCATCCTCATCAGTATTTGAAAACACAGAGACTTTTTTGAATTATTCATTCCATATGTCGTTTATAGAACAATTCATCCAGAAAAAGTGTACAAAAGAAAAAAGAAAAAAGAGAATATGCAATTTTATAACAAAATTTGAAGATAGATGTTATAAATAATACATTAATTGAATCTTATAATTTTTCTTGTAATTATAATATAATATAGATATTATCTAGGAAAGAAGATTAAAATCATCTAAAAGAACAAATTTAGCATTTGGATTAGACATAAACAGTTCATTAACGGCTTTGAAAAATTGTTCATAAATTGTTAAAGAAGAGACAGGCGGGATATAAACACATCAATAAACAAAATCAAAATATTGGGGCCTAAATTAAGTTTTACAAAGACATGTTCGATATTTTTAACAGAAACATTTAAAACTTTACATATTAAGATAGATTTAACTGCAATCAACACACCTCCACCTCTAACACTTGAGCTGTTGAGTGAAGATCTATCACAGTTGAAGAATGTAGTTAGTGAAGTTTAGTTCCGCAATGGATATGGATGGATAAAGCCAAGTTTCCGTGAAATCAATGATATCAAGACCAGAAGTGCTAAAAAGTGGAGTAAGAGTATTTTATTTTGAAACTAGGCTCCTAACATTTTGGTAATAAAGTTGTAAGTCGTCGTGACTTATGAGTTTTTTTGAACCGTAGAAGTGATAATTGATGGAATTCCTTTTCAATCTTTAATTGTTAGACTTGACTCACCATTTGAACGTCTAGTATTTAATTTATTACGTAGGTTTTGCAAGAACAAACGTTGTTATTTCACTAGTTATTTTAATCTCGTTGAAAGTTAAGTCAGATTTTAATTTTTTCGATGAACCCAAAATCTTGAAAACATCAGAGGCTGAGGTTAATGAAATTTTCAAAAGGCATTTTTTGCCACTAGTTTTACCGAGTCGCTGAGATGTGATTGGTTTGATGTCTAAAACGAGTTAATCGAAAATATGCTCGACTGTTGAAATGTCGGAGATATTGGAATCATTGGATACATCAGGAACATTAAATAAAATTACATTTTTAGAGCGGGCTTGACGGTCCATGAAGTCTGAAAATGATTCTTCTTCAGAAGTGGAACGGTTGAATTCAAGGGCTTCAAGTCGAACGGACAAACTATTTTGGTTTTACGAAGAAGAATATTGTCATCCTTAATAGCAGATATTTGAGTAAAGACTTTAGTGAATTTTTGTTCAAATGAGTCTAATTTAATATTTTGTTGATTAACAAGGTTAATTAGTTTAGATTGTTCAAATTTTTAAGACATTTAATTATTTGAAGATTGATTTAAGATCCGAGAAAGTCGTATTATCCAACTGAGGGTCAGATTGGGAAGCCATAGATTTTTTATCACAGTTTGGGCATGACCAAGTTTTTTTTCCCAGAAGTTAAAAAGTCGAGATCGACTTGGGTTAATTGAATGCATTGCATGTGGAAAAGACCTTTATATGACAAACAAGTAACCGATCTGGTTTCGGATCTTTTTCTTTCGGCTTTACGTTAATCGCACAAATTACGCTTAAAAACTATTGTTAATATTAGAACAGCGATAAGTGACAAGATATCGGTAATACACGTGCGCACACGACAACTGATAGAATGTAACTGTGTAAATAATTTAATATGAAAAATTTAAAATAAAATATAGACATATCATTATGTAAGCATATTAAAATAATAATAAATTAACTCTATATAAGTAGAATTTTTAAATTTCAAATTTTATTTTTGTAACAAATTTTGTATATATATTTTTTTATCACCAAATATTAATAATATGTTTGTATTGCCAATGAATATTTATAAAATAGACTCAGAAACAAGTATATAATGAAATTATGTTCCAAGAGTAGAAAATTGACACTTTTTCAAATCATTAATTACAAAAAATTTTGATAAAATGTATAATACATTAAAAGAAGTAGAACGTATTTATACGTATTTTACATATTTATAAGCTCTGCTCAAAATAGTGTTTCGAAATAATCATATATCATTTCAATATTTTAACTGAATAGATTGGTGTAAAAAGGTGTTAATTATCTTAATTGGAACACTAAAACTGGTTCATAATTTAACATTTTTGATAAGTTCCTCCTCAAAATATTTGGACACTAAAAAATTGGTGGTATTTACATGAAAATGTATTAAAAACATTATTTTCTTTAACTCATTCAATAATAGCAAAATAACAAAATACATGTATTTTCTTTTAATTATAGAGGGGTTTTCAGGGGATTAAGCGTTTAGTTTGATTTATGGAGTTTTTTGAATTATAGAGGTTCAAATTATCGAGTAACGACTGTAGTCATTGGCATGAACAACTTTCTCGTTACTCATTATACATACAAAATCGGACTACTTTCCAAATATATAACTCATTCTTAGTTCTTAATACGTAGTTGTTACTTATTAAAGTTATTAATGTGCTACGTTTCATTTTAAAACTATGGTAAAAACATAAAGCTACAGTTAAAATATTTATTGATAAAAATACTTTAAGTTATTTGAAGAAAAATCTTTGGGTTGCAATGATCTTGGATTGTAAATTCTCAAGGTTAGGTATAGAATTTAATATAGAAATATTTGTTAAAATGATATAAAATAACATTTATTACTAAACAATACACATAAGTACATAATACTAATTAAATTCTATATCATTATAAATAGTGTTTAGTACAGTATAAAAAATGTCTAAATATATATTTTTTTAATAAATTAACTATGTATTTACGTTTCTTTTACAGCCAACAAAATGCAAATAATTAATTTTTATAAAAATATAAAAAGAAATATCAAAAGTAATCAAAATAATAGCTCTATTAATAACTATACAATTTGAATGAACTTTTACGTATTTTTATAAATATTTATTTTTTTCGGTTTTGAGGCCCATATATGCTTTTTTTTTTTAAATTGTACAAAATTAAATAAATATATATTGTAAAATAATAATGAAACTTTATTTTTGGCTTGAACTAATACATCTGATTTATAATGATTTAATTATAATTAATATATCTGAAAGACCGTTCAATACATTTAATATAACTTGAATTTAATAGGGTACCATTCAATTTTATTCTGATATTTTTTTTCCCCAAAACATTTTGCACTCAAACATATTATGAACATTTTTTTAATAACTTTTATTCTCTTTCTCTCCATCTAAACTATTTATGACAAGCAAGACATTATTTTTTACATTTCCAAAAAACACATATTATATTATAGATTTTATTCAATTTATACTACAGTTAATAAAATACCTACTTTTAGTATTACTAAGAATATGCATTCTAATATAATTAAAAATTATAAGATTTGTCGATTGACTTCAAAATAACATAAATTATACATCTATTATACTCGTTAAAAATATATCTTTGCTATTTCTAATTATACTTCCAAGCATATTAGTCAAATTATGATTGTACTACTAATTTAATAAGAACTTCGTGTTTTTTTATTTTATAGTCAATTATTTTCTTGTGTTTTAATTTAATTTTAATTATTTGCATATTAATTTATCTGTTTATGGATTCATGTAAAGATTTCACTATAGTTATCAGTCATATCAAACAGGTATATTATACAATTGTATGTACGCCATACATTAGATGTACATAAAGATAGATTTTTGTGCAAGTTTAATAATATATAGTATTATTATATTCGAGCGACGGTAGTGGATAAATTCATATATATATATATATATATATATACGTTATAATAATATATGTGATGACGACAACAAGGATAATAATAATATATTATATTATTATGCTTTAATAATAATTTATCAACCGGTGAGTGACAGACGAGCGTATATACATTCACATATATAATTTTGATCTCTTTTCCAAAATATGAACCACTTGTCACCCAAGCAAAGGCCTCTACGCCCTGACAAATATAATATATTATTACGCGCAGCATTCAGTAGATTTCACCAAATGATGCTCTTATTTTTTTAATGGGCTCTACAAACATCGTCATCGGTATTACCAATGGTGTCGACCACAATGACGGTGATGATGATAATAATAATAATAATAATAATAATATTAAAAAAACACCCTCGTGAGAGGGTCGAATGAGATGTACGTGCAAATGGAAATCCATCATCACACCAACGTGCGCCAAAGAGGAAGGCGAAAATAAAAAATAAAAATAATAATAATAAATAAATAAATAAAAAAAGACGTCTTATTCAAAATCTTATTTCAACAGAAATATTTCATTTTTCAAATGACTATTACTCTCCGTCGTCTTCACTGTCATTTCAGGCGACAAACGAATGATTGTCAACTGCCGTGGTTTCCGCTTTTGTCGCACGATACGTAAATTTTTATTTTATTTTTTATGTTTTTTTAATCGAAAAACTGCTGCTGCAACCACGGTATTTTGGACCAATGACGTTATGTTCTTTATTTAAGAAATGTAGATTCTCATATTCTATTGCTAATAATTTGGTTACAATGTAACGTATAATATGATTAAATTATTACTGTAACGCTACCCATACGACTGTAATCATCGTCTTTATAGATATGTACTCATATTAAGTCGTTGATGTTTTGTCTATATACAATCAAAAAACACATAATTGCTTCGAAAATATTTGTTTTATGTCATACACATTATGTTTTAATTGTGTTACTGCTGAAACTAATATGTACTGTTAAATATTATGTAAACATTTATTTTTAATATATATATGTGTGTGTATGTGTGTGAGTACATAAAAAGTATTATATTATTATATTATTATTTAAAATATTAAATATACTGAACATATCAAATTTGATTTTTCTTAAATACCATTGTTGATTTGCAGTGGTCGTAAAATAAGAATAATACTTAATATTTTTGAATTAGATATGTGTTCATAAGAAATAACTATTCATTTTATTTGCATTCGTTATATATGAAAAAATCAAACTTTCCAAGAATCAGGAAACTTTTACAAGTATCAAGTATACTATAAGGCTTGGCATAAACAAATCTTCTGGTCAGATCGATAAGTCAAATTTTATTACCGTTTGTATATGCCTTTATGTACTGCTTGTACATAGGCTCATATAAATATAAAATTAATTATTTATGTGTTTTATGAGCCCACTTTTTTATACATGGTGTGTTTGTTTCTACATATTCAATATTATTTTCTCATGGTGCTTGGGTCAACGTTAAGTCTATATAGAATTTTTTTTTTAATTAAATAATACATTTTTAATAATATTTTTGATTTAATGTTATGAAACTATCAGCTAGTTTTATCAATGAATATATACGTTTCCAAAAAACGTGTTGTCTTGATTATACCTATTGGAATTTTAGATTTCTAAAAAAAAATCTTCTTCAAATAATATGATTTCTTGAAATCCGAAAGTCAAGGAAAAAGTAATAGCCAATAAGTAAAAATATATTTATAAATCTATATTTTTAAAGGTCGAAAGACGACACATGAACAGAGTATTAATATAAATATAAATAATCTAAAAACCTGCGCCTTTCGGATTATCGCACAGTTGGGTTTTTGACATGGTACTGAATATTTATGTGCGTAGTTTTAAATGTTTACTTTGTATGAAACATGTCCATTGTACTTTTCCCATTTTATATATTAAATCGTATCGTTTTCCAAACGTCAATGGAATTTTATAGTTAACAATAAAGGATTGTTACAAAAATCTTATTGTCCTTTGAGGAATCGTAAATTGAAATTCATCGTCCAGGTACGATACACGTGTCCCTAAACTGATGGTTTACTCAGAGTTTAGGTCAAATACCATGAGTATTTTGTGGTACCGATAAAATATATTAGTTTTTCATCAATAATACAAATTCGATTCAAGCATGAAATATCTAATTCATTTTTCATATAATGTTGTAGAATTATTTTTTTAGCGCTGTGAAATGTGATATTTGTGGCGTATTATCATTTAAAAGGTAAGCATTAAAATACTACTATAATATAGTAATGAATATAACAAAATTAATTAATACTGAAAATAAATGATACTTAGCAAACGCCTATAATACAAATCTAAATCACAAATTGATAAGTATTAAGTATTAAGTCATTTTATATATAAAATGGGTATACTAACATTACTGTAGCTATTAATATGAATATAATATATTATTATATTATAATGTTAATAGAAAACGGTATTATGAATACATTTATTTTATTTGTGCTACGACTTCAAAATTACTTCTGCGTAATACTATAGTAAAAAAGTGATTTAATACGATTGATATGCGTAACAAAATTCAAAATATATTTTAAAAAATAAAAGTCAGACGAAACCTACCAAAACAGTGGCAGACTGCCGGCATTCTGTCGGAATGATGTTTTATACGCGGCATTTTCTCTAGCTAACGTTTCGGGTCATTAGTTATCGCCCGTGTATAGATTGATGGTGCTGATAAAAATGACAATACTGTTTAATATCGCAGTATAATACAATATGTTGACAAAAGGATACATCAATATATGATCATATCTATTGTTGTGTCTGTTTAAAACTGTATATTACTCTCACGTTTTTTTGTGATGATGGTAGTGTGTGTGTGTGTGTGTGTGTGTTGATATAAAAAATAAACACAATTAGGTATGGCCTTCTTTGATTTTCACCTTCATGTGTACATAAAAACGAGTATTATTTTTATGTCAAGTAGCATATGTATAGTATTTATCATGTGGGATGAACTTGTTCCTTGATGGACAATGGACGATAAAATACTATTTGTTTTCAAATGAAAAATATTACTGTACGAGTTTGTTAGAACGATAGCAGCAGCGTTCATTTGGGTGGATCATATTTGTAGTAAAACTTATTTCACTAGAAAAGATTTAGATGTATAATTTTGATTAAAACCACATGTTTATTAAATAAGCCGATGTTGTCCTACTAAACGCCTGATCAACAGTACCTAGTTATAAGAAGTGAATAATTTTATTCTTTGTTTATACATTGCCAGTAGAAATAAAAATTATTATAGGTGACGGAGCAACGACTATGCTTTCTTACAATCTCAAAACCATTATTGTGTTACGTAAATGTTTTTCAAATTATTATTTTAACTATTTAATTTTACTTAGTAACAATATAAAATACTTTTCGTGTGCGCTACATGTTCAGTTTGTGGTTTACAACGTCAACTGATATCAATCTATTTACCGTCGTCAAAAAATTATACGTTTACAATTGCAAACAATAGCATTGTTCCAGTTGGTTACTACGTGTAGATTATTATATAGCATTACATATCTAAAAGTGAGCAATGACTATGTGTCAATCAATCGATATGACGTATCGATGTGTATCACATGATTAGAGGTCGGATTTTTATGATTTTACATATTTGTTTCTAGTCTATGCAGTTAAATGGGAGTGAGAAATCTTAATGATTCATGAAACACAGAATTCACAAGAAAAAATTTATTTTGCATAAAAAAACAAATTTTAGGGGTTAGGGAATATTTACCATGTTTGAGAAAATTTTAGAATATTTTTGTAATATTGACATATTACGAACATATTTCACGTGTATCAGCACTTTGATAAATACTATGCTCACTAAATGATTTATTTCTGAGTTTCTAAGTTTTAATAAATATTAATTTCCAGGTATTCCTCGTCGATTGCAATAGAACATCGGTTATTTTCTTAGCTGTCTCGGCTATTCGTCATCTACTAGTCGTCTGTCTCGTCTCGTGTTGATATCCGAGTGCGATATATTAATTAATTTCATTAATTAATTAAATTAAATATATTTAAAACCAAATGAATAAAAAATAAATTAAAACGGATTTTTTTATAATATTAAAAGAATATTTTGCATATTTAAGGACATAAAACATCATATAATTGGTATTTTAAAAGAATATTAAGAGAATATATTGCTTATTTTATGGGACATAAAACCATCAAATTTTAAGGATTTTAAGAGAATATAAATCCAACCTCTACACATGATATTTTGGTGTTCGAATAGTTAATAGGGCTCCGATGTTTTTGAAACTGCATATTATTTTTTATTTATCTAATTTAATGCTAACCTGGATACACATTTAATTCATGTTCTACTTAATCAAATAATACTATTTTTATTTTGCATATATTGGATATGATTTTAAAAATAAAAATGCATATATCAGTACATTCTTTTAAAGAACAATTTAATTTAACGATCTATACAATTAATTCCACAATTTGTGTATTTAAGTTTTATAGGACCTGATAAGTACAATCATTGATTATAGAATACACCTATTCTATAATCAATGTTACAATCTACCATGCATTAACGTAAAATATAAATGTTTAGTTAAAGATAAATTATTATCGACTTATCGTGCTTTATCGTGTTTGTTCAGGAAATCGGTACCTAATAAAGTATATAAGTAATTAAATAAGATAACGTATATAACAATAATATAATTTTGTATACGGAGATGACCAGACTACAATAACTAAATAACTAATATCGTTCAATAAAAATTTGTTGAATCATCTGATTTCATGAATATTTAATTTTGTAACATTTTATAAATCAGTTTTGCGAGATTCTAGTAATTTTTGGCTATAAAAAAAATCATATGAAAAATGTTGAATCTAATTTTAGATTCTGTACGGAGTGAAGAATGTATTGATTTTACAATGATGTGTGTTTTTATTTTTATTTTTAATTTTTAGATTCTGAACGGAGTGAAGAATGTATTGATTTTACAATGATGTGTGTTTTTTTTTTTTTTTTTTTTGTGTCTGTCGACACGATTTGGGGCAGTAAAAATGCTTCGATTTGCTTATGTAGTAACTTTTCTGAAAGGAAAGTGAATCAAGTTGGTACTTTGAGGGTCAAAATTTTCAATATTTTTTAAATGCGACGGGAAAAACCCTAAAAAAATAAGGGAAAAACGGGAGTTTTTACGCAAAATCAGTTTTCGACAAAATCAAATTTTTTATTTTGCTATAACTCAAAAACTAATCGATGTAAATACTTGAAATTTTCACCAAATATTTAGATTAGCGTTCTCTATACATCATTAAATTTTCAAAGTATTTTGACTTTTATTAAGCTATTTACAGACAATTGAAATTTTCAATTTTTTAAAGTATTTTTTTTTTAAATAACGATAAAATTTTTTTGGCTGCCCAGAAAATCTTAAAAATTTAATACAATGTTTCTTATAAGTTTTTTCTGAACTGATAAAAAAAAATCTAAAATCGTAAGTCACAATTTTTTTTTATAAGTGCTCAAAGTTCCAATTTATACGAAATATGTAAAAATCACGATAATTTGCAAGTTATTTTGTAGATAAAAATTCATAAAATTTTTTCTGTTCATACTTAAGGTTCAAAATTTTAACACTAGGTTATCTATAAGCTACTCTTCAAAAATCTTCAAAAAAATTTCTACCGGAATTAGAGGAAAAAATTGTATGACTGTTTGAAATTTAAATATTTACGAAATTGCATAAAATAGCGATTTATTCTCAAACGATTTTAAATATTTTTTATAATTCAAAAAGTATAAGTCGCAGATTTTTGAAATTTCTACCAGCTGTTAAGATTGGTATTTCCTTTATGTCATATTTTTTTCAAAATATTATATTGATCTTTAAGCCACTTATAGCCATTTAAAATATTCGATTATTTTATATTTTTTTTTTATAATCGGTGATAAAAAAATTTGGCTCGTACAAAATACTTAAAAATTTAATAGAAGATTCCACAGAAGTAGTTCTTAAAGTCATTCAAAAATTATTAAAATCCATATGCACAATTTTTTTTTATAAGCGTTTGAACAGCGAATATTGACATAAAATTACATGTAAAATATAATATAATGTATAATATTCTAGACTGACAAAGATATCGGTTTTTTTTAAAATGCTCTAACTCAAAAATGAAAAACCGCAACAACTTGAAATTTTCACCAAATCTTTATATTGACGTTCTCCATACATAGTTAAGGTTTCAAAGTATTTTGACATATTTTGACCTATTTATAGACAATTTAAATTTTCAATTTTTGTAAAATTTTTGTTTTTAAACATCTATAAAATTTAATTGGTTGAGCGAAAACTCTTGAAAATTTAATACTAGGTTTATAATAAGTTAAACTTATCGTAACTAAAAAATATCGGTGATCGGTTAACTCAAATTTTTTTTATAAGCCCTTAATGCTCAAATTTGTATAAAATGTGTAAAAATCACGATAATTTGCAAGTTATTTTGTAGATAAAAATTCATAAAATTTTTTTTGTTCATACTTAAGGTTCAAAATTTTAACACTAGGTTATCTATGAGCTACTCTTCAAAAATCTTTAAAAAAATTTCTACCGGACTAAGAGGAAAAAATTGTATGACTGTTTGAAATTTAAATATTTACGAAACTGCATAAAATAGCGATTTATTCTCAGACGATTTTAAATATTTGTTATAATTCAAAAAGTATAAGTTGCAGATTTTTGAAATTTCTACCAGCTGTTAAGATTGGTATTTCTTTTATGCAATATTTTTTTCAAAATATTACATTGATTTTTAAGCCACTTTTAGGCATTTAAAATATTCGATTTTTTTACATTTTATTTTTATAATCGATGATAAAAAAAATTTGGCTACTACAAAATACTTGAAAATTTAATCGAAGGTTCCACAGAAGTAGTTCTTAATGTCATTCAAAAATTATTAAAATCCATAGGCACAATTTTTTTTTATAAGCGTTTGAACATCGAATATTGACATAAAATTACATGTAAAATATAATATAATGTAGAATGTTCTAGACTGACAAACTATATCGCTGTATGCAACTGCCAACCCATCCTAATTGAAAAATATATTTATCGTTTCAAAATAAAATATACTTTTTACAATGTTTATAAATAACAATGTATTATATCCTAGACAAACATATGAACTCCGTTCAGAATCGTTATTCGTATACAATGATATCTATCATTGCATTCAAATTTAACAAATCCATTATAATAATGACCTATCCTATAAGCGAGATGCACTCTACCCCTAACTGTACAGCAGAGCGAGGCCCATCCGGTTCTTTTTTAAATTTAAGTATACAAATGACAAATTTTATGAATGTTTTGCTACAAGGACACAACGGATTTTTTCGATATTTTGTTTGATTAACATTTATAATCCCTTTTTAAAATACTAAAATGACGATATTTTTTTTCAAAAATTTCTTAAGATTGTAATAGTTTGAGTAATTCTTCTGGTCGAAATTATGTAGACAGACAAAATAAAATACACAGCATTGTATAATCAATAATATTGTAATCAAAAATTTATAGAATATAAAATTATAATAAATACATTACCGTACAACCACTGATCATAAGACTTAATATTAATGTTTGATGAATAATAATTAAACTCGAAAATTATAATATGACAGTCCAAATGTTGAAAGAGAGTAACAGCTAACGGCATCTGCAGCCATGATCCATACGGAATAAAATGAAGCCTCTGAATTATTCCACTAGGTAGCGCACTACATCCAGTAAAATTCGTAATATTAAATATTTACGCCAATTTTTAAAATTTAAATTTACTAACTGAACAACCATATGATGGTGTAAATAATGTCTGATTAATGAAACAGATGTACAGCCCCAATAGTTCATAACTGTATTATATTTGTAATTACTAAATAGAATGTAATTCCATCAAATATAGATGATTATTATTATTGTTACTATTTATTTTATAGTTATATTGTGACTTAAATGTATCATGTTATAATGCATTACATAACTTAAGTAAAATAACTTGTTTTATCTATATTCTAAATGCCTAGCGAGACGATTGGCTAGCACATGAAATCTGGATCCGTAAAATAACTAATAATTTAGCAGTCATCAAATCTCTGAGTTTCACCCATCACGCAAAGATTGAATCACCTTCACCAATTTCTAATGGGACACGGAAATTGTATATACCTGATGTACAAATGGGGCCAACTTCCGTTCCAGTGCGTAACTATGACCCATTTAATCAGACTATTTTTCATATAATGAGCTAGTGTTCGAATTGTAAACTCAACGGAACACTTAAGGTGCTTGACACTATTAAATTGATATGAAACATAGATTTCAATCTATGAATCTAATTATTGTGTGCAATTTATTTATAATTTATAATCTATAGTCTAACATCTTTATTTTTCTATTTTAAGTATGTGTTATTTTTTGTTTCTGACCATACGAATAAATAAATAAGTTAAAATGTCAAATTTTAAAACTAATAAAAAAAATACTTACTAATTAATAAATAAAACAATAATTGAGAATATATAGTTAAATTATTAGTAAATAATCATTTTAAATCGTAGTAAAGATATTTCAAAATTATAATGCCTATAAATCCAATTACTGAATTATGTACTTCGATTTTTAACATGCAAAATACAAAAGAACCGAATGGGCCTCGCTCTGCTCTATAGTTGGGGGTGGAGTGCATCTCGTTTATAGGATAGCTCATTATTATAATGGATTTGTTAAATTTGAATGCAATGATAGATATCATTGTATACGAAAAACGATACTGAACGGAGATGATATGATTGTCTAGGATATAATACATTGTTATTTATAAATATTGTAATAAGTATATTTTATTTTTAAAACGATAAATATATTTTTTAATTAGGATGGGTTGGCAGTTGCATACAGCGACATAGTTTGTCAGTCTAGAATATTAACTATTATATTATATTTTACATGTAATTTTATGTCAATATTCGCTGTTCAAACGCTTATAAAAAAAAATTGTGCCTATGGATTTTAATAATTTTTGAATGACTTTAAGAACTACTTCTGTGGAATCTTCTATTACATTTTCAAGTATTTTGTAGTAGCCAAATTTTTTTTATCACCGATTATAAAAATAAAATGTAAAAAAATCGAATATTTTAAATGACTATAAGTGGCTTAAAAATCAATGTAATATTTTGAAAAAATATGACATAAAGGAAATACCAATCTTAACAGCTGGTAAAAATTTCAAAAATCTGCGACTTATAGTTTTTGAATTATAACAAATATTTAAAATCGTTTGAGAATAAATCGCTATTTTATGCAATTTCGTAAATATTTAAATTCCAAACAGTCATAAAATTTTTTCCTCTAAATCCGGTAGAAATTTTTTCAAAGATTTTTTTAGAGTAGCTTATAGATAACCTAGTGTGAAAATTTTGAACCTTAAGTATGAACAGAAAAAATTTTGTGAATTTTTATCTACAAAATTTTCGCAATTTTTACATATTTCATATAAATTGGAACTTTGAGCACTTATAAAAAAAAATTGTGACTTACGATTTTAGATTTTTTTTTATCAGTTAAGGAAAATTTATAAGAAACTTTGTATTCAATTTTAAAGATTTTCTGGGCAGCCAAAAAAATTTTATCGTTATTTAAAAAAAATAATACTTAATTGTCTATAAATAGCTCAATAAAAGTCAAAATACTTTAAAAAATTAATGGTGTATAGAGAACGCTAATCTAAACATTTGGTGAAAATGTCAAGTATTTACATCGATTAGTTTTTGAGTAATAGCAAAATAAAAAATTTAATTATGTCGAAAACTGGTTTTGCGTAAAAACTCCCGTTTTTCCCTTATTTTTTTAGGGTTTTTCCCGTCGCATTTAAAAAATATTGAAAATTTTTCAGTTTTGACCCCCCAAAGTACCAACTAGATTCACTTTCCTTTCAGAAAAGTTGCATAATAAGGCAATCGAAGCATTTTTACTGCCCCAAATCGTGTCGACAGACACAAAAAAAAAAAAAACACACATCATTGTAAAATCAATACATTCTTCACTCCGTTCAGAATCTAAAACACACATCATTGTAAAACCAATAGATTCCATCACTCCGTTCAGAATCTAAAAGTATTAACTTCGTTAAATCAAGTACAAAAATATGTTTTTGATAAGATTTTACATTATTTCTAAGCTTTTATTTCGTGTTGACGTTTTTTTTCGCCAAATATCGACACTCTCGTGTGTATAAAATATATATATGTGCTCATGCACACATCATATTATATACTGCTCCGAGCCATGTCATTTTTACGAGTGTGTTTACTGGCCGTCATCGTCGTCGTTTTATTAGCAGCAATTCTAATAGACACACGCGTGCGATAAATATATACATTTTTATTATACTGGTATAGCAGCAAACTATTTAATGTCAATATTAGTCAATCGCAATGAAACGGTTCTGTCGTTGACTATTTTCGGTTTAACTAATTTCGATTATACGATCGAAACGTGTTGGAATACATAGGACTCGCACGCGGTCAGTTCATATATTTGTGCCACAACTTTTATTATTATTACTTTCGAATTTGATCCTGCAGTGAACTTATGTGATGACGATAACGAGAAGCGTATTTATTTACTCTCTATATTATTATAATTTTAATTTCGAGATAATATATTATAAATAAATAAAATAAAATATTTATATTTTCAGTAAATTTTGTAGCAAGGCGATTTAATATTTTTGGGATTTTCGATAGTATGAAAACGTGTTTTATTATTAGATATCTTTTTTTTTTTACTTGTGTGCGTGATAAGGGAATCGTATAGTATTATACAGCTGCCTTATTTCTCATTATTGTTCTATGTCGAGCATCGTAACTATTGCCAATAATTATTGCCGTCAACTGCATTGATAATTTTATTTTTGTCATAATTGTAGAAGAACATGTTTAACAGTTAAAGTATAGGACCGAGTATTTTGAGTTGTGTTCGATGGGAAGCAGAATGATACGTGCTGAAAAATATTAAGTGAATCCGATGGGTAATAGTAATAGTTATAATAAAAGAAATGTAAGTTATGCAAAAACGAAAAAAAAAATCATACGATTTTCACTCGAATAATCAGTGTTGGGAATAGATAACTAATAATTTATCTAGATAAAGATAAAGATAACTATACTAATTCTTATCTAGATACAGATAAAGATAGTTATTCTAAATTTCATCTAGATAAAGATAAAAATAAGTACATTTTTATCTAGATAAATATGAGATAATTTCATGTTTAATTTTGAAAATATTCAGGATACTACAGCCTACAGATATTAGGTAAAAAATTCATAATTAAAAACATTTTAAAATAAATATCATTTTTTAAACTCATTTCAAACATTAATAAACATAAAATATAAAATTTTTTTTTTTAAATAAACTTCATAAGAAGATGACAAATCATTCTCTAACTTAATAATAAAAAAATCTTAGATTTGAAAAATAAAATAACAATACATTTCTGTCTTTTTTTCAACAAATTTCAAACATTTTGAAAATAAACATATAATATAAAGAGTTTTTTTTTAAAATAAACTTCATAAGAAGATTGTCATCTTGTCAGTTGTTATATGTGTAATAGGTATATGATGTACAGAAAAATGTAAAAATGAAAATATAAAAACATTTTAAATTTTCAAATTTTATTTTTATTGCATTTAAATAAATTATCTAGATTGGTACTCATAGATAACAAGATTTTTATCTAGATGAAGATAAAGATAACTGAGTTTAAATTTATCTAGATAAGATAAATATAAATAATTTTTATCTAGATAACTTATCTAGATACATTTATCTAGATATTTCCCAACACTGCGAATAATATAAATTCCAAAAGATTTCAAGTTTTTTGCATTTTCATAGTGTTTCTTCAGTAGTGACTAGTGACTAGAGACTTAAGCAGTATAAAAATAAATAAATTAAACAATTTTATATATAAAAATAATTAATAATAAAATAATAAAACCGAGCGCACGTTGAGACGCAGGTGATGCAGTGTGTCGTAGGGCAATGTAGCATAGTTTTCTGTAGTTTATTAGCTAAAACTTACTAGCGCATATTGGTTTGATTAGGTTAGATCAGAGCTAACTGTACTGTACTGTATGTTGGATTTCATCACATAATGTTTATGACACAGCTTACTACAAACGTGCAATGTGCTTAGGATAATAATTTATAAAATTACATAATTTTAAATTATTGTTAATTAAGTTAAGATTTTTTAAAAAACGAGACTTTAACCTTCGATATTACAAAGTCTTCTTTGACACTAATCAATTTGAATATATGTATATGTATTATTTTTAGTGTTTTCCGGCCTTTAAGACCATCCTGTAAATATATGAGGAGCAAGTTGAAAAATGAAAAATGAAATATGGATGAAGATTGTTAGAAAATACCGACGATAAATTGAATTCACCATGAGTTATAATGTTTTATATAAAATTACTTTTTCACAATATTTTACATTTCGTTATCGAATATAACAAAATAAGTTCATCAAATTAACCATCAGAATCTAATTCAGAAATTAAATTTTTTAAATTTTCGGTTATCATAATATCGCTCAAGACTGGCTCAAGTGCTCACTTGGGTAACGCAGTTTTTTGAACACTGCATCGCTTTAGTCTCGATGTGCTCGCTGTTTAAATAGTTAATAATACAAGATTTTTTTTGAGAATGAAGTGAAATGATATGTAAAACCATGGAAATTCAAAGTTTAATACCATTACTAATTTTAATATTTCAAAATACTTTTATCACCACCAGTGCTGTGGTCAACGAAAAAAATAAATTGCCAGATTAATTAAACCGTCATGAAGATCATAACAACGTTATGAATATGAAGCGACCGTATACATTTAATTTAATGTTTATTACTAGGGCTGATGTTAATTATTAATTTTCTCGGCGTTAATGTAATAAAAGTGCACAACTGCCGTCACCTCGCGTAACTCGATTATTATACTGTTCACTCTCTACCCCCTCATAAGTCGTCATAGAGGGCAAATATTTGCTTTGACTACAATGCTCTTAAACCATAATATTCTATGGTACTCACACGGCGATTGAAAATTTCACTGTAGTGTCATCGTTCTCCTCGATTTCGACACTTTTCTTCCACAATTATATATTTTTATAGAAAATTATTAAATATACAGTATATAAGTAAAGTGTTCACAGATAATATTAAAAAATAATGTTAGACAATCTTCGTCTATACATGTGCATCTGAATAAAAAACGCTTTTGTATAATGTAGCATTTGTATTTGATGATCTCATAAAAATAGGTTCCAATTATTCAACTCAATTATTATAGCTATATTACTTAGTAAAATCTCTCTTTTTCTCTCTTTTTTATGATTACGATGAAGAATTCAAGAATTCAAGAATTAAACTGTCTGTTGTATGAACTAAACATTCATAGTTAAATTAACAAATTTTAAAATATTATGCAGTTCTAACATCATTATATCTTATATAACACATACGAATAAATGATTTATTAATTGAATGTGAAACTGTATTGTATTCTGAACTATAAGATAATTATATACGAGTACAACGTAGTGTTGATATTTTATTTAAAAGTAATAAAAAATACTTAATGATTTAAAATTGCACAGTACATCATAATTCATGATAGGAATTTGTGAAACCATTTTAAATTATAACACGTATCTATTTTTCATACCTCTAATCATCAAATAAGAATTAGTATGATCACTTTACGAATAGGCATTTTCAGAATAAAACTTCACTCTAGTGTTCACCATACAGTTGTATGCAGTTGCAAATTGAAACAGATGATTTAGTCGAAAAATTATTATTTGGAGATCAATTGAAACACATAGCCAACCTAACCTTTTTGTACTTAGCCCATTGCTAAATAAACATTATTAATATTTTTCATGAAAATTCAGAAAATTAGTAAATTATATAAAACATTGGTATAATACTGAAATTCACTGTAACATATTTTTCTCTCTTTCTAAATCTCGCTCTTTCTATACATACTCGTATACATATGATGTGTATTTAAGCTGAACACTTGTTTGCTACTACGGTCGATGGAAGATAAAGACAATATATTATACAACGTGAACGGACGACGAACACGAAGGATCTGTGGATAGGGCAGACAACAATCAGACCGCCACCGTCGGTGTGTAAAGCGTAAACAAAACGCTAAAAACGACACCGCGGTGACCGAACAGCACTGTAGTTATAGGGTACAGTACAGTAATGGTTATTGTTATACGTCCCAGTTGTTTATACACCATCGTCCGGCTGCGGGTTTTATATGCGCTTTATTGTGTTTACCGTGCAACTGCCAACGCGTTCGTCGAGAAACCTGCAATGATGACACGCAGCGCCCGGCAATTCAATTAAACGGATACTCGAATTTGATGGAAAGAAAGCAATAGCGATGGCAGCTCTTCGCGTCATTGTCATCGGCGGCGGCAACCACGTAATGTTACATTATTGTGCAACAACAGGACGACTGGACGTGTACACGGTAGATAGAATGTAAAATAAAAAAAATTAAAATTATTTTAAAAGTCCAGCGCACAGTGAGCTGTATATAACTATATATATACTAGAGTTACTCTATATTCGCTTACAAATGGTGGCTGTACGATAGGTAATTAATAATAATATTATTATTATTATTATTATTAATTAATATTAATAAAAAGTGTGTAAGTTGTTATTAAAATATTATGAAACACAATTATCGACTTATAGGTGTTCTACCCTTACAAACGAGGGGTAGAACGTTCGTCAGTGGTTTTTAGTAAAAAAAAATTAATAATTATTTTCATCATCGAAATTAATACAATTATAATAATCAAAGACCACCACAGAAATTCCAAAAAAAAGGACTAATATTACAAGTAATATACTTGTGCTTTTTAAGTGTAGTAGAGACTTTCACCGATCTAGTTTGTTCGGAATCAGAAGTAGTTATGGTTTAGCATACAAAATACAAACTTGATACATGACTTTACGGATTCTATAATTAGTATGACGTTATAGTTTATGGACTAGTATAAACACTACGAATACATGTGTTTTGATAATACGACAACAACTTTTTGGGTACGCAGAGTATTTGTAATATAGGTATTTGACGTATATGGAGCTTAACTCATTATCGTTGAGATGCAATAATCGGGGTCGTATTCACACTGCGATCGATGATAAACAAAATCATTATTCATTTGTTAGCTTAAAAATTGGGTAGGTATATTGTTTTAATACCTTTAAATGATAGCGATATCACCTCATACTATTTTATTTTTTTATTTTTAGTGTTCAATTTGTTGGTATACATTAAATGCTTTCTCTACAATTCTCTGTTTTGTACTTCATCCTTTAAGTGTTTATACGATTCGTCTCTTGCATCTTTGATTATTTAACTTATATAATTCGTTTTTGGTTTTCCTCTTTCATACTTCTCTTCTATCATACCTTCAAGTACTGCGCTATGGAATTCTTTGTTATGTTTCAGCGTATGACTTATCATATAAAATTATAGTAAGACAAATTATTTATTTACAACTAAATTTAAACAATAAAATCACAAAAAAAAATTAAAACTAATACAAAAATATCCATATTAACATGTTCACGGACAGTTACTGCTATAGCAGTAATTTCAATTTTTTTCAATTTTTATGTAATTGGTCACTACTGCTATAACAGTAATTTACAAAACCAACGAAATCGGGCATTACTGCTCATACAGTACTGTTTTTAATGGTATTATACGAAACTAGAAATAACACTGACCCATTAAGTATACTCATATATTTGGGCACGTAACATTATCACACAATAATATTATTCCAAATATGACATGTTCTATTTTTATACTTTCTGGTGGAATTTTTGTTTTTATGTTTATATGGATGTTGTTTGCTTTGTAATTATATGATATTATGATACAATGATATTATTATTGAAACGTTTAGACGGAAAACGATTACGATTACGGAATAACAATTTAGTCGTATTTTGGACGACAGACAAAGCATACGTCATTATTTTCGTGTTAATTATTTACTGTGTTATAATTAAAAATGGCTAATAGTTCTAAAAAAGCTATTGAAGAGTTTTTAGATGAAAGTTTTGAAGATGAATCAGACATATCGAATGTGTATGATTCTGATGCCGACCCGGAATATCGACCAGGTGAGAATAATACTAATATTAATTTTGCTGGGCCATCCCAAAGCTTAGAATTAACAAGTGCAGACGATCCATCAGCCGATGAATCGTTTTCCGAAAGTTCAAGTGATAGCAGCGATGATGAACCTATTGATAATAGTAATTTATGGGTGAACAATTATTTAGACATTCCAGACTTTGGTTTTAATAGTGATTCGATAGGAATAAAATTAGAAATTAACGAAAGTGCTCGTGATAATCCAATTGAAATTTTTAAACAAATTTGGACCGACGAAATAACTGAAATATTTGTAGCTTCTATTAATAAATATGGTGAAAATATGAGTCTTCAATGTCGTCCTCACAATAAAGGTAGTAGAAATACACATTTTAAGCGAACAACCTCTGAAGAAGTACAACATTTTTTGGCAGTGTGTTTGCTTGGAGGTTCCATAAAATTTTCGGTTGTTAGAGATATGTTCTCTAATAACCCATTATATTATCATCCTATTGCTGGTCACATTATGTCAGGACGGAGATTTGAGAAATTATGTAGATGTTTTAGTGTAGAATATGCAAATGATACAAATCCATTAGTAGGCCCTATGAAAAAACTTTATCCAGTATTTGACATGTTAATTCAAAACTTTCAAAAGTCATATTTTCCCGATGAAAATTTATCATTGGACGAATCATTGTTATTACATCGAGGTAGATTAGTATGGCGACAATATATAAAAGGAAAAAAGGCTAAATATGGTATAAAATTCTACGAACTATGTACTCATGATGGTTAAGTTTTGAATGTCGATATGTACAAAGGCAAACAAACATCGTCAGCAGTTGAGGAGGGAGTATCAAAAGTTGACAATATCGTCTTAACCCTTATGAAACCGTTTTTAAATAAAGGGCACAGCCTTTACATGGATAATTTCTATAATAGTGTCACTTTATCTAATATTCTATTAGAAAAAAAAACCCATACAACTGGTACTCTAAGGTCCAATCGCAGAGGAAACCCAAAGGAAGTAACCACTAAAAAATTAAAACGTGGTGATCATATTTGGAGACGCAACAAAAATGTTTATGTATCCAAATGGAAAGATAAACGCGATGTTTTATGTTTAACTACTAAAAATCATCCAAAAATTATACCTTCAAAAAACAAATACGGCATACTCAAAAATAAACCAGCAGAAATAGTGGACTATAACAACTGCATGAGTGGCATTGACCGCAGTGATCAAATGGTCAGCTATTACTCATCTCCAAGAAAATCGGCTAGATGGTATAAGAAAGTATTGTACCATATGTTAGACATTACTACATGGAATTCATATTTTATTTACAAAAAACATTTTAACACAAATATAAGCTTTAAGCAATTTCGTGATCTGCTAATTAAAAATTTAATAGGACTTCCAATGCAAACTACAGCAACAGATCTGTTTCAAATTAAAAAAACGAAAATTCAAGCACCTGAAAACAATCACTATGCAGAAAAAATTCCAGTATCAAAAAATTATAAAAGACAAACATACTTTAAAAATTGCATTCAGTGTTACAAAACTAAAATACGAAAACAAACATCATTTCAATGTAAAGTCTGTGGTAAACCTCTTTGTCCTGGGAAATGTTTTGAAGAATGGCACAATCATAATCAATGAGAAATAAATATTTGTTTAAATTCACTTATGATATTATTATTTATTTATTTAATTTATATTTAGTAATATTATGTTTTAAATTAATGTGTATCATAATATATATAATGTAATTTTTATACTTTTTAACTTTTGATATTGATTTTTAAAATAAAACTTCAGTTATTATTATATGGTTTTGAATTTATTTTATACTGTTACTGTTATAACAGTAATGACCAATTACTATAAAAAAAATATGCAGCAGGTCAATACTGCTATAGCAGTACTAAAATATTACTGCTATAGCAGTAATAAAAAAGTGCATTTCTGAGGTAGATACATAAATTATATCAAAAAGTGAGGTGTCCGTGAACGTGTTAAAAAATAAATAAATAAAAATAAAAAATTTAATGATTCTGAGTTTTTGCTTTTTGTGAAAATAATAGAGAAAAATAATAATAATTAATTGAAGATAGAAGGATTATTGAATTATTTTTTTAAATTTTATGTGTATAAACAATTATGTGTAGTTATTGATTTAGGATATTTTAATAATTCAATTTTTAAAATTTCTATAAATTATTATATCTTATCATTATAAATTTGCTTACTATAATTATTATAAATTAACCATAATATTTTAGTTGTATTAAATACGTAATACATTGTTTATATTATGTATTCGTTAAATTAAATTTATTATCTTATCATGATTCTACATGACTATTTTTGTAGTTAAAGTTAAATTACAATTTCTTCATTAATTCATAATAGTCAACAACAAATAAATAATAAAGTCATAATTAGTAAGCAAACCCTAAGTTAAACAAACATTTTGTATTTTTTAGACAAAATGTAAATACAAAATAGGAGGACCTACATAATGTTCCATTTTCTAATATTTATACTATAGTAAATGATAATATTTTTATTTCAAATTATGTCGGTTTATTTGAAGCGTTATATTGTAATTGTATTTATGTGTATAATAATTTCAAAGCAATTACATAATATACTAAATAGAATGCACACATTTGTTAATAAATAGCACTCACAGCTGTTAAAATCATTTGTAATTTTGAATTGCTCCAATCATGTATGCTTTTTACTATAATTCAGAAGGTACAGTGTAATATACATAATTAACCATTTTAATTTGATTTACAATACAATAAGCCATTGTATTTCATAGCTCATTGTTAATGATATGTACGAAAAAATTGATTTTAAAGATTTAAACTTAAAACAGAGGCAGACGTTTTTGAAATAAAATTACCAAGGCAAATCTATGGACCATATCAAACACGCTAAACCACAAACCGGGAAATATAAATTACTAATTAATAAAAGACTCCAAAGGTCATGCATATCAAGAGAAGTCATGAATAGAAGGTTAATATGGGTCGAGAATGCCCGAAGGAAAAATAATTAAATTAAGAAAAAAGTAATAAAAGAGGATACGGTAGGAAAAAACACTGAGAAAATCTCGCTTGATATGGAAATATTGTGTGCAAAAAGATGTGAAATCAGTGAATCTATGTTAAGTGCCAACTGAAAGAAAGCAGCTGAATATAGAGTGATGGAGAACAATTTTTATACAGGTGGGTTTTTAAGGCCAGAACCCCCTCCTTTCCAAAGATTAAAACTTATTTTTAAAAAAATGAATCAATGTTAAGTATATAAATACACTTACTCAATACTTAGTACTTGCAAGTATGAATTTAACTGTAAATATAATATTTATATTATTATAGCATAATTGATCCATATATTTGATTTAAAAATATGTATTATTTAATATTAAAACTTTTTAAACTGATAATCCAATGTATATAACTCGTTGTGTTTTCAATAATAATATTTAATTTATTACAAATTCTCAGATTATTTGTATGTAAAAATAGTGTGTTAAAATCGAATATGGTATCTATCATTACAAATAATTATACTTGGATAAAAATAAAGAAATAAAAGATTATAAGTAATGTATTATCAGAGATTCGGAATAAATTGAATTCCTTATCTTATCTAGTGTCATATTACGGAGGGAGAAAGTCAATATAGATCGTTCCCCTTTTTTTCTTAGTTATATTTTTACTGTATTTATATTTTTGATACACAAATACAAATATTCCAATAAACAGTTATTAAATTTGATTCACATTTCAATTAACGCCATTGACGATATAAGCGTATTATGCATATTATTCCAACGACGATAAAATGTTAAATAGGTATTTAACATGTGTTTATGTAGCTTATTTAGTAACTTATAGTGAGTCTATCTATAATAATTTATATGAATATCATTGTTATTTTCTTCTGATGTTTCTGCATACACTTAGTATCATACGCGTGCGCACAAGGGGGCAGCTGCACCCTGCGGGCCGAAATTTTTTGCAAATTAATATTATTTGCCACTTGAGTAATCGTGTTCGAGAGTTTGTGACTGATATAAATTGTAAATACGATAACAATTTACCACAATTCTCTGATATGGGAAAAATTATCAGTTCAGAATTATAGGTACCAATGACATCGACAAACAAGTTATCTGTTATAAACCACGATTTTTAATAGTTCTTTATGACCGCCTCTATGTGTTTCGTACAGTGACAATATTCATATCTGAACATATATTTGTACATAAATATGTAATAAATAATACAATATGTAATACCGATGATATTGATGAACACATTTTACATTAATGAAGTAAACCTATTTATATCTTCTCCTAAAAAATAGTTTCACATGATGGTGAAAAAAATTTACCCCCCCTGCCAATAAGGTCTGCACACGCTTATGCTTAGTATTATAGAATTGTACGAATCGCTAAAAAATAATATAAAACTAAGATATTTTTTGTGGTTACTGTTGTTATATAAATATTTAGTTATATTATATTATTCTAGTATTTGTAAGTTAAGTCCTAACTAGTGTTTATTACACAATAACTTATGAGTTAATATATTATGTATTTTAATATTTATATATTATTCTCCAGCACGGATTATGATTTATAGTATGGACACTTTTAGGAGTACCTATGCAATACATGTGTTTTTAAGACTTTGTTAATTCAAAATTGAACTTCATGTATTACTTGTGTATACTTTTATATGCAAAATGTACGTGTTTAATAACTATACGGTAATATTATAGTATAATACTATTGTATTTAAGTCAGATTGCCAGATACTAATCGAATACCAAATATGTGTTCGTATATGTACAAGTATAAGTCATTCCAACGTTATAGCGCAGAATTATAAACGCAGGTCGGTTACATTTTCGATAGATCTCGTATATTAAAAATTTCGCATGAAAAACGGTCTTCCGTGTTTATAAAATCGTGATTTGTCGACAGCTTAAGTTTGAGTTAAAAGTCTATCTCACGCACACCGTCCTTTTCGTCGTCACGAAACTCACTCACTGGGTAAAAGGCCAGAAGGGTGACCAATCTATATATTTATATATGTGTATATGTGTGTGTGTGTGTGAATACATAGGGTAGCCGACAATGCACGTGCCGCATGAATAGAGACTTGATGAAAGAAACAATGAAGAGGATTTTGGTATCAATTTGGCTAGCCATCAGATTTAACCCCTTTTGTGTGAAAAAGTCCCCTTTGGGCACACGACTATTAACCCGCCGAACTCGTAAATAAACACACCACCACGTACATATATAATAATAATATTATATATATATATACAGTTACACGTATGTGTGTGTATAGTATCGGTCGAAAACACTACTCACTCATACATATTTATTTATACGTATAAATCCACAGATTTTTACCGTTGTGGCTGTTTTATTGGATTTACGCCGCAACGTGATAGACACAAATAACATTGTTCATCGTACCTCTGCGTGGATTATTATCATTTGAGATGATAATTTTATAACTGTTAAACTCTACAATATAATTGAAATTTTTATAAGGCAAATATTCCCAAGGTACGATGTATAAAAAAAAAATATGTTTTTAAAATGAAAATGACAAATTGTTATTCATAAATATTATTGTCATTATTTATATTAAATTCCGTGTTTATGAAAACTAATTTGTTTACGAATTATAAGCTTGTAGTCTTATAAATTATGAAATTGATAAAGTTACGTTATACCTATGAGTTAGAAATAGAGAAACTGAAAGAATACCAACTAACGATCGAGTTTGAAGAGACCATGCTTATTTTTTTAATACATTTATTTTTGTTTTATAACAAAAGTTACGGCAAAAATAAATTATCATTAAAACAAATATTGTTAGAAATTAAATCTTCAATATATTTTTATAAATTCTCAATGGTTATTTTATTGCGTAATTACTCGAATTATACTAATCAACCGTGTCCTCAAGGAATTATCGAACAAATGAGTAAGCTCAATGGTAGCCGATTATTTAACAAACGATTAGACATTCTGCCATGTATTTTTCCATAATATTAATTCATAGGTCGTTCATACTTGATGATATGATCTAACCTAACTAACTTCATTTTTGGATACAGTGCTATAATATCTAATAATATCTAATCGTTTGTCAAATAATCGGCTACTATTGAGCTTACTCATTTGGCTGCATCCGAATCGCGTGCCAAAAAAATTAGCACTTTTAGTCAACAACCGAATTGTATGCACAGTTTTTTTGTGACAGAGTGGAGTTGCCTGCGAGTATTTTTCGGGACAGACGGGCCCGAATCGCATGTGTAAAACTTTGATCAGACAACCGTTTTTCGTCGACCTGCACAGCTCAATCAATAATAACATGATTTTTGTAACTTTTTGAAAAAAATTATATTTTACAAAGCTATAAATTTCCTCCGTCAATATGGGCTGAGTTTTCGAACAGCTTAATGTGTAGTATTAATGCTTACGAATCGTTTTATTCAAAGCTTAATAATAAGTTCTACTTTCCATATCCAAACATTTACCAATTTTTAGAAGTTTTGAAAAATGTATAAACTGACATTTATGTCAAAATGCGCAGCTCAAATTTGACACAAAAACGCAGTAAGGCAATAGAAAAGGAAGATTATATCAGTGATATTATATGTCAATATGAAAATAAAATTACAATACGTTTGGAGTTAGTAGAAAAATTAGTATAAAAAAATTTATAAAAATTTTCCAGATTAATTTATTATACATACAATTAATTTTTTCAATTAATTTTTTGACTGGTATAACATATCTATACGTTTTATTATTTTTAAATATTTTTTTTTTTAGTATGATTTTTTGACTGATAAACCTATGAATTATTATTTTCAAATTAGTTTTAAGTAAGATTTTTTTGCTTACCACTCAACTCTATCATGAAAAAACCACGTATGCAATTCGACTCAGTCACAAAAAATACACGCACCCAATTCGACCTAAATAATGATTTTCGTCCGCAACTCGGAAACACCGGAATATATGTATATGAGTTAATATTTGTTGTATATACTTATAAACATATTAATAACTCTAAGTAGTTTAGTATAGAGCCAAAATGTAGCTAATTTGTATTTTTCAATATTTCAAATTTTATATTATTATTTTAAATTAAACGAGGATGACCACGGGAAAATATATTTTTGATATTGATTTAAATTGTTGATAACTTTATTTTTACATGAATCCATAAAAAATGTAGTCACCAAAGTAAATGCGTGACAAATTCAAATATAAAAATTACTGATAAATATGATTCTGATTAATTACAATACTTAACTGTCTGAAATCTGAATAAAATTATTACTGTACACTACGAAAATACATACTACAGTGTATTCCGACACTATTCGAGAGTCCTGAACGGCACATGAATGTGATTATGAAGAGAGCCCACTAAGTATATTGTCACCCTCTCGGTGAACCCTCAACACCCTATCTCCACATAAATACGTCGATGTTCTTTTATTTCCTCTTTTATTCATTCCGTTTTCATATTTCTGTACACAATAACAGCTAAACAACAACACGTGTAATTCAATTTAGGATTTCCTTTCATAATCGACTTTGTATGATGGTACCAAAAATTAAAAATTATTATGTGAATAGAATTTTAATATATTTGACATAACAGTGTACATTTTTGCTCTAAAATATACTTAAAAAAATGGAATGATGTTAGTACGTTTGTTTTTTAATAGTGACTTATAACTATACTTATGCAGTATGTGTACCTAATAGTCGATAGCATAATACATTTTATATATTTTATACATTTTTTTTCTTATAACTTTTATTATATAATTTTACAGTATAAAAATGGTATTTTATGTATATGAGTTTAAATTAATTTATTATTTAATATGTTTTTTATAGATAGTTATAATCAAACGATGAATATCTATCTATTTTCCAATTAAATGTAATTTCATTAAATTGTGATTTAAACCTATTATTATACTTAAAAATTAACATTTTATATTTATATAAAATAAAATAAAAATATATTTATAAAACTATTATTTTACTCGAATCCTTTTGATTTTGATCACACTAAAATTTAATGCTTGTATCTGATAAAAAAAAACTAATATGAGAGACGTTAGTTGTTGCATTTTTTGTTAATAAATAATGTAGATTGTACAATGTTATATTAACCTTTATTGTTTCTAATGTATAATTTGTATTGATCATGATTTTGTTTACCATTTGCAATTCAAATATTAA
Organism: Sipha maydis; assembly: GCA_034509805.1. Classification (NCBI taxonomy): domain Eukaryota; kingdom Metazoa; phylum Arthropoda; class Insecta; order Hemiptera; family Aphididae; genus Sipha; species Sipha maydis. The sequence continues at coordinate 182,761 of JASXSY010000606.1, forward strand.
AAATTTGATAAATTAACAACGTTTTACTAATTTTTATCTTTTTATTTTTTTTTAATCAATGCAAAAGATAAATAATTACTTAAATATTATATTAAATAAAAAAAAAACATTCTACTCAAATATTTGCTTTAAAAAATAATTTATAATGACTTATTTTCCTACTACTTATCACACTATAGTACAATAATCAAATTATTATACTCTAATTTAGTATGTTATATAGTAGGAAAGTCAGTCACCAGAACTCATGAACTATACCAGGCGTGCCCAACCCGCGGCCCGCGGGCCGGATCCGGCCTGCAAAGGTGTTCCAACCGGCCCGTGATCATTTTATAAAAATTAGAAATTTATATAGGTGTAAAAAAAAAATTATTACGTATAAAATATGTATTTTATAAAGTTTTTAAGAATATAAAATATATTACAATTTTTAATTTTTTATATATAAAATAAAAAATGCATGGGATTTTAGAATATTAATAGAAATAAATAAGTGTAATAGACTACAAATAAATAAATAATTAAATATATTTAAGTATAGGTAAACGAAGATAATATTATATCCGATAAAATATGACTAGTCTATATTTTATCGAAATGAACAAAAAAAAAACCGGTGAAGCATATAAATATACATTTTTAATGTGGCCCGCGAGTTGAAAAAGGTTGGGCACGCCTGAACTATACTGAATATTTGAGAGGAATTTTAATGTGTTTTAATTCAATGAAAGTCATTATAATTATCATTAGTTTTACATTTATTTATAAATAAATATTTAACTATTGGTCTAAAAAAAAAAAAAAAAAATGCTTTATTTTCTCTTGCGCTTTTAAATTAACGAAACGTTGCAGATTTATTTCACAATAATAAATAAATATATAATTAAAAAATGCATTAAAAAAAATTAAATAATTTTCTTTTCAAAAGTTTATAGAAAAAATAAATATATATAATATATACATAGATCGAACGAGTATGAGTATATTAGGTAATGGTCCATTATTATTATTATTAATAAATTAATAAATAATATAATTTGTTGAACAGTGATCAGGTCTTTTAAGTATAAAAATGCTACTAAAATAATATTAAGACATTATACTTTAATAATAAAATGTATTTAATAAAGGCCCAAAAGCAGATATATAGAATATATACATATATACAATAGATATATACAAATATGTATAGCAAAGGTATACCATGGATCAGTAAAAATGCAAATCATAAAAAAATGGATGGTAAACGCATAAAATAAACAACAAATAAATAAGTTATAATATAGTAAGTTTGAATAATTTAAGTGTAATAACTAATAAATAATAACAAATTTGTTACTTCCATTTTAATATTGAATATATAAACTGAAACATGACGATAATATGATGTACATCTAAAATAGTACTACGGATTTGGTGAATTAAAATACTACTCACAAATATTGGCACAAGATATTAGACAATTTTCAGAATTTAAGTATGGAACTGTCATAATAAATATAGACTTGGAAGGTAACTATCATCAATATAAATAATTATTATATCAAAAATTATAGATAACAAAAAAAATGTACCTAGAACTCAAGGAATGTGAGCATTATAATTATAATTATAATAATAATATTAATTATAAGACATAAATTACAACAGAAATAAATATGAGTGAATTATATCGCAAGACTTGATAGGACTTAAGGAAATATACATATATGTGGGTGTGTGTTCAGGACAATATGGAATACCGGGCAATAAACACATTGCTCGGGTGATTTGGTCCAGCAGGGCAATTTGACCTCGAATAGAAATAAATGATTCTTACACTTATAATAATAACTGTACAATATTTTACAAATTATGTATAATAATTTTATTATAAATACAGAACAAAGTATAAAATGTCAATATAATATTTCTTCTATTTTATAACTTAAAACTATTATTTTTTCCTTTAGCCATTTCAGATTGATAAAAGTTATAGCTTCGTTGATTAAATAAAACAAGAATATATAAACAATAACTGATAATTACAATGAACCAGTCGAGTTTTCGTGCTAATATTACGTGATAACAATAAAATGAGTCGAAATATGCATTTTGGTCAATAATCACAAAATAAAATTGTGTAAAAAATACTATGCTTATAATATTTAATTAATAATTTATTATTATTTTATTATAACGAAATTTTCGTTCTATATTATTATATTAATTTATTAGTCATATATTACAGTTAAAAGTTATTAATTTTCAAATAACTTTATATTATAATTTCCATACTTTTGAATCAGTAATAAGACGTTTAATTAAGGTACCCCGACAAAATATCGCCGATAAAATATCGCGTGACCAAAATATCGCAACTAAAATATCGCGAAATCATGATATCGTAAAGAAATAATACAGCCGTACATTATTATCGCGTCTGTAAATTGCATTTGATTTAATCTTATCTAATCGTATTCACCTTTTAGCTAGCATTCAAGTATACTGGTTTTTCATTTTATAATTTTTATTTAGTAATACTTCGTACTGTCACCGTGACACTGTGACTGAAGCTTTTACAGTTTTACACTTTTATACAGTTTTATAGAGTTTTTTTTTTATTTATTTTAATTTTAAATGGAGTTGAATTTTTTAAAAACTGCAAAAGGCAAAAATGTATTAGTTCATAACGGATATACTTTTACACAAGAAAAATATGGTGCTGATTCCAAGGTAAGATAAATAATATTACTTATTATTAGAATAATCTGTGTTCCCATTAATTATTAATAAAGACCGGATTTATTTATTTAAAGAAATTTTGAAGGATATAGCAGAGTTTTGGCCACCTGCATAATTTATAATTTTTATTTATTATTATATTCGTTATTTATTATTATTTTTTTTTTTATATTTTATTATAGTAAATATTTATTCATATAAGCATTTTTCTGAACATTGCAGAATTTTGATCGCTTGATTTGTTCTGTATAATCATAAATGTATAATTTTTAATAAATGTATAATGTATTATTAATTGTACATTTTTATATAAATTATTGGTTATAGAAAATACAAAATGTAAGTGGCGGGGGAATTTACAATTGTGTGTTGCCACATTTATTAACAATAATTTATTGTTTTCAGATTATTTGGAAGTGCAGTCAATATGCCAGTAAAAAATGCCGTGGAAGGTGTCATACACAATCAAATAACGTTGTTTGGGACTCTGACAATTACACTCATTTACCGGAGGCATCCAGATTGGCTGCAATCCAATTTATCTCAGAAATAAAAGAAAATGCAACAACTTCTACTAGTACTTCAGCGTCAGTTTTAGCTTCAGCTTCAAAAGAACTACCTCGTGAAATAATTTCTTATATTCCAAAAATTGACTCCCTAAAAAGAACAATTCAGCGAGTACGGAAGAAGGAATTTCCAACTTTACGCCCTAATTGTGTGGAAGAACTAACAATTCCTGATATATATCAAATAACAGATAAAAAAGAAAAATTTTTATATTTTGACTCTGGAAGTGAAAACATACGTGTTTTGGTATTCTGTACTGAGGATAATTTGAAAATATTAAAAAAATGTTCACAATGGTATGCGAATGAAACATTTAAATCTGCTCCGCCACTTTTTAATCAGTTTTTTGTAATTCATGGAAAATTAAATGACGGATCCATATTCCCATTTGTATACAATATAATGACTCATAGAACAGAACAAGCTTACGATATTTTGTTTAATTTTCTAGCTAATGAACTTGGAGAGTTCGAACCAGAGTCTATCATGACAGATTTCGAAATGGCTTCTAGAAAATCATACAGTAAGTGTTTTCCATCTACAAAACAACGGGGTTGCTACTTTCATCTAATGAAAGCTATTTGGAAAAAAATACAAACAATTCCAGAAATGCAAAAGTTGTACAAGGAAAATATAATTTTCTCTTCAAAAATTCGTTATTTTGCTTCTCTGGCTTTTATACCATCATCAGATGTTTGTGATGCTTATGAAAAAATATTAAAATTAGATTTTTTTGTTAAAAATAATCAAATTATTTTTCCTTTCTTAACATACTTTGAGGAGACTTGGATTGGTACTAAAAAACGAGGACAAAGATATCCTCCGTTATTTCCTATACCTCTATGGAATGTATATGAGTCAATATAAAGTGACTGGGATAAAACAAACAATATATGTGAAGGATTTAACAACGGATTTGCTCATTTACTTTCAGCTCAACATCCTTCAATCTACAAATTTATAAATGGTTTGAGGCGTCAACAAAACCCAACGGAAATTAAAATAAGTCAAAGTATAGTAGGAAATCCAAATACGCCAAATAAAAAGAACAAGACAGTTAGTTGGGCTGAACGAGTAAAGAAAGTAGTAGCAGATTATCATAATCGAGAGTTTGAAGATTATCTTCAAGGTATTTCTTTGAATATATACTTCCATTAATTAATATACATATTTTATTTTTTTTTAATACTAATATAAATTTTATTAAATTATACATATTTTTATCATTTTTATCAATTCTACTATATATTAATACAACAATATTATATGCTTGAAATATACTATTTATTTATAAAATTACTGCTATATTTCATGCTGGCGATATATGTACTGGCGATATTTATTTCATGCGATATCATGGTTTCGCGATATTTTGGTCACGCGATATTTTACCGGCGATATTTTGTCGGTGATTCTTTAATTAATATGGCCCACTGAAATCTGTGCCCACCAGAGGCGTTATAATTTATGATTTTTTTTTTTACATTAAATCATTATAATTATTTATTATTTCTATTCCTGGTTCAAATTGTTCGGGAAATATGCATATTATCTATACACACAAATATAGGAATAATATATTAATGTAGACCAACGGCAATTAATATCAATATTTGTGCTGAAAGATTTATCATACCGGTATAGGTAACGAAAAGAAACGGAAAAGCGTCTAGAAAAATCCAATCGTCGGAATGGATTTCATACGAAAAAGATAAAACCAGAACGTTTTACGGTTCTTGCACACGCACACACCGCACACGCACACATATACACGCACATACGCATACACGGACTTGTTGCATCTGTTGCGGTTGTGCTGGAAAATCACACGGTCGTCGGTGTGACGAAAGCGGAACGGGCCAATGGGAACGTGGTCGACGGTCGATAAGAGGCGGGAACGGCGACTGTACGCCATTGGCGAGGAGCCACGGATAGCCGCTGCGGCCGTCACCACCACCGTTAACGCCACCGCTGTCGATGCTGAGAGCCGCGTGCGCCTCACACGCATTTCGGACACCGTGACGGGCGGCCCTCTGCAGCTGACCGGCCGTGCGTTCACTCTTCCGTATCGTATCAACGTTCCGCAGCACACGCTACCGTCACCGTGTGATCGTTTCGTACATCCATAGACGCGCGTACGTTTACACGTACACTGCGCCGACCGACGGTACTGCGTTACTGCGATCCGAGTCCGGGCACGTGCACGTCATAATGAGCAACGGCAAAACCACTTCGACTGCTGCGTCGACCGCTGCGGCTGCGGCCGCCACGGCTGCCATGTTGTTACATCAGCACCAATTACCCTTGAACCACCACGCCACCGCGTACCATCAACACCAGCAGCTCCACCACCAGCACCACTTGCAACATTTGCACCACCAACATCGGATCCAACAAGAGCAGCAGCAGCAGCAACAGCAACAGCAACAGCAACAGCAACAGCTACAGCAACAGCATCAGCAGCAACAGCAGCAGCAGCAGCAGCAGCAGCAGCAGCAACAACAACATAGTGCCGCCGTGGCCCAAGAAGTAGCGGTCGCCCAACAGCAACAGCAGCAGCACATCAAACGGCCCATGAATGCGTTCATGGTGTGGTCCAGGGGACAGCGGCGCAAGATGGCTCAGGAAAACCCAAAAATGCATAATTCCGAGATAAGCAAACGGCTGGGCGCCGAGTGGAAGCTCTTGACCGAACCTCAGAAACGACCGTTCATCGACGAAGCCAAACGGTTAAGGTACGATTCGTCTATGTTATATATTGTGTTAAGTACGAGTTTTAATACCAATTTTCTCTCGTTTAAATTTTCGTTGCCGATGCAAACATATTTGGTCCTCTCGCCGTTGGTACTATGGCATACTCCGTACCCGTACAATATTTGTACCGATTTCAGTGCGATTCGCACACTCTTGAAATAAATTAACATTATGCTATGACTTAGTAAAATTTGCATTCTCGTCTAAATATATAGAAATATTATGTCACATTTAACGTATGCAATACATTTATACATGGTAACGATTGATGAATAAGTACATAATAAAGCGATTGACGTAATTAATTTGTAGTTCGTTTGTTTGTGCTATATTCAATAGTGTTTGAATGAAAAAAAATAAAATAAAATAACAGTAATTGTAATATTATGTAAAGATAATCAAGTAAATATGATTAACGACAAAAAAAAAAAAAAAAAAATTGCATTTAACATTTATTTCGTTAATATTCACGCAGTCGTCGTTAAAATTATTATATTTTCTGGATTAGTAAAATTAAATGCATATGATTAATAACATTTTAAATCATCTCATATCACAACAGAAAAAATTATACATTTCATTTTTACGTGTCAAACAGTAAAATTACTTATATTATGCACCTATGGTTTATATTTATATAAATCAAATTGAGAACGAAACTTTTATATGCAGTATATGTATATATTTATATATATACATATTAAATAATGATTTATTAAAAAGTTTTTTTTTTAAATGTATTTTGTGTAAATAAATATTTTACAATATCATTTAAGTATGTGGCGACAGGGAAAAAATATATAGGACGAGAAAAAAAAACAGTCTTTAAAAAAAAAGAAACTATTATAATATTTAAGTTTTAGGCATTGAACAAGGCGGTTTAGTTAATAAAAACACACTTACGTACATTGTCACAAGTATCGTATAAGATGATAGGTTTGTCTATATATCAGTACGTGCAATAATCATTATAAAAATATAAATGTGCACGTTATTTGCAGACTTATTAAAATATATTGAAATGGTTTACAGTGTATTATAATATTATTCGCACTTATCGTATACGTATTCCAAATTGTATGTCATTAAGATTTTATAAAGGTTATTTTTTTGATTTCAAATGTTCGATATTATAAAATATGTAGGCAAGTATACCTACACAACTATTTATATTTTGTGTAAATAAATTTCTATAGATTTTTATCAAAGAAAATAATATGTCATTTTCCAAACTCGAAACTATTCACTTACTCTGATAAACGATGGATAACAAATATTTATCTCAAACATTTCTTCAACCGTTGAGTTATATTAAAACAATTATCGAAAGTTACCAACATTTTTTTATTTGTTTAGGATTGATGATAAATAAAATAAGATTAATGATGAAACTAATATTATTATCTTTTTTGTGAAAATGTCATTATAGTTATAGTGAAGTAGATCGGTACAATTACGAAATATTATTTTAAGTGAATGTATACATAGGCACCTCAAGAAATGTTGGCAAAGGGGTGCATCATGCATAGTAAGCACACTGATTTGTAAATAATGTTTAAACCATTTAAGTTACACACGTAGGAATATTTTTCAAAATGTATGATAGTACATAATTATTTTAATTAATTTCAATGGTTACAAAGTAACGCAAGCTACTATAAAATCCAATCATTATAATAGTAGCCTCTATCCTACATTTTTAAATGTATTTTTTTTTTTTTTAAGCCAGGGGCGTAAGAGACCCCCTTATAGCACTCATGAATGTATATACGAACTATAAAGTATTACCAATACTTCCATAAAATTCGCTAAACTTTTCCTTGTGAGCTAATCTGTCCAAAATAAGTTGTAGGACTACCATTACAATTTCACAATTTCATAACAATATAATGTAAATGAGATTTTATATTTCAAAATAATGTTAGATCAGCTCTTTTGGATCCAAGTCAAATGCATAATAACATTTTACGTAAATACCGATTCAGTTTTTGAACTTTATAATGTGCAATAAAGGATTATGATTTTACTATGTTTCCTACAAAGGTATAATACAACAGAGCACTGAAAATTAACATTTAATATTATAGTAACTCATACATGTACGCAGCGAGTATTAATACATATACAATACATATACCTATATACATATGATAATTACTCGTTCATGATTACCTTAACGGGCTAGATGTACAATAATAGTGTGTGCGCGTATGGAGTTTTGAGATATATATATATATATATATATATATAGGTACCTATATAGGTATTATATTGTGTTCGTTTATATCACGGACGACCGTTCACAAATATCAAAGTTTGTATATATAACGTCTTGTCGGGTGTGTGATTGATTTTCAGTTTTACAGACCATTTGAAATCATTAAGAATAAGCAACGGTGGTGGTGGCATCGTCGTCGCATCGGGTGTAGATACAATACGATGTATATATTATTGTTGTGTGTTTGTGCGTTTGCCGTAGAGAGACAAAGATAAAGAGAAAAACAAACGTATAGTGAAAGAGAGAGAGATAGAAAGAGTCAGCAGTGTAGACAGAGAAAAAAAATAAAAGTGATTTATCACAATTACTGAACTATTGTACCTGTATTCAATCGTTTCGCCCAAGTCCGTTGGCCATAGAAGGTACCGTATAGTCGTTGTGTGTGTGTACCGTCGCCCGTAGCGGTGGCGTACGAATTATATTATTATTGTGTACGCTTGTCGTGAATGGTTTTTATTTTTTGTTTTGTTTGTCACGTGAGTATAATAGTATACATATATTTGTAAGTATGTATTTAGAAAATAATGAACTCGTATATTTCAAGTATAAACCTCGTGTGAGTATACATTTTCTTTAGTTTTAGTTTTTTTTTTCGAAAGATAATAACTGCAATCTATAATGAAATATATAATGTATTAATATTAATATTTTACTATTTAATTTTTCACAAAACATAAATCTTACGACACAAAAATGTATCATACTATACAAAAAATATTTATTTAAATAATTATACCTAATTATAAAAACCAAGGTATCTATTTCAAAGTAGTTTCAAGTTTTAATAACTGAATTAAAATTTATCATTTATTAAATGTTATTAATAATTTTATATATAATAACAATTTTGAAAATATAATCGGTTTTAATGGCAATTTGAATCTATGTGGTTTATCCCTAATATCTAGTGAATAATTTATATAACAACCTAGAAGGATATAAAAATGTCTCACTTAGTGAATATTGTATTTGTTGATCAATATTATTAAAATGCCGATATACGTAATACGTGCATAGACGTGCATATAAATCATATTATTATTAATTATTTTCTAAGCTAAAAGTATTTATAAAATATTTTCAAATATTCTCTAACGTATTTAATATTTCCTAACTCATGAAATATGTTTTTTATGCAAAATAATTGAAGCCTTATTCTTTAAATAAAAAAATAAAAAATAATATTTTTTACTGTTTATTTTATTTTTCATGAATCGTAAAAATATTTTAATCTTATTTAACAGCATAGACTAGAAACAAATAAGTAAAATCATAAAATCCGACCTCTTGTCATTAGTATCTACGAATGTACGATAACTACTTTTTCAATTCTAAAATTAGTTCCGCAGCGAGCCACAGAAAGCAGGTTGTGTGATGAAATAACAAGAGCAAACCTAGTAAGCTATCGCTAAATAACCAAGAATTATTTTATGATATTTTATTACATACCAACAGTGGTGTCTCCATATTTAATAAAATCCCACTCAAGAAGGATGAGGAATATATTTATTTTACCCTTTCTCCAAAAAAATCCTAGATGTGCTCTGGTTATCAATACAATAAATATTGCACTTAATATAGTTGGTTTTTAAATTTACATAATATCGTTTTTGAAAACTCCCTAAAAATGTTAAAATATAAGCTAACTATACATCACAGATTAGGTACCAAAATACAGTGTTTATTTAAAATAATAATTAACAGTAAGTAATCTTGTAAAATCATAAATTCTAAGTTTCTTTGTAATTTTTGTAATTTCATCTTCGTAAATATGTAGTAAATACCTACATAAACATATCAATTCAGTTCAGTGTTGACCTGCAACGCTTTCGCACGTGCGATTGTTCGCTCCGTTATCGCGTTATTAATTAATTAATATGTAATCTATTACTGTTTCCTCTCTGTTATTCGCGCGTTCATTAGTTTTATGTTTAACACCTTTCCGAAAATGTTCAAACCCAAACGTTCGCTGCCATCATCTCCAAATTCACCAATCCTAACAGAACATAAAAAATCCAGATCTTTCGTCTCGATACATAAATTCGCTGTTCTTGTGAATGAAGAGGATAACGAAATCAATCTCGACACCTCTTGTGTTACTTCAAACATAATTGACGATTCTATTACTGCTAACATTCAACAGGACAACCCCAGGGCTCCGCCCATATATGTAAAAAACATAACCAACTATTCCGCTTTCAAAAATGCGTTAATACAAATCACCGGCCCAGACGGGTTTATTTGTAAGTCTACGTCCTCATTTTTAATCATTCGCCCTTATGGATGCCTTATGTTTAATACAATAGTAAAGCATCTAATGGAAACTGATGCCCGTTTTCACACCTTTATGCCCCCAACATATCGACCATATAAGGTCATAATAAGAAATTTGCACCACACAACACGCATCTCAGATATATCTGATGCACTCTCAGAATTGGGTCACTCCACCAAAGGAACTAAATCCCAACATCAACAACAAAGATATTCTAAATCTGTCCTCAGTTTTGCATACCAAAATCAAAGTCGAACTACCCTATAGGACCAATAGTGTTCCACCCCAGTTTAGAAACTGCCAGAATTACGGTCACACAGCAAACTATTGCCATCATCCTCCTCGCTGTGTCAAGTGTGGGGGCGATCACTCCACAGACGTTTGCACTAAGGACAAAGATAGTCCAGCCAAATGCACTCTCTGCAAGGGCGATCACACCTCCAATTACAGAGGTTGCTCATCATTTAAAGCACTTCTCAAACGCAGCAAAACGTCTCATTATCCTAAAACTCCCCTCCTCACGTTCCCAATGTTTCTTTCGCCTCCGTTACCGATTCCAATACTATCCCATTATCTAATAGCCACACTACTGATATGTCGTTGGCTAAATTTATCTCTGTACTTTTCTCATTAATCAATCCTCTAATCATGCTTCTTACAGCTGTTCTAAATAAACAACTTATTCCATAGTCCATTATCTATTACCTCATTAACTATAATACAATACTTTTAATTGTCGTATTATATCATTATTTTATTACTTATCTGTATTTTTAAATTTGTATTATGAATATTTTATGCATATACTGTAATTGTTGAGCTTAATTGTTTTAACAAAAGTTCTTAAAAAAAATAAAAAAAAAAAAAAAACATATCAATTGAAACCCTTCCTCAAATGCACCACTACCTGCTGAGACTGATTAGTAATTATCAGAAAGTTTATGCATTGTTGAAGAATCACAAAACAAATTAGAAAACTGTCAAGATCGCATAGGAAATGTAGTAAGAGAAAAATGTAAATATGTGATAGAAAAAAATCAAGGATTGAAAAATTTAAAAATAATTAGAGATATACACCAAGGACTAAATCCAATAGAATTATTGAATGTCGAACTCACTCCACTTGATGTAGTTAATATGAAGTATGCTATCATTACGTCAGTTAATGTGGAACGTTCATTCAGTCAATACAAAAACATTTTACGACCAAATCGCCGCCATTTTACATTTTTAAATCTTAGAAAATATGTAGTTTTACATTGTTTTAATAAGTAGATAAGAGATAAGATTTTTTTTTTATTACTAGTTTCACGTTGTTTTAATAATTAGATAAGAGATAAGATGTTGATACTTATTTTTTCTGTTAAGCAGTTAATACATATTTTGATTTTGTTTTTACATATTTCAATAAAAATAAGTACATATTTTGATTTCATTATTACAATAAAATCCGTTCCCTATTGATTATTAATCAGTGATTAGCAAACCAAGTATCAAACTAACATACATTTTGTACATTTGTATTTTTCCGTTCTCGTTGTTTTTACTGTCTTCGGTAAATGATGCACGCATAGATTATTTTTATCATTAAGAACCTATAGAATGTACAATAAAACGCGGCGATTGTAAACTGCGCCCAAAATACAGGAAAACACAAAATCACACATGTAAACTGCGCCCGAGTTTTTATCAAGAATAAAAAGGTGACATGTAAACTGCGCCCGGGTAAAATTACAGGTAAAATACTTAATTCGTTACAGCCATATAATTTGAATAATTAAAAATAAAATATAATTTTAAAAATTAAAATAATTATAAATATTACAAATAATTACATATGGTGGATACATATTCATCAGTTGGGATTTGACTACTATTATATTTATTAACTAAATTTTCTAACTTTTCGCGTTTTTTTTTTGTTTTGGAGTTTTGGAATTTAAACGGTTCATTTATACTATTTAGTTTAATGTATACTTCTATTTGAATTTATTTTAACTTTTCTATGAATATGAAAATATTTGGATGAGTTGTATAAAAGCTGGAATTAAAGTGAGAATGAAAAGACTCGCATGCATTTGTGGTTTAAGTTGGCTCTGCTGATGCTTGAGCCCATACTTTAGGTGGATACTGAGCTTCTTCACTTATATATACGTCTACCAAATTAAATGTATGTGATATACTTGAAAAAGTACACAATCGTCAAACATAGAGACTTTGAAGTGAAAATGTAATAAGTTAATAAGTCGGGCGCAGTTTACATTATACCTTTTTAACTAAGATAAAAATTCGGGCGCAGTTTACAAAAAAAAAGGTCATTTGGGCGCAGTTTACGTATGTCCATAAAACGATATATACGCTCACGTGTATGCAATATCCTGGTTCTTCCTATTAATATATTATCTCGTACGACCTTCGTTTGTTACGTTTTTCGTCTGTTTTCCGCTTTTTTCCTCGGAAGATTACGCTCGCTAAGTATCGTAAAGTAAGATCAAATTATGAAGTACATTTTTTTCATAATACACACACATGTGTATTTATGCATAATCTGTGGGTATGCAAACAATGGGCGGCCTCCTTTCACGCACGTTGGGTGGTGGCCAAACGGAGTGGGTTATCCGCGCGCGAGGGACTCGATTAACGACTGTAGCGACGACGGATGAACGGAATGAGATATTTTGTACACCACGTGATTCGAATATTATATGTCTATATAATTATAATCAGTTGCATACTTGTACGTGAAAAAATCTCATTCAATCCGCGGTAATCTCAAATATTAACGCATGCGAACAGGAACTTATGTGATAAATTTACACTTAAAATATTATGCTATATTTGTGGACGAATAAGAATCTATAACAAACCATTATACTTAAATGTTACAAAGTTAAAATGTTTATCAATGTTATCGTACCCAATATATACATCGTATGGGAGTAGTGACCACGGGCTACGCGTAAGATTTTTTTTCAAATTTTTCGGAATAAAAATAAAAACATAAATTTATTCATCTTGTACGTAATTTTATCTCGCTGCAGGTTGAACCAAAGTGTACAGAAAGACATTCTTATAATCACGGTATGGTCATCACATAACGATTTATTATTTGATATGCAATTGAGACGTCTGTCGTTTAAGACCGTATACACATCAACGTAGCATCGTGCTCCGCGTTTCAATAGAGTCGTATTGTTTACGTTACAGTCTGTCTCCATGCGTTAAAAATTAAATCAACGAATGCGAATTATTTGATTGAATATATTGAATATATTTAACTATTATAAATATTTTATTATCTAGTCAAGTCTTTGATTATTTCGTTAAATCTATAAAGAAAAATGTTGTATTGTTCGGGATATTAAGTGATACCTATATAGGTATTATTTTATGGGTTTTATTTTTATTTTGCATATGGTATAGTATTGAAAACTAAACAAATCAGTATTTTAGGAACTGAACGTCTGTCATATAAAAATCTGATAACAGTCTGTATGTTAAAGTATGGCTGTTATCTGTTAAATATATGTTATATTTAGCTTTTACTTGAGGTAACATACTTTTATTTATTCAACATTTCTATGTATTTTTGCTGATTGGGAAATGTATTTGCATTTTTTTATTGGACAATAATTTTAAAACAAAGAAATTATAGTAATTTGTTTCTTTTTCATTATTTCGATGAACAAAATATGTGTAAAATACTTATCAACATCTGATTTATGTGAATAATATTGTTGTTTTGATGATGCATTCCGTAGTTATTCAAATAACTCTTAAATACATATTTGAGTTATTTATAAAACAGTATAAAAAGCGAAAAACTCCAACATATAAAACTTGATTTAATGAAACAATAACAAAATTAAAGTTACACAATTGTTATCTACAACTAAACGAGTGGTTACGATATTTATTTTTGATAAATTGAAATATATTAAATCTAAATACATATTATTTTAACTATTTAAGTAAAATAATTGAATATAATTTTAATTAAATACCTTTTTATAAAAACATACATGCTCTTTACTAATAATTATTATTGGTATCGCAAAAAATACTAATATAACATACATAGCAAGTAATAATCTAAGAGAAAAAATTTAGAAAAAATGCGGTTTTCATTTTTTGCCGCTTCAAAATATTAAATCTCACTAATGTGTAGATTCTTTATTTAGAAACATAATATAATATATACAATATATATTTACTAAAACTCTATTCTTGAAACATTTTTATTTTAATTCTTTATTTAACATTTTTAGATTCTGAACGGAGTGAAGAATGTATTGATTTTACAATGATGTGTGTTTTTTTTTTTTTTTTTGTGTCTGTCGACACGATTTGGGGCAGTAAAAATGCTTAGATTGCCTTATGAAGCAACTTTTCTGAAAGAAAAGTGAATCTATTTGGTACTTTGGGGGGTCAAAAGTAAAAAATTTCCAATATTTTTTAAATGCGACGGGAAAAACCATAAAAAAATTTGGGAAAAACGGGAGTTTTTACGCAAAACCAGTTTTCAACATAATCAAATTTTTTATTTTGCTATAACTCAAAAACTAATCGATGTAAATACTTGAAATTTTCACCAAATGTTTAGATTAGCGTTCTCTATACACCGCAGTTAAATTTTCAAAAAATTTTGACTTTTATTGAGCTATTTATAGACAATTGAAATTTTCAATTTTTTTAATTTTTTTTTTTTAAAATAACAATTACATTTTTTTGGCCGGCCAGAAAATCTTGAAAATTTAATACAAGGTTTCTTATAAGTTGTTCCTTAACTGATAAGAAAAAATCTAAAATCGTAAGTCACAACTTTTTTTTATAAGTGCTCAAAGTTCCAATTTATACGAAATATGTAAAAATCACGATAATTTGCAAGTTACTTTGTAGATAAAAATTCATAAAATTTTTTCTGTTCATACTTAAGGTTCAAAATTTAAACACTTGGTTATCTATAAGCTACTCTTCAAAAACCTTAAAAAAAATTTATACCGTACTTAGAGGAAAAAAATTTATGACTGTTTGAAATTTAAATATTTACGAAATTGCATGAAATAGCGATTTATTCTCAAACGATTTTAAATATTTGTTATAATTCAAAAAGTATTTAAAAAGTCGCAGATTTTTGAAATTTCTACCAGCTGTGAGGATTGGTATTTCCTTTATGTCATATTTTTTTCAAAATATTATATTGACTTTTAAGCCACTTATAGGCATTTAAAATATTCGATTTTTTTACATTTTTTTTTTTTTATAATCGGTGATAAAAAAAATTTGACTCGTACAAAATACTTGAAAATTTAATAGAAGATTTCACAGAAGTAGTTCTTAATGTCATTCAAAAATTATTAAAATCCATATACACAATTTTTTTTTTATAAGCGTTTGAACAGCGAATATTGACATAAAATTACATGTAAAATATAATATAATGTATAATATTCTAGACTGACAAAGATATCGGTTTTTTTTAAATCATATCATCTCCGTTCAGAATCGTTATTCGTATACAATGATATCTATCATTGCATTCAAATTTAACAAATCCATTATAATAATGACCTATCCTATAAGCGAGGTGCACTCCACCCTTAACTGTACAGCAGAGCGAGGCCCATCCGGTTCTTTTTTTTTTTTTTTTTTTTATTTTAACAAACAATTTAGAACAATATTCAAGCAAAAATTAGTCATAAAAATATCAGTGATATCGTAATAATCAATATTTCAATATTTATAAATACAAATTACAACAGAGTTAAATCAAATCGGTTATATTTTCATCAATATTATTAATGACATTTAGACATTTTATATTACATTTTGTGAAATCATGATTTTTTTATAATATACAATATGTTAAAATACTTTAAATAATTTTAATAGAATGATTAAAAAATGTAGTGTTTTCAATACTTACTTAATTTTGATCTATTAACAATTTTCTATTACTGTTCAGGAGAAATGTATTTGAGTTCATTAAAGCTAATTAAATTATTTATATTCATTAATTATTAAAGAAATAAATATTTATTGTTGATCTTGGACACAGATTATGTAAAATAGTGTTTGGTAATTGTTTTCTAAACCTGTGTCAAGAACAAACAAATATTTTACAAGCATTTGCATTTTGCAACATTCGTCAATGCCTTAAATAAAATTGTTCGCTTATTTTTCGAACACTATGAAATATATATCATACTTATTTAATATATAATAATATGAATTACTTTTTAATTTGAAGTATAGACTTCTTATATCCACATTAACCGTATGGATCTTTGTTTTTGGTCCACCCATTCCTTGCCAATTTGAGATTATTGAAATCTCTGTTTACCGAAAAAAAAACAAAGTTACTCTTTTAATACTGTTTTACGATTTTATTTTTCTTTTACAACCACAATCATTAAATAACGATAAGTGTTTTGGTTTTAGAGCTCTGCACATGAGGGAGCATCCGGACTACAAGTACCGTCCACGACGCAAGCCCAAGACGATGGTGCAGAAGAAAAACGACACCGGTGCAGTGAGTGGCAAACCGATGCCGTACTCAGTGCGCGACCTGTTACCGCAACACGACTCATCGGCCGCGAGCATCGGTAACGGTGGCGGATCGACCGCAACCACCGGCTCGATAATGATGCCAGTCGCGAGCGATCAACAGTCCGCCGCAGCCGCAGCAGCAGCAGCAGCAGCAGCGGCCGCGGCAGCCGTGGCCAAATTTCCACGTGCATACTTCTCACCGTATCACCACCATCACCACCACTATCCACCGTCATTCTACCAGCAGGTTGCCAAGGATCTGTCGGCCGCGGTGGTGGCCGGCGGAGGCAGCAACGAGGCATCCACCGCGGGGAAAGCCGTACACGACTTTGCGTTGCACGCGTTTTACGGAAGTTCGCTGTACTCGCGTGCCGTGTCATTGGCTACCGCGTGGCCGATGATGACCGCGGCCGCGGCAAATGTTACGACCAGCGGTGGTGGTGGTGACAGTGACAGCGGTGGTAGTGGTGGTGGTGGTGGTGGTGGTGGTGGTGGTGTAGGTGGCTCGGGTTGTCCGGTCAACTGCGTTGAGTGCGCCCAACACGCAGAACGCTCGCCAAGGCCGCTCTCACTTCCACCGTCGCTAACTCTACAACCACTGCCCAGGACAACACACGAGTCCTCTGCGTCATCGTGCACTCCGTCGCCACCCGCTCAAACACTCAGTCCGATCTCGACGGCCGCCTCCACCGCTTCAGCTGTGGCCACCATCAAACGGCCCATTGCTCTGATTGTGAAACCTGAGCGCGTGGTTCCGACTCACCTTCATCCGCAGCACGTCATATGAAAACCGTTGCCGGTTCTTCCGGAACCGGCCACCGGTGCAGCTACCACGGTATCATCCGTTCGACCATGTGGTTGGCCGCAGTGCTCGTCGTCCGCGACTGCGTCGTCACCACCACCACCGCGACCACCACTGCCGTCATCGTCTTCGTCGTCCTCGCCGTCTCCCTTGTCCACCCCGCCGTGGTGGCTGCAGCAGTTGCAGCAGCAGTTAATGATGTGCAGTGGCAGGAACAACACGGCTACCAGATCTACCGGACCACCACAACACACGCCGCCGACCGCTGCAGCGCAGGATAGAGCGGATTAGAGTGTACGCGGGTGATTTAAATTCAAAAGTTCTATACCCCGGTTTTTGTCACAGTAAGCGATAAACTTAATATCTAAAAAAAAAAAATCTCAGTTGATCGATAATTCCAATTTTAACATGTAGTCGAACTACAGGGATTCATATCGTAAACCGTAAATAATAAACTCATATAACCGACAAATATATCACGGTTAAAATGCAAAACTATATGTTTTTACTGTAAATATTCTTTTATTTATTATTATTTTTTACATTAGTCCCGTCTAAAAATAAAACAATTAACATCAACGAATCGATCAGTCATTAGTGATACCTTAATCAAATACATACATTATCAAAATTAAGCTGCAACGTACTAGCCATTCAGACCTATACATTATTACAGTATATAATGTATATAAAGATTAAAATAAAAATAACTATATTATTTACAGAATGCACTAAGCATATGTGTTTAATACAACTAAGAATGGTTGGGTTGAAATGTTATTTATTTTTTTTTATTAGGAAAATATATTTTCTGGTAACTTACAATATACTTAGTACTCGTTCGGTAATGATTATTTTAAATTTTATTTAAAATATTAACACATTTTTACCCCTTTCCCTCTTTTATTATATTTAATCACATATAAATGCTTATCTTATGATTCAATTATATTAATCATTAATACGATTCTAAAAAGAAGAAAACAAAAATTTCTATTGATATTCATAAATTTGTACAATAGAAAATATTTGGAAAGTTAAATCTATAGTCATTCTTACTGTCCAGTTAACTAAACACAACGGTCGGTTATTGAAGAGTATACGATTGAACTCGAAATAAAGTTTTTGATCTCAGTGACCAGTAAATATATATTTTTTAAATTACTATTGTGTTTAGTTTACTTTTCACAAGTATAATACAAAATATAGACCAAAATATTATTTCAGTGACAAACCATAAGATAAAAAGTCAATTCGATTTTCATTATTATTATTATCCAAGTAATTCAAGTGAAAAAAAATTGTTTCACTGTTAATGTTCCATAATATTCTTATATTAAATAAAATAAAATATTTAATATTTGTTCGTTGTTAAATTGAAATAAAAGAAAAGAGGATAAAAGTAACAAAAAAAGAAAGAAAAGAATAATAATTTTAAATAAAACTCCATTATACATGATTTGTATCAATTTTATTAATTAGAAAACATTCATCAACAAAAGAAAAACTTTAAGATTGAATTATTTTTTCATATATTATAAAACACAATAGCAAGTATTTCTTGTATAAAAATATCTTTATTTTAATCATAAAATAATATAAATTAAAAATACAATTATTCAAAAGATTATGTCTATATGCCAAGCCTATTTATCATAGTTATTAATCATACTTTTTTTATGTGTTATATTTAATTAATCAGATTCTTAAATGTTTCACCTACAATTGTAAGATTAGATTTGACATAAACATTTAAAATATGTTTGAAAAACATATTTTGTGGTCATATTTGTGGTGCATATATGTGATCTTGAAATATCATTTGAAAATGAATGAACTCTAAAATATGCAAAATGACATTTTTTTAAAAATATTTAATCATAAAAAAATATTGGTTAACCTATTTGTTTTCTGTACAAAAATGTCTGCCCTAGATATAAATCAAAAGCATTAATTTCGTAATGATAATGATGTGCAATGGAATGCAAAAAAGTACCTGAATTGCCTACTGCCTCGCCGTGTGGCACGTAATTAAGAATAAAAATCCCGTCTAATATCTTATAATTATACTGTACGAGTATATACAAAACACATGCATTATTTATTTAAGCTATGTGACATTCAAATATTTTGGTTTTATTTTGAAATATTGTTAGCTATTTACGGAATGTAATTAACAGCTCACAATGAATCCAACAATCTAACAACAATGTATCAAAATCTTTTATTTGATATTAGTTTTAAGTTGTATTATTACGCTCACTGTGGAGAGTAAGATATTGTTTTTCTTATTAGATTTATCTACAATGATTATATATATAAACTATGACAACATTTATCACTATATCAATGAGATACGTCTATAATGATTGGATTTAATTAATATTCTAATTTATTCCAACATAATGTTTTTTGTGCAATATAATTTTGTGATTTTTTTTTTCAATGTTAACAAAATGTATTTATTTCGTTTATAGTCATGATTTATATTGTAGGCAGATATCTTTTGTTCTATGTACTATAGAGATCAATTTAATGTTAAGTTAATAAATATCGGGAACTAACTTCATCTTATTAACTATTATTATTTGTTTATTTAAAATTACAATAATGTTGTGACAACTAGGTCATTGGATAATGATGTGTTACTTTTAAAATGTATTGGAATATCATATAATATTTATTTATTTGTAATTATATAATAATAAATTATGAAAATTAAGTTGAATAAAACCAATACTGTTATTAAGATTATATTTGTTATTTTTTCAAATACATTTATGTATTTTTTATACATTTAGGAAAATAGATAGTAAAAAGTAAATTTTCTTAGCACAGTTATAAAGACGTTATATACAATTACATTTTCTTCAGATTAGAAGATTCATAATTCATACCCGAATGATTAATAATAATGTGAAAAATACGATTACGTTGTATTTTTAGTTTGCTCCGACTGTAATATATATGGGCAATATAGTCTTATAAAAATAAATATTTATAATTGTTGGTCTTTTTAATTAACGTAACATTTATACGTAAGTTATATAAATTAAAAATTACAATTAACTATAAACGTATACAAACATATTAAAAAAAAAACTTAATGCTTTCGTTCACTGCATATTAGTATGAATCATTTTAAGGTTTTAAAATATAACTGATTAATCTGCAAATGATTGAAATTAGAAAATAGCCTAAGAAAAAACATAATGATTTATTATTTTTAAACTTCCTAACCGAAGTTTTATAGTTAATTTTTTTTTTTTTATATATAAAATTGGATTTTTTAAGATCAAACAAGAATCTGAATTTGTAAACAGTGCACTGATATTGATATTTCTTAATTTTTCACATACCGTCGAAAGTATAGAATCGATTTTTGATAAGCGACTTGTCTTGAAAAAACAAAACATCTGTACAAACTACAGGGGGCTACTTTTCCTTTCTCACACCTGAAGATCGTTTCGCGCACCTAAACTCTGGGTACACCAATCATTACCGGACACTCAACATTACCATTACATCCCATTACAAGTAACGTAACTAGTAGCATCATATTTTCAAGTGGACTCTTCCGAAAATGTTTTTGTTCCCACTGAAAAGCTTGACAATAGAACGTTTACTGTCACAAAATTCCAGATGTTTCGCGAGCCATTCACGCGCGAGTGATAAATATGTAAGTAAAAAAAAATACTACAAGATGACTAGATACTTGTATAATATTGAGATGAGCCGATGGCGACGTCACGTCCTTGTGAGGGCAAAATTCGATATTTTTAACGCTTCAAATTGTATCCTTTGTTGGTGACAAAAGGGCGACTGGTACTATAGTTCGAACGAGTGATGCAGCGGCGGTGGAGTGTTAGGTTTATTTCTGAAACGACGCGTGAAAGAGTAAGTAGAAAAATGTAAAATAAATATAAAAGGATTTTCGGCGTGGCGTCGGCGGTGATGTCTGCGTTTTCAAAGGCAAAGTTGTACCGCGTGCGGTGACCATCGGGATGTGGTGTGTAGGTTGTCTCGAAGAGGTTCGGTCTTGGATTATCGTCGGCGTACCAGCGTGCATGTGTGCACGTACGTGAGCATTAGTGTGCATGCACGTGCCCTCGTCAACCGCGTCGGTACGAATGTCGGGTGTGGTACGAAGCAGACACACTGTCGCCGTCGAACACGCGTGATCGGAATTTGATATTTTTCGGTGGCTACATTATGCACGACCGCGATTGTACGTAATACATGGCGTGCGCGTTCGAAGAGAGAATAGACGAGGAAAAAAAATGTTTTGTAAAATAATAAACAGCACCGGCAGCCACGTCATGAATAATACCGTAGCAGTCGTCGTAGGATTTGAACGGCACCAAAAGACGAAAGGAGGGAAAAATAAACGACCGAGTTCCATCGGGTACATCGAGCACAGCGTAACACGCAATAATTATATACATATTATACGCTTGGCATAAAATAAATACAATAAAACGGTATGCACGATCAAGCGATGCACGCTGTAAGGCGTGAAAAATCGCAGTGTTTGCGCGCGCGCCTTTCACTTGTCATCAATGACCACGGTAACGATATCGTTTCCGTATTTCCTGAAGTTTTTGACCGGAAGCAGAAATTCGGCGAACTGTGCTTCTGTGCGCGTACGACAGGGGGTCCAGGCGTGTGCTATAAATAGATACACGGACGCGCACGAGTACCGGTGCAACGTATTCGCGTGCAGACGAACATTGGTAACCTGCGGTGCTTCGACCGCGACTTATATTTCATACACATAAAACGGACATGATCGTGGCATGCCGGTGAATTAAAAGAGACAGATGGATGCAAACAAATTCTGGTTTATTTTAAATGTGAGAACATTATTTTCAAATTGACATAGGTCTGATAGTGTTAAAATATGTCAAGTTAAATTTAATTTACAGCCTTTTTAAAATGTAATACGCATACATTTTTCATAAATAATAATTATTTAAATCTAAAAAAAATTACAAACATAATTTGTACACAAAAATATGTTAAAATAAAGTAAATATATGACTAAATTAATATATAAGTAATATTTAGTTGATTGCAGTGGGAGAAAATCTTAAAAATAAACATCAAAGTTGTTTATTATGGAATCAAATATTAAGCAAATTTATACAATATTAGGCAGCCTAAGTCATATGACACATATCTGTTTCGTGGATATGTAACTAAAAATTATTAACAAGACTATACATACATCAAGAATGTTGTAGGGAAAAATTATTTATGATAATCGACTAATTAGGAAACACTTCAAAAATTAACTTTTGGCAATCTACGCATGCATTTTATCCCACTGTGTGGTGGTTTGATTCTTACATGATTTTGGGATATAAAGTTGCTTATGGTGTACGAAGCACATTTGCGCAGCAATTGACCTGTATGGACTTATGGTCGTTTACGATTCCGCGAAAATATTCATATTTTTAGTAGGTACAGATTATATTTAACTGTTGCTCTGATACCTCATTGTTACTTAAAAGATACAACATAGTACTAAAGCTACTAACAATGTATTACCGAAAATTAATATGTTTATTGGAAAATTTTCACACAGTAACAAATGCTTATTTCACCCTTCTGTGTTTCGTAGAAACTTCTACATCTCTCCAATTACAATATTGTTGTTTCGAAAACTGTACATAAAATATCTATAACTTAACTATGTATAAAAAACTATACATTATAATAAACTTTTGGCGATAAATTTCACCGTATCATAAATAACAAATAAAGATATAAATAAAACAAATTTGAAATATTGGTTCAAAACAATCATAGTTTAAAATAATTAGGCATGGAGAGATAAAAAATTATAATTATATATTGTTTGTATAATCCATAGTCAAATAATCCATATAAATATTGTTTTAAGCAAAACCAATTTAAACTTCTTTGTAATTCGAGTAAAAATATTAATTATGAACTAATTAAATTTTTTATTTAATTTCATAGCCCAATATTAATGATTATTTTAAAGTTAAAAAATATTACAAACATTTGTTTTTATATTTGTCAAAATGTCAGGAGATATAAAATACAGTAAAAAAAAAAAGTATTTATATTTAAAAATGAAATCATATGACATGTTGAATGGATTACAACAGTTTTTTTTTTTTACATAAAGATCATTTTAGATTGAAAAAACATTCAAACAAAAGTTACTCTTTCTCAAGAATGTATATCATTCAAATGAAATGTATAAATATAAAAATCAACATTCCCCATTTCATTTTCACACCAAGCTTTTCCTCATGAAAAGAGCAATATATGAAAGAGAAAATCAATAACAATAAAATCAGATGTATTTTAGATGATGAAAAAAGGTAATTAATATAGTAGTATAATTACTATAATTCGTACTGTATGAAAAAAGGAAATATTGTGAACATGTAATAAAGATTTAATTATTATATAAAGTGGTAGGTATAAATTAAATAAATATACTATATATTTTATAAATTCCAGTAAATGAGGTATACATAACCAGTGGCGAATGCAGGGGGGTTGACCCCCCCCCAAATATATTATAGTATTGTTAAATTAGAAATTACTTATTATCGTTTAAAATTACAAAGCACTTCCCGTAAATTATCATAAAATTCTATCACACAACTAAAAACTTAGACATCGAATTATCTTATAAATATAAATAATAGAATAACATATAGTGTATTACACAATGATATAATATGACTGATAAGAAATATGGTGTACAATAAACTAGGATATAACCTAACCTAACCTACACAATGATATAATATGACTGATAAGAAATATGGTGTACAATAAACTGGCCAGTCGTGTCACACGACTCGTGTGACATATAATGGCATCACTCGTTACAAGTGTATTCAATAATGTAGTGTATTATAATTATAATAATAAACTATTTTACATTTTACAGCTATCCAAAGATAATATTTTTAAAAAATCCCTCCCGAAATTTTTTCCTGCGTTCGCTCCTGCACATAATAGTACAATATGATGTATGCAATTCTACCTTATCCAATTGGAAGTACCTGCGATTGTTACACTTACACATAATTGAACTCTTCGCGTTATTTGGACTCTTTTAAACTAAATTTATGTGATTATGTGTATTTATAGAACAAATAACTGTGCAAATTAATGAGTCTTCAAATTAAAATTAAGGTATTCATTGAAATAATAGGTATAAAAAAATTCCGTGGTCTTAGAAATTTGTTTCTGATAAGGGAAGTAGGCTTAGGTGATGGACAAAACAAAGTAATTGTAAATAATAAAATAAAAGTGGTGAATGAGGTAAAAAGAGAGAGAATAATAGTTGCGACAATAAAATGATTATAACGAATTTCTTTCATGTAAATGAAATGCATATAATTAAAATCATATGAGGAGATGTGCGTATTGTTTGGGCAGTACAACGGAGTTATGGTATGAGTTTGGTACACAAATATCATATTTTCTAAAAAAAAAAAAAATGTATTTATTATGAATTCAATATTGTATATTTACACAACTCTTAATATTATATTATACACGTGCAGTACCAATTCATAAATAATAAGTATAACACAAATAATATTATATTAAATATTGATTGCAATTGAGTAATATTTCATAGCACGTATTTCTGCGTTGCAGCGTGTAGAGTTATAAAATGTTAAAAGGGGTTTTTAACTGTTCCTAAATATTCAAATCGTTATTTAACGTAAATCGATATCCAATATTCTCAGACGACAACCGTCCACAGTTATTTTTGTTATAACTATTATTATTACTATATTTATGAACTTCGAACAAAACACAATATTTTCAGCCCTATCGCGAAAATATCAACAGCTTCAAATACAGACATACCTATATGTATATCTTGTGTCAGGTAAATAAACGTAGCATTCAAACCGTTTTATATGCAATTGTTTCTAAACTCAGCTACGGCCACCCTTCAAAGCTTCAGTCAATACTAGGTACCGGGAAATAAACCATCAAGATCGGCGATCGGCGTTGGCTAAAAATATAGATTGATAAACACGAACATATCACAACAACAATAAAATATATAATAATTCGGCTATTGCGTGACGCGTATTGTTGGACATAATATCATGATGGTGAAAATTTCGAAAATGTCAGAGCCGTGGGATGCTCTCAAACAGCTATAACCAATACTATATTGCTGTAGCACAGTTGAATTGGATTGCATTTATACTACAACTATAATGTTACATTCAGTTTTAGATTTTGTTTGACGATACTTTATATTAGGTTTTATAAAAATGGAAAAATTTCACCGACTATATACTCTGTATGTATAGGACACGTGGCATTTGCATCACCATATATTATTGTCATATGAGGTAAATGTTATGCAGTCATCTGCGGTACACAAATAAATAGTAAAGATGACAATAACGTACATTATTATTATGTAGAAATAGCGAAGAAGATATACTGCGACGGTTTACATTTTTTATGCGATACATGTATAAAAAATATTATATTATATATAGAAAAAAATACAAGTATGAGCTATATATATGCTTCATCTACGTCACATATTTTTACTCGCCAAGGCTCTTACAAGCAAATACGGGTTTGTTATGTTTTTTTGTATGTTCATAGTGTAAACCCTATAAGGGTAAGAACAAAAATACATACGCCAATCGCCACGCGCGGGTAATGACGATCGTTGCATACATTGCACGCACGAGTATAAACAGCTATACGGAACCGACGGTGGTTAAAATGGGCCAAGACACGGAACTCAGTGGAGAGGGAGGAAGGACGAGAAACATAAGAAGCGTCGGAGAAATAATATAAACCCCCTCCCATGAGCGGGTAAAATGGCGGAAATGAAAGAAAGAAAAAGAAAAAAAGATAGCGCCGATGTTGGTGGGTTGGCTTATTATTATTATTATTATTATTATTATTACATTCTCCGCTGGGGCATTATTCTCTGCCGCCACATAATAATAGCGACTACGGTAAAACCTTATACACACTGCGCTCCTTCTTGTGTTTCTTATCTGTGCGTTTCCACACCCTTTTAAAAATTGTTACCCCCGCAGCATTCTTCTTTATAATACGTTTCATGCAGCGGCGGTAGCGG
Source organism: Sipha maydis (assembly GCA_034509805.1). Taxonomy (NCBI): domain Eukaryota; kingdom Metazoa; phylum Arthropoda; class Insecta; order Hemiptera; family Aphididae; genus Sipha; species Sipha maydis. The sequence continues at coordinate 209,834 of JASXSY010000606.1, forward strand.
TCGTCGCAGTCGCCGCCGCCGTCGCCACTGCTGAAGAATTCTGTACCTCCCCTGCCATCATACAATCACATCGGCTAAAGTATACGTAAATATGTATTATATATACAGTGTAGTGTTTCGCGCGCGCGTAATGTACGCCACTTAACCTAACCACCTCATCCTCGCCGTATCCTTTTCTTCGTCTTACGGTATTTTATTTATAAAGTCACACCATCACTACCACCGATGACGACCACCTTGTGCCTGCGTCCTCGCCGCTTGCGTTAACACAGACAATAATATTTTAATACTTTATGTATATAAAACCGTCAGTCACAACCCTACGCCATCCTCATATCGTTGTTCTCCCTCCTCAAACTCTATCTCGGATCTTTCCTCTCTCTCACTCTCTCTCCCCTTACACACACCCATCACCTCACCCTCTCATAATATCTATCCATCTGATTTATATTATATGGCTCGCCAACGACGACGAGTACAAATTGTGAATCGTCTTTATCTCGTCGTATTATTGTTCCCCGCAAAACAAATGCGCCTAGTCGGCGGCTAATACCCACTAGACTTTTTCACGCCCTTGCCTGCATCTCACGCGTTTTCCGCTTTTATGGGGTTCAGTGGTGGTGGTTCACATTCTTCACTACAAACACATACACACACACACACACACACACACACACATGTATATTTACTGTAAACGAAAACAACGATTGTTTTTATCGCGGTCGCACGCGCCACCGTTCACTTGGCACTACAATGGGTAAATATTAAATTTATATATATATATATATATATACCAGCAATGAAGTGTTTTGTTATTTTCAATCTACACACACACACACACACACATACACACCATGGTCACGTGCGGACGATATTCATACTTTGTTATCCGAGTACATCGAAAAATTGTGACCGAGCACGTGTCATTATTATGATCACTATATTATTCGTATACTCGAATTTAGTACTTCTGTAGACCTTCAATTGTCAAAATATCACTGTTACTGCCATTGTATTAAAACTTGAATTGAGTTTTGATTTAAATATTTTATTACGTATTTTTTATATACATTATTTCTTTTAAAAATACATATATATATATTAAATACACATTTACAAAATTCTTCATTTAGACTTTGTTCATTATTAATCTTTTTCGTTATTATTGTCATTACTAATATACTTACGGAATAATTTTTTTTTTCAGAATAAATGATTCTGAACAATGTCTCAACCAAGAAAAAATGTGTATAAAAATAAAATGTGTTTAATTAAAGATGTCTTAAGGCCTTTCAAGATTATTCTTACAGCTCATATCCATCGACACAAGATAATCAGTTTATTACTTACATGGATATTTTATTAAATATAAGCTTAACACCACAGGACCAACTACTAGTGTATTACCAGATACATAAATTAGTCTTCCCGACAGACTTTCCGCATCTTATACAATCGTCGTTTTAAACAAAAATTTTCTAGACTGTTTGGACTGGAGATTTATTGGTCCGTTTCCTTGTAATAAATTAAATAAATCGTGGAAAATGAAATTTTCATTTCTAAAATCATGACTACAACTCGCTAAAATAAAATAAATAAAAATAAAATATTATTATTAAAAAGGCTATTTTTTCTAAATTTTTCTAACGAGATATTACACATTTGAAACAATTATGCCTAGTCAATACGCAAGTATACACAAACGTATATTAGGTTAAACACCCAAGAGTATGTAGAATATTATAGAAGTGTTTTGGAACAGTAATAATTAGTAATTTTTTAATTATAGCTTTTTAAGTTCTAATAATAATAATTAACCATAATAAATAAAACATCGTTGTATCAACTACACCACAAAGAACATAAAAATAATATTATTCATACACTTACCCTCTGCAAAATTATCCATACTTCAGTTTCAAAAAAAAAAAAAAAATTATTAACTTTGTACATGCAAACCGTATAGATCGCTAAACGTGAAAGACAGAATAATCCGTGGTGTGGCCCCGTCAATCGACATTTCTGTTCCCTTATCGTAATTTTATTGGCTTGATAAGATATAAAAGTTTCTTATAATACAAAATATTGTTCAATTAGATTATTACTTTAAATAATTTGATATCAAGTAACATAATAATCGTACTTTTATAAATGGGTTTTGGCAAGTTAATTAAGAATACAGACCACTGTGCGGCGGGTTGATTTATGCTATTTTATGCTATTTATACGGTCAGATCACGGAGAGGTGTAGTATAAGACACTTGATATTAGTATTCGAGGGTGGAAAATTGTCGTATATATGTGAATAATTGTACCATTATAGTTGAATCAACTAATTTATAGTATAGATCAGGGGTGGCTAAAAGGTCGATTGTGATATGAGTTCGAGTCGATCGCGACTTCCTTTCAGAAAAGAGTTAAAATAATTATTTTTTTTTTTGTACATTTATAAATCTTTGTTCAAATAAAAAAATTAAAATAATAACAATTAATAAAAAATATATATGGTAATAATATATTGTATTAAATAACTATGAAAAACAAAACTATACATTGAAATTGAATAGGTGTAATTGAAAAATGTATGTATGTTGTACATATTCTAATGCATATTCCGTATTAAATAATAGCATTTATCGCTTCGTATAAATTGATAAAATATTTATTAAAATATGTGTTTTGTAAAATTATAAAATTAAATTTATTATTACTTCTTGATATTTTAAACCGAATAAATAAAATAAGAGCAACATGCATGTATATAAAATACATTTTTGTTAGTTACAACCATTTTTCTTTTTCGATCGTAACAACCTAGAAAAACGCAGAAGTTGATCACAAGTCATTAAAGTTTGAAGTTTGGCTACCCCTGGTTTATATAGATCTACTAAAAAAAATTTTTATTTTTACAAATTATATAATGTGTAACAAAAGTTTAAAACTTATTTCTAATATTTTTTAGGTCTTGTAAAATTAAGTATAATTCATAAGGTTATAGGTAGATCATTTTTTGTATTGATAGTAGTGTAAAATATTATATTGAAACATACTGATTACAAACTTGATTATGCATTAGAAATACAATTAAATATGTTGAATTATAAAAAAAAAACCTTAAAAATTATAAATTTTTGCTGTATGTCACCGTTTTTATTTAGTTTAACAAATTAATTATTATTTTTTGTTCAAAAACTTACATAACTCACATAATAAGTGTTTATCTAGTTAATTTTTTTATTATGATTTTGAGATAGAGCAATACCGACTGTTTTCTCAAACATTGAGAATTAAAAAATAATTTTGTTTCAATACTTTCAATTGTAAATCTATACAAATTATTCTTTAATTTTTTATAATTTGTTTAAATTAAATAAGAAATTACACATAAATGGTAATTTAGAGAAATCAGAATGTGAAACTGTATCATATACATGATATACATATATATGTATCGTATTTCTTAATTAATTAACGTACTTTATTTTCAATCTCAACAAAATGTTTACTATTAAAAAAACTAACCGGATGGGCCTCGCTATGCTGTACAGTTGGGGGTGAAGTGTGACTCTTCATAGGATAGGTCATTATAATGGATTTGTTAAATTTGAATTCAATGATAGATATCATTGTATACGAAAAACGATTCTGAACGGAGATGATATGTTTGTCTAGAATATAATACAATATTATTAATAAATATTGTAATAGGTATATTTTATTTTGAAACGAAAAATTTAGAAAAATCGAAAATTTAAATTGTCTATAAATAAGTCAAAATATGTCAAAATACTTTGAAAACTTAACCATGTATAAAGAACGCTAATATAAAGATTTGGTGAATATTTCAAGTTGTTGCGATTTTTGGTTTTTGAGTTAGAACATTTAAAAAAAATGTAATTTGTAAAAACGTGATTTTGCGTAAAATTTCTCGTTTTTTCGTAATTTTTTATCGTTTTTTTCGATTTTTTTAAAAAGTATTGAAAAAGTTGGATTTTTGACTTACCAAAGTACTATCTACATTCACTTTCCTTTCAGAAAAGTTGCTGTTTAAACAAATCGAAGCATTTTTACTGCTAAAAAAGGTGTCGTCAGACACAAAAAAAAAAAAAAATAAAAAATAAAAAAAATAAATAAAAAAAAAACACACATCATTGTAAAACCAATAGATTCCATCACTCCGTTCTGAATCTAAAAAAATACAGTTATTAACCCTTTATACGCACATTTGGAATAATATTACAGTATTTTTAATACATTATGATCAACACTTTTTACGTAACGTAGTATTATTTCTTACATCAATAGACGATTTTGGATTTTATTATTTGATTTGAGATTTATAGAATAAATGTTTAATTCGTATCACAATAAATTACCATATCTACCACATACTATATGTGATATACATGATGTAATAACTTAGTTGCTTTATATTTCTCACCACAAAAAGACTTGTACTCCGCTATTATATGTATTTCATTTTTGATTTAATTGTCCATTTCTTGCTTTATTTTAGTTGTAACCATTGTCATGCGATTTAACGATTAATTACAGATACCTCCTGCGGATTATAATCGAAACTTAAGTCTGCCATCGTTTCACTAATAAGCGTTTACACTTTGTTGTAATATAACGTAGGTACATGCACGAACGGCGACGGTGGCATTAACGTGCGTGTGTATATTTAAATGTGGTAATATTCCTGCGAATTTAGTGCGCGACTGATCGGTGAATTTATTATGCGACCAGCCAGCCATTATGTGGCATACCTAACGCCCGGTCCTAAGATTAGACGGGATCGTGGTATCCACTATATAATGTCGAAGGTAGTAGCAATAAATACAACGACGGAGGAATACTGCGCGATGGTGGTTATAGCCGGTCTTCCTTCAGGCGATAATTCACGAACTAGGATCCGGACATCACGTCTATATACGGGATATAATATGTATATCTTATACATTATACACGTTATGATAATAATAATAATAATAATAATAAAAGTAATGCTATGGTCGGCGTACTAAAGATGAATATTTACAGCGGTGGAAACGGCGGTGGTCACCGATCTATTTTCTATATCTCCCATGCATCGGATAGTGACGGAAGGGAAACCTCGATGAGGAAAATAAAACTTTTTCCGCCTGTCGCCTGTTACCACTATCGCCTTATAAACCACTATATATTGTACTGCACGCATACGTATATATATATATATATATATATATATATATATATATGTACATACATCTATATATTGTTATTACTATTATCGTCGATATATAATAATATAATATATACGCGCGCGTGACCGCGTGTTTTATATTTTCTTTTTCTCGGGGAGACCTACGCGTATGCATGTACCCGCGAACCGATAAAAATCGTAATTTCCTTTTTTTGACCAACACGTCGCTTATCCGGCCGACCCCGTGCACGCGTAAAAGGTGGCAATGTATGTCATTTTATTTTCCAGCTATTATTGCTGTACCGCGTAAGTTATCTGGTGACTCGGGTGACGTTCATGAATAATAAACTGCGGTCACCTTTAGCCATAAGCCTCGCTTCTGCACGCCTTATAATACACACAAGCACACCACTTTCTATTCGTCTTCGACCCTCTCTTGAAGTTCTCCATCTGATGCTAAGATTTCCGTTTTAAATTTATCTCCAACCACGGTGTACACCATGACGACGTACGAATGCTGAAAAACGCACCAAATATGCTATTATTAATATTATTATTATTATTATTATTATTATTATTATTATTATCATCATCATCATCTTCTTTTCCGTTCCTAAGTTTGTCGTATAGACCCTATAATACGAGTATATTAGTATGTTTATGCACGAGTTAGCATCCGTTTCGTTGTAATTATTATAACGGTATTCTGCTAACTGACTTTCAAGTTGTACGCTATGTTTCCGTAAAACGTCAATTAGTATTTAATATATAATGTACTCGTATAGCAACACCTGCCTGCTTCTAGACAATTAACATTTACAACTTTACAGTATAAGTTACGATATACAGAATCTGAAAATGAAATTAAAAATTAAAAAAAAATTAAATTAAAGATCATAACTTTTATTTTGTTTGATTATAATTTCTTATAGGATCTAATCCAGATTCTAGTAATTACCAAAATCATTTATTAAATTAACGTTAAAAAAAGATATAGGTAATTTTTATAGTAAAAGAAGAACCGGATGGGCCTCGCTCTGCTGTACAGTTGGGGGTGGAGTGCACCTCGTTTATAGGATAGGTCATTATTACAATGGATTTGTTAAATTTGAATACAATGATAGATATCATTGTATACGAATAACGATTCTGAACGGAGTTAATATGTTTGTCTAGGATATAATACATTGTTATTTATAAATATTGTAAAAAGTATATTTTATTTTGAAACGATAAATATATTTTTCAATTAGGATAGGTTGGCAGTTGCATTCAGCGACATAGTTATATTATTTAAAAATAATGCATGTAGTTATTATAATAATACCTTATATTAACATATAGCATCAATTTTAATATTTATATATGTGATATCGTATAATGTATCTTAGTCATTACACATGTTGACGACGTTGACGTTGATACTTGATTGCGACTTTTAAAATGAACAATGGATTTATGTAATTGATAAATTAAATAATTTCAACATCTCCAAAGTTTTTTAGTTACGATAAGTTTAACTTATATTAAACCTTACATTAAATTTTCAAGAGTTTTCGGTCTGCCAATTAAATTTGATAGATGTTTAAAACAAAAATCTTACAAAAATCGAAAATTTAAATTGTCTATAAATAAATCAAAATATGTCAAAATACTTTGAAAACTTAACCATGTATAAAGAACGCTAATATAAAGATTTGGTGAATATTTCAAGTTGTTGCAATTTTTGGTTTTTGAGTTAGAACATTTAAAAAAAAAAATGTAATTTGTAAAAACGTGATTTTGCGTAAAATTTCTCGTTTTTTTGTAATTTTTTATCGTTTTTTTCGATTTTTTTAAAAAGTATTGAAAAAGTTGGATTTTTGACTTGCCAAAGTACTATCTACATTCACTTTCCTTTCAGAAAAGTTGCTGTTCAAACAAATCGAAGCATTTTTACTGCCAAAAAAGGTGTCTTCAGACACAAAAAATAAAAAATAAAAAAAAAACACATATCATTGTAAAACCAATAGATTCCATCACTCCGTTCAGAATCTAAAAATAATTAATAGTTGTTAATTTCGTCCTCTTACTGTCGAAAAAATAGCTAATTCTATACAATCTTCATAGTACAAAGCATTTTTTATTTCAAGTATATTAATGCCTTAAATAAAAGTATTTTATTTCATGTGCTTTAATTTACACAGTATTGGTGCTATGCAATGCATTCTTAAATCTAGAAAATTATTTTAAGAGTCATACTTGGACTTAATACAGCAATTTTCCAATGTTGTATGAGTTAAATGTCTACATATATAATAAACTGTTATTTTCCACAACTATACTATTTATAATAGTAATATAGTATATAATACATACCTAAAATCATAGCCATTACTCATAAATTTTATTACATAAAATGTGAGTATATAATAAATAGCATTTATAATTATCATAAGTAGACTTTCGAGTAATAAGAAACGATAGTGAACACTAAAATGTAGTGTTAGCCAATGATATCAATATTTCGATAAGATATCGATATCGTAACTTATTTTTCGGTTTTTCGATATCGATATCGAATTAAATGTAATCGATTTAAAAAAATATCGTTAAAATCCAATCTTTTCACTAATCTTTTATTATAATTTTTTATATTTTATCTAATTTTCATTAATCTGTCAAATATTAAACTTCACTTTTGGAGCATTACTATTAGTAATAAGTTAAAAATATATACTAATTTTCTATATATTTTTATTGAAACGCTTTTACTTGGTGCCAGTTGGTAATTCCTATACTTTCAAATTGAATTGGGAATTTCGAAAAGGGCTCATATCTGAAAATTAAAATTAACATCAAACAATTTCGAAAAGGACTCATATCACCGAGATAAGTCCTTTTCGAAATTTTTCTAAAAATAAGATGTTTTTTTCGTCACAATAGAAAACAGATTTGGGCCCTTTTCGCTCAAAAAAATATTGGTCTATATGTGTAAATGAAAATAACGTGGAAAAATCTGTTTTGATCAAAACTCGAGATGGGCCCTTTTCAAAATTCCCAATTCAATTATGTTATTATATTTTTAATTTTAGATTCTAAACGGAGTGAAGAATGTATTGATTTTACAATGATGTGTGTTTTTTTTTTTTTTTTTTTTTTTTTTGTGTCTGTCGACACGATTTGGGGCAGTAAAAATGCTTCGATTGCCTTATGTAGCAACTTTTCTGAAAGGAAAGTGAATCTATTTGTGACTTTGGGGGAGTCAAAACTAAAAAATTTTAAATATTTTTTAAATGCGACGGGAAAAACCCTAAGAAAATAAGGGAAAAACGGGAATTTTTACGCAAAACCAGTTTTCGACATAATTAAATTTTTTATTTTGCTATAACTCAAAAACTAATCAATGTAAATACTTGAAATTTTCACCAAATGTTTATATTAGCGTTCTCTATACACCATTAATTTTTCAAAGTATTTTTACTTTTATTGAGCTATTTATAGACAATTGAAATTTTCAATTTTTGTATGTATTTTTTTTTAAAATAACGATAAAATTTTTTTGGCTGCCCAGAAAATCTTGAAAATATAATACAAGGTTTCTTATAAGTTGTTCCTTAACTGATAAAAAAAATCTTAAATCGTAAGTCACAATTTTTTTTTATAAGTGCTCAAAGTTCCAATTTATACGAAATATGTAAAAATCACGATAATTTGCAAGTTATTTTGTAGATAAAAATTCATAAAATTTTTTCTGTTCATACTTAAGATTCAAAATTTTAACACTAGGTTATCTATAAGCTACTCTTCAAAATTCTTTAAAAAAATTTTTACCGGAATTAGAGAAAAAAATTTTATGACTGTTTGAAATTTAAATATTTACGAAATTGCATAAAATAGCGATTTATTCTCAAACGATTTTTAATATTTGTTATAATTCAAAAAGTATAAGTCGCAGATTTTTGAAATTTCTACCAGCTGTTAAGATTGGTATTTCCTTTATGTCATATTTTTTCAAAATATTATATTAATTTTTAAGCCACTTATAGGCATTTAAAATATTCGATTTTTTTTTATAATCGGTGATAAAAAAAATTTAGCTCTTACAAAATACTTGAAAATTTAATAGAAGATTCCACAGAAGTAGTTCTTATTGTCATTCAAAATTTATTAAAATCCATAGGCACAATTTTTTTTTATAAGCGTTTGAACAGCGAATATTGACATAAAATTACATGTAAAATATAATATAATGTAGAATGTTCTAGACTGACAAACTATATTGCTGTATGCAACTGCCAACCCATCTTAATTGAAAAATATATTTATCGTTTCAAAATAAAATATACTTTTTACAATGTTTATAAATAACAATGTATTATATCCTAGACAAATATATGAACTCCGTTCAGAATCGTTATTCGTATACAATGATATCTATCATTGCATTCAAATTTAACAAATCCATTATAATAATGACCTATCCTATAAGCGAGGTTCACTCGACCCCTAACTGTACAGCAGAGCGAGGCCCATCCGGTTTTTTTTTTAAATGCTCTAACTCAAAAACGAAAAACTGCAACAACTTGAAATTTTCACCAAATCTTTATATTGACTTTTTCTATATATGGTTAAGTTTTCAAAGTATTTTGATATATTTTGACTTATTTATAGACAATTTTTCTAAATTTATTTAGATTATTTTAAATAATTTAACTATGTCGCTGAATGCAACTGAATATATTTATCGTTTCAAAATAAAATATACTTTTTACAATATTTATAAATAACAATGTATTATATTCTAGACTAACATATCATCTCCGCTCAGAATCGTTTTTCGTATACAATGATACCTATCATTGAATTCAAATTTAACAAATCCATTATAATGACCTATCCTATGAAGAGTCGCACTCCATCCCCAAGTGTACAGCAGAGCGAGGCCCATCCGGTTCTTTTTATTAAGTAATTTTATAAAAAGAAACAGTAAAAATCTGTAGTTTCATTTAATATTATCTATAAAAGTTTTAAATATTTTAGCATTTTACATCAATATATCACGATACGATAACGAAAAAAACAAAACGATATCGTTATTGAAAACTATATCGTTGGCCAACATTACTAAACTAGGTTAAGAAATGTATAACTACTATATAGTTTATACTGTAGTATTATTATAGAAAAAAAGTCCATTCTTATTTGTTTTTTGCTATCACTATCCATTATTCCCTTCTTTAACCTTTTTCTAATACGATCCATGTTAAATATTTATATTACATTAACATCTCGCTATTATTTCAACTTCTAATATATATTGTTTATGTTATGCGTATTGCCATCAAGAACCTGTGTTATGAAAAAGAAACGAAGGAGCTTTCTTTCTCTTTCTCTCTCTCTCTCTCTCACGCACACACAAACCACTCCGTATTTATCTTGAGCATGCGCGTGTAATGCACAAGCAATGGCGGCGGAAAATCATGCGCGCCAAACTTTAGTCATAGGCCGCCGGTAATTACAGTCGCGTTGTTCGCATTAATATCAAAACGGAACATCGCGTAAATATCGTCGTAATTGCGGAACTTTTGTTTTTGCCTCAGTTTTATCCGTGATTTTCCTTACCCATGTATCATTCACCCACACACGCACACACACACCACAACAAACATACAGCGTTAATGCATCGAGTTTTCAAACTCTTAACGCACGCGCGACGACATCCGAAGATTGAATGTTTCCTGCATGACGATGAGCTTACAGCTATCGCATTCGCGTTTCCTTTGCCAACGTGTCGCAATATAATTGATAATATAATACGATTATAATACGTTATCTGCGAACAGAGTTACCATCGCCGGTAGCGGGTTTGGTGGGTGTCATCCGCCTACGTCGTGATTCCCTAAGCAAATCTTCATCGTTATCTTCACGATGACACGTGGAGTGTACGTAGTGTACAATATAAATACAATAATCGAAAGCAATCAAAAGTTTATAATAATTCTTGATATAATAATGTATTATACTTCATGTGAAATTCGGCAACGGAAACCAGTTAATATATTCACTTAGATATGTATGTATATCTTACATCTATATGCATACACAGATATTATTTTATGACGTGGTATCCACCGCCAGAATTTTAACGGATGTCATGGCTGCAAACTTCGCACGTGAGAACAAGTCTAAATTACAAATATATAAAGATATTAGGATATAATATCAGGTTTCTTACCCGTCGAGTGGCTTAATGTAATTAAAGCCAGTTTTTAAAAGTCGCGTCTGTCACTGCAGGATGTTCCTTTTATCCAGTGGCGCCGACTTGTATTTCATTAGGTGGGGCAAAGTATAAAAATTTGTTAACACCACCACCCAAAAATTTAGAACAACATAATGACCGGCTACATGATTGAATAATTTATTATACATTTAACCATCATAAAACTCGAAAATTTCAAATACCTATAAATACCTCAAAACCATCCGAAATTCACACCATCTCTAGATAACTGCCTTAAAAATATTGTGTAAAAATATCAAGTGTTTGCGATCAATAGTTTTTGAGTTATAACGAAAATAAAAATTCGATTTTGTCAAATACCGGTGTGCCGTAAATTTTGCCTTTTTTTTTTGCAATTTTTCGTTAGTTTTTCGCATGTATTGGAAAAACCGTTGAGAAATTCAAAAACATGACCTCCTTAATGCACCAGTCGGATACGATTTCGAATCGAAAACCTCCCGAGAAGTTTTCTAGGAGAAAAGTTGTTGACATACACAAACAAAATAAATAAAACAAAAATACACACACATCATGGTAAAACCAATAGCTTCCTCGTTTCAATCTAAAAGATGTTTCAAAAATGTTTCACGAGGCTATTGGTAATTTAAGTAACTATCTTAAAATGTTTAAAAAATGTATTTGCATATAGTAAAACACTTTTAAATACTGAGCTCCGAAAGACGTTTAGCTTCATCGTGAGTGCGATGTAGATATATATGTCAATGTACCTACGTCTTTATACTTGATATGGCATAAAGACATGCATTGATAGGCGAATTGCTCTATTGCATCATAGTATCCTATCATCCAGATCTGCTGTCATTTAATTTGAAAATTCCTAAGATTTACTAACTAGAGTGAAAATTTATCAACCCAACCACTTAACACTAAGCAACTACCTTACACCTACCCAACCACCCCACACCCACACAATCGTCATACACCCACCACCATAGTTAAATGCAGAGGCGAACTGCCCCATAAAAGTACGTGGTCGGCGCCACTGCTTTTATCGTTACGGTCGCTCTGACGTATGGTGGATATTTTGAAGAATTAATAATAAAAATTATTTATTTATTTTTTAACTAGATTCTTACAATATATATTATGATATAATTAAAATTAAATAATTTGGTTCCTTCCAAGCAACTGGTTTTAAGGAAGTGAGAATTCATATTATATTACAGTAATTGTAATAATTGTAAGTCAAATGAATTTAAATTAGAAAATAATACATAATAATATAAATGTTATATATTTAAATTAATATAGGTAGATACAAGAGATACAAGATAAAGAGAGAAAACAAAACATTGCACATAAGAAAGTATATTGACAATAATAAGATATGACAATATAAGATTTAACGTACCTGGATAAAATGTTTATAATCTACATGGCATTACAAACAATTGCAAAAATATATTGTTTAAATGATTTAGATAATGAAAGTCACAAAAATTAATTTTAAATTTAACTTAGAGCTTTGCAAATAATAAATCTGGTCCAGATTTTGCAAAAACATGTTCCAAATTTAGGAAGTTATATTTTTATTAAGCTTAAATCAGATACAATGAGAATAATTTGGTAGTACTAAACTATATTTATGTTCAAATAATGAGATACAGGCATACAATAAATGAAGTGAAATGATGTTAAATATTAGTCACAACGAAACGTTTTTTAATTTTATTAAATAAATTATAGCTTTATTGATTTAATTTTTTTAGATTCTGAACGGAGTGATGGAATCTATTGGTTTTACAATGATGTGTGTTTTTTTTTTAATTTTTCTTTTATTAGATTCTGAACGGAGTAAAGAATGTATTGATTTTACAATGATGTGTTTTTTTTTTTTTTTGTGTCTGTCTAAAATATTCGATTTTTTAAGATTTTTTTTTTTATTATCGGTGATAAAAAAATTTGGCTCTTACAAAATATTTGAAAATTTAATAGAAGATTCCACATAAGTAGTTCTTAGTGTCATTCAAAAGTTATTAAAATCCATAGGCACAATTTTTTTTATAAGCGTTTGAACATCGAATATTGACATAAAATTATAATTATAATTATTTTGACATATTTTGACTTATTTATAGACAATTTAAATTTTCGATTTTTCTAAGTTTTTCGTTTCAAAATAAAATATACTTATTACAATATTTATAAATAACATTGTATTATATTCTAGACAAACATATCATCTCCGTTCAGAATCGTTTTTCGTATACAATGATACCTATCATTGAATTCAAATTTAACAAATCCATTATAATAACCTATCCTATGAAGAGTCGCACTTCACCCCCAAGTGTACAGCACAGCGAGGCCTATCCGGTTCTTTTTTTTTTTTAATTTTATTTTTTATTTTTTCATTTTTGTGTCTGATGACACCTTTTTTGGCAGTAAAAATGCTTCGATTTGCTTATGTAGCAACTTTTCTGAAAGGAAAGTGAATCTAGTGAATCTTTATTGAGCTATTTATAGACAATTGAAATTTTCAATTTTTTTAAGTATTTTTTTTTAAAATAACGATAAAATTTTTTTGGCCGGCCAGAAAATATTGAAAATTTAATACAAGGTTTCTTATAAGTTGTTCCTTAACTGATAAAAAAAAAATCTAAAATCGTTAGTCACAATTTATTTTATAAGTGCTCAAAGTTCCAATTTATACGAAATATGTAAAAATTGCAAAAATTTGCAAGTTATTTTGTAGATAAAAATTCATAAAATGTTTTCTGTTCATACTTAAGGTTCAAAATTTAAACACTTGGTTATCTATAAGCTACTCTTCAAAAACCTTAAAAAAAATGTATACCGTACTTAGAGGAAAAAAATTTATGACTGTTTGAAATTTAAATATTTACGAAATTGCATGAAATAGCGATTTATTCTCAAACGATTTTAAATATTTGTTATAATTCAAAAAGTATTTAAAAAGTCGCAGATTTTTGAAATTTCTACCAGCTGTGAGGATTGGTATTTCCTTTATGTCATATTTTTTTCAAAATATTATATTGACTTTTAAGCCACTTATAGGCATTTAAAATATTCGATTTTTTTACATTTTTTTTTTTTTATAATCGGTGATAAAAAAAATTTGACTCGTACAAAATACTTGAAAATTTAATAGAAGATTTCACAGAAGTAGTTCTTAATGTCATTCAAAAATTATTAAAATCCATATACACAATTTTTTTTTTATAAGCGTTTGAACAGCGAATATTGACATAAAATTACATGTAAAATATAATATAATGTATAATATTCTAGACTGACAAACTATGTCGCTGTATGCAACTGCCAGCCCATCCTAATTGAAAAATATATTTATCGTTTCAAAATAAAATATACTTTTTACAATATTTATAAATAACAATGTATTTTATCCTAGACAAACATATTAACTCCGTTCTGAATCGTTATTCGTATATAATGATATCTATCATTGCATTCAAATTTAACAAATCCATTGTTATAATGACCTATCCTATAAACGAGGTGCACTCCACCCCCAACTGTACAGCAGAGCGAGGCCCATCTGGTTTTTATTTTTTTTATTTTAATAAGTTGTTTTTTATTATAATAGAAAATCTATAAAAAAAATCCTAGACTATAACAAATATTTCACATAAAATTGATTTATTTTTTGGTAAAAATATATTGTATGTTGTGCTAGGTAAAAAGCTAAATACTTCATTACATAATCATTTTCTAATACCCATAACGGTTTTAACTGAGTTTTGCACTTACCAGTGTATATTTTGCATAAATGTGGTGTTTCACTGAACATTTGTTGAGCCACTCTTTCGAATAATAAACAGTTGCTTCTACAGTATATTATATAATTCATATTACCTATATATAATGATACTTATTCAAGAATTTACTTATGCATGTGAAATAAAATCGAGAAATATATTTGTAATCGTATATTTGAATTTCCATCTTAAACTTGATCGAGCTAATGATGTATTAACGGGAATCCTCGTAATAAACAAAAAAAAAAAAAAGAATATTTTCGGTTGAATTAAAATGTATCATAATAAGTAATAATTTTTTTTTATATTTACAAAATTACAGTGCAAAAAATATTATGAAATTGGATTCAAAAGTCATTCATCACATAGGTATAGAGAAAACATTAATTCATATCTTGTTATATTTTATGTTTACTGTTTATTCTAAATCATCTATGCACAAGCCATAGTCAGTGTGCCAACATGGTGCACAAATGACTACTCCTAAATAGCCCAAAATGTGACTGGTAGAAACAAATAATTTATCACATAATAACAGAATATCAACTTAGGAAATTCAACCGGGGTATAAAAGGAATTCTTACGATAGCACAGGACGCAGTAAAACGGATAAAGGAATTAAACGTATATCTGTGAACTATCCACAGAGTGTTACAACAAGCAAATACTAGCCTTTTTAATAATTTTAGTTAGATACCACATATTTTGGTTAATTTTCCAATTATTATATTATATTTATATCTATATATGTTATTCTGTTAAAATTTAATTTGATGCTGTAATGTTGATTTGTCGTTAAGCCATACGAATAAATTAAATAATAACTGATAATATATAGGTTAATATATCATATTATATTATGTTGTAACTTGTAACAGAGAAGGGTTTTTATGTGTTATCGTTGTTACACTTCATTTATAATAAATCATTATTTAACTTTAATATTATAAGATTGGTTAAAACTCATGAATATTTTATTTTCGCTGTGCTTAAATAACGAGTATATAAATTAAGAAACGAAAGTTCTAAAAATTTGTAATAATTTTCTAGTTGTAAGTAAAAATATTATACGTAAAACCGAAAATATAATATTGTACACTTTTATCATCAATAAATAGTAGGTAGTGTAATAATGTTTTGATCAATAAAACTTATTTATATAATTTAGGTATTTTATTTATATACAATTACTTAACCTCAATAACTGAAATTGAGCATCGCCTACTATCGCTACATCGCTCATTCACGAAAAACAATCAATCTTTGATTATATACAAGACATTGCAGTGTAATGAGTTACTCATTAAATAAATAAATAAAAATTACTCTCTTCACAATAATCATACATTATTGTAAAAAATCGATATGATGGTACTTCAAAACTCATACAAAAGATACGAATTATGAGTGTCATGTTATGAGTATGTTGTTATGACTTTCGAACAGTCTTCATTTGGTCGGGGCGTGGCAACAAAAACTAGTTAAGAATTAGCGCAAATTAAATTTCGTCGACGCGCGTTTTTTTCAGCATCACGGCTGGGAAGCGACAATAGCCATTCTAATTGCGTGACGCGGCGGCCTGCAAACGTCGTTGTCGTTTCCTATTCACGCAAACATTTCTCAAACAATACAACGGTGGTAAATTCTTTACGCGCTCGTGGGTTAATTTGCATTTTTCGTCACTTTCTTTCCCCTCTTTTTATTCAGCCACTCTCTTCTCACCCGTTTCACGCTTCCTTCTTCCGAACCACCGTGGCCTCCTTCCCGTTTTTTAAAGTAAACGTCCATTCTACAGCCGTCGAATGAATCGGATAATTGTGTACCCGTGCGTACGTGTGTGAGTACGTGTATGTGTATATGCCAGTTTTCCGCCTTCATCAACACCACCACCACTACCACTACCACCATCATCACCTTCAACCTGTATTGCTCTCGTTGTGTATATAATATGATGTTTACGCAATCATTCCGCGTGAAAAGATAAATAATGAAAACACATTCAGATGGCAAATTATGGTAATAACGAGAAGTGGCGTCCAATTGAAACGCGGTGCGTTTCACGTGAGAAACAGACAGAAAGAACCGCGCCTTAATTCGATTCGCGTTAACACAGTGCATTATCAACGGATCGCCCGTTGCCGCAAAAAAAGTTCATTATCACCGAAGGAAAATACGCGCCGCATTTCACGTTCCGTCTATATAATCTCACCCTGCCACTAACGTTCCATTATGTGGTGGCATGTACGCCAGATACATCACAGACAAATATTACGTTAGAAATACATTACGCGCCGTAACGCAAAATAATAATTCAAACCTTCGACATTTTTTTCCACGCGAATAACTAATGTGCTTAATGGATTCACAAGGAATACAAGAAATAACAATCTATTCTATTTATTCTGCCTTCAAATACAAACTATGTCTAACAATCTCGCTAATCTCTTAATGGCTGCAGATACTTCCATTACTTTCAGTTTTGTTTAGTTATTCTCGTAAAAGATTTTTATCATGTTTTAAAAAATATCTGGTTTTTAATGTATATTATTGTAGCTTTTACTTTTGTTTTTAAACAATCTTGTATCAGATTTTATTATGCACAATGATTATACTTAACATTACTAAGGTCCAAGGCTGGGCAAGTTAATGAAATTTTTTAACTCAGTTAAGTTAAGTTAATTTTTTTTTTCAATTAAGTTAAAAGTTAAGTTAACAAATATTGTTAACTTAACTTAACTCAATTAATAAGTTAAGTTAATATAACCTTATAATTGTAAAAACACTGAAAACGTATTAGTTATTACTTATTACTGACAAACTGCAGCAGTGTAAGCGACTGATCAAACTAGTGAGGAACTGAGGAATGAAAACTATGAACTAAGAATGTATAAATGTATATTACACCACTATAGGTAGGTAGGTATTTCTGTAGTACAATTAAAACATATTAAATGTTAAATATAAATTTATATAATAAACAAATAAATAAAAATTGTCACAATTCATAATAATCGACAATCGTACAAATATAATAAATATATAAAATATTAAATAATAAGAAATAACTAATGAGACCTAATGGCTAATAATAATGATAATAAGCCATCAAGCCCGCTATTATTACGCTATTAAACATTTAAACGTGACTTCGTGGGCTCATATAGCTATTGATAAATCTTATATTACGGTCATAGGGGCGACAATGGTCTAAATGTCACATTGTATTATACTATTATTTATTATTTTGTTTTTCATTAAATCTTTTTTTTCTTATAATATTTTCTAATATTCTACGAATTAAATTAATTAAAACGACGAAAATTCAAAATTAACCTAATTGGGAATTTTAAAAATAATACAAGTTGATTTTAAGTTAACGGATATCCTAATGAGTTAAGTTAAAGTTAAGTTAATTAAAACAGCAAACTAGTAAGTTAAGTTAATAAGTTAAAATTAACTTAACTTTTAATTTAACTTTTAACTTATTAACTCGTTAATGCCCAGCCTTGCTAAGGTCCGTTTAAAATTATAATAAATATATATAATGCGTTAGTTAATAAATAAACATTGGCGATCCGAAATCGCGAATGATCAATGGTCCGCTTTGGTAAACGACAAATTGAAAAAGTTTCGCATTTCCTTTCAACGCGACGTTTATTTTATATTATTTTAAAAACCGTGTTCTTTTCTATTTTCTATTTTATATACTATTTAAAACAAGATCATGAAAATTAATAGTAATCACAAAAGTTGGGTATGGCAGTATGATAGTCGAGTAGAAAATAAAGCATATTGCAATTTATGTTCTAAAAATGAAAATAATGAGTTCTGTTATAATGGTGGATCCACAGGATCTTTAGGAAGACACTTAGCAATAATTCATAATATACAGCCGTTATCCAATAATTCTAAATCAAAAAGGTATGTACAAACTTAGTTTAAAATTTAATTTTTTTTAATAGTGTTTGGAATTCTAAATATTGAAAACATCATGAATATTTGCAAATTTTTACGCGTTTCTAAAATTTTAATTTTCACGAAATCGAAAATCTATGCGTAATTCACTGCTTTTTTTTATCTAACTAGAGATACAAGTCGTCATGAAATCGATAATCCTGAAATGTTCTGTGCTTCAACATCCACCTCGACTCAAAGCACTTCTGAATCACAAATTACTGATAACAATCATCGTTAACCTAAAAAACGTCGTCGGACTTATGCCAATAGAAAAAACGATGACTTATAATTCCGAAGAAACGGAACTTATACATCAGGCACTAGCTAAAATGATAGCCATGAATCAAATTCCTATATCATTTTGCTCTAGTGCTGGGTTTGAACAATTTATTAACATAGTGAAACCTAACTATAAAATATGTTAAGTAAAAGCAATTAAAAAAACCGGATGGGCCTCACTCTGCTGTACAGTTGGGGTGGAGTGCTTAACAGTCATAAAACTTTTCCTCTAAGTCCGGTAGACATTTTTTAATGATTTTTGAAGAGTAGCTTATAGATAACCTAGTGTTAAAATTTTGAACCTTAAGTATGAACAGAAAAAATTTTATGAATTTTTGTCTACAAAATAACTTGCAAATTATCGTGATTTTTACACATTTTATACAAATTTGAGCTTTAAGGGCTTATAAAAAAAATTTGAGTAAACCGATCACCGATATTTTTTAGTTACGATAAGTGTAACTTATTATAAACCTTGTACTAAATTTTCAAGAGTTTTCGGTCTGCCAATTAAATTTTATAGATGTTTAAAAACAAAAATTTTACAAAAATCGAAAATTTAAATTGTCTATAAATAAGTCAAAATATGTCAAAATACTTTGAAAACTCAACCATGTATAAAGAACGCTAATATAAAGATTTGGTGAAAATTTCAAGTTGTTGCAGTTTTTCATTTTTGAGTTAGAGCATTTTAAAAAAAACCGATATCTTTGTCAGTCTAGAATATTATACATTATATTATATTTTACATGTAATTTTATATCAATATTCGCTGTTCAAACGATTATAAAAAAAAATTGTGCCTATGGATTTTAATAATTTTTGAATGACTTTAAGAACTACTTCTGTGGAATCTTATATTAAATTTTCAAGTATTTTGTACGAGCCAAATTTTTTTATCACCGATTATAAAAAAAAAATGTAAAAAAAATCGAATATTTTAAATGCCTATAAGTGGCTTAAAAATCAATATAATATTTTGAAAAAAATATGACATAAAGGAAATACCAATCTTAACAGCTGGTAGAAATTTTAAAAATCTGCGACTTATACTTTTTGAATTATAACAAATATTAAAAATCGTTTGAGAATAAATCGCTATTTTATGCAATTTCGTAAATATTTAAATTTCAAACAGTCATACATTTTTTTCCTCTAAGTCCGGTAGAATTTTTTTTAAAGATTTTTGAAGAGTAGCTTATAGATAATTTAGTGTTAACATTTTGAACCTTAAGTATGAACAGAAAAAATTTTATGAATTTTTATCTACAAAATAAATTGCAAATTATCGTGATTTTTACATATTTCGTATAAATTGGAACTTTGAGCACTTATAAAAAAAAATTGTGACTTACGATTTTAGATTTTTTTTTATCAGTTAAGGAACAACTTATAAGAAACCTTGATTAAATTTTCAAGATTTTCTGGGCAGCCAAAAAAATTTTATCGTTATTTAAAAAAAAATACTTAAAAAAATTGAAAATTTCAATTGTCTATAAATAGCTCAATAAAAGTCATAATACTTTGAAAATTTAATGTTGTATAGAGAACGCTAATCTAATCATTTGGTGAAAATTTCAAGTATTTACATCGATTGGTTTTTGAGTTATAGCAAATAAAAAAATTTGATTATGTCGAAAACTGGTTTTGCGTAAAAACTCCCGTTTTTCCCAAAACTTTTTAGGGTTTTTCCCGTCACATTTAAAAAATATTGAAATTTTTTACTTTTGACCCCCCAAAGTACCAAATAGATTCACTTTCCTTTCAGAAAAGTTGCTACATAAGGCAATCGAAGCATTTTTACTGCCCCAAATCGTGTCGACAGATACAAAAAAAAAAAATAAAAAACACATATCATTGTAAAATCAATACATTCTTCACTCCGTTCAGAATCTAAAACGCTCCTGTGATACCTATACTACTCGTATATAACGATTTAACAAACTTTCTGGTATTAGTAACTGATAAAACACTTACTTTTAAGATCAACTCAAATAGCGTAGATCACTCAAAAATCATTATTGTTATTAGAAAAAATGTAATAAATATTTTAATTTTTGAAATTTCCATCGTTTTGCAGTTTTAATCAATCTAATAAGGTACTGCAAAGTAAAGTGTGACAAACATGTGTTTGGTTAAAAAAATATAAGACATTAATACTACATTATTTTAGTAAGCACTGACATTCTACATTCTAAAAAACGAAAAATCTATTAATATTTTATTGAAAAAATTAATTTAAATTAGAATAATATTGCCTAGTTTTCGATAAAACTATAAAAACTAAAATACATTGAATTTATTAATTAACTAGTAATTGGATTTTTATACCTACGATACATTTATTTCATTTAAATACATTTGTCAAAGCACATTTTAAAAAAAAAAAGTATTGTAAATATTCAAACAATATTTTCTTGTGTTTTCAAAATTTATAAGTAGTATAAATTTCATATATTGTTAAAATAGTTCTGAAGATGTGCCTACCTTATTATTTATTTAATATCATAATGTGCTCGAATAGAAAAATAACAAAAGAATATTCATTTAATTTTACACGTGAAAATAATAGTACTCGTACTAGAATTCTAAGAACACATAATAGTTGTATATTAAATAACACTTATGTTTTTTCGATATCAAAGGAGAAGGAAAGAGAAAGAGACTTTAACAACGCTAATACGAGCATATTGATAATAAATTTTATGATACGTTTTTTAACCATTAACTAGATAAAACCTTAAATTCCACTGTTTAAGTGTTGTTAGTTCGTTAGTTACCATTTTTCAGTCAATTAACTTCGGAAATGTAATCATATTCGTAGTTAATATGTATAAGTTCATACATCCAAATCATGTTAGAAAACCCACAACTCGATTTTCAACATGAACTTTCATACAATAAAACTCGCTAACAAATGTAATAGATTTTTGTGGTTTGGATCGGGTAATAACTATAACGCACCACTTTAACTACTCGTATAAATAAAATAAATATATCTTCGACATGTTAGAAAAATCACTTCGTTGTTTATACGTATACAAAGCCATGACCATAAAAACCCGTTATAATAGCAATATGATACGTCGAGATACTATAACGGAACGGAAGAACGAAATACTAAGAAAAACGTGTATGTACAATAATGTGAGCACATGATGTGAGCAACGCAAGGACCTTGTAAAAAACGACGACGGCGGTACATCGACAAGAGACCGTAGGATAGAATAAAATAATAATATAAAAGTGGTGTGTTCGGTTGTGAGGAATGAATAGACTCGACGCGCGGGTAAAGAAAGACGCGTCAGACTCCGACCGGGTTTGTGATGGGTTGTGTTTGGTCGGAAGGAGACCGAGGCAAACACTGTGCAAAACGGCGTAGATAATGTATAATAATAATATTGCTCGGGTACCAAACACAACGTGCATAACAACGCATTACCAAGACGGCGGCGCGCACTGTCCTCCAACCACTCCCGCACCACTAGCACCCGCTTCAAAGGTCGTCCGACCGAGCCTTTCAATCACCGGCGCATTTCACGTCCAATTAAGTTGTCGTGCAGCGGTGGTGATAACTACAGCAGTAGCAGCACAGTTCCCTCTCCTCACCGCCGTTAGGGTCGACTGCAACAAATGGCGGCGAACGGACCTACACCGACGGCGACGCGCCCCGGGCGTGCCGTCCCCGTCGCCACCAACACGTAATAATTTTCCGCCACTTTGCGTTCTAATCGCACTCGCACCCACCGTGTCAACGCGCACAAAACACACGCTCGCCTAGCGCCGACACGTCATATTATTATTATTATTATTATTATTATTATTATTATTTTTATTATTATTATTATTATTATTATTATTATTGTTGTTATCATTATTTTGTACAACGGTTTTTAAATTAATCTGCAATAATAAAATATCATGTACAACTCGACGTCTTTAACGTTTCTTTTTTCCCCGACCCGCGATCACTGCCTAAACGTATTCTCCCTCTCGGCGTAGCGCCTCTTAATTATCGCGGAAACGTTAGGTAGGTACTCGATTTTGCCGCTGCGGCGACTCGTAAATTACGGTTCGACGCGCGCCATGAAAATTCGTTTCGCAAACAGATCCCGCGGCGCTTACCCCAGTAATAACGTTTTGCGCGTCGCAATAATAATAATAATAATAATAATATACTGTGCTGTGTGTGCTTGTGTATTCGTACTGTTTTCGCCCGATGACGACGAATATTTAATAATATATTATCATCATTTCATATACCGACCGGCGTGTTATCAATCGCGACGCAGTGTCGCGTGAAAATACTATCAAAAAGTGTTTAAAATACAACACGAACGGCTTTTTAACATTACAGCTTAAACACGTTATTATTTACAATTTAAGCGAATATATTATATACTTACGCTTGGCCATACCTCTTTCTCTCTCTCTGCGCCATCATAAACGGATATCCATTAAAAATATTGGAGGACTACATTTACATAATTCTAAAAAGTGGGGGTTTCGTCCTCACATTCCCTTTAGAATTCAATTATTTAATAATTATAAGCATTATTTATATTCAACTTTTATTTTATTCAAAAATATCTATTTTTTTATTGATACTACAAAATTATACAATACATAAAAGACAATTAACATTTCAATAATTAAGTAATAACAATAATGGATATTTTATTTTAAAACCAGCATTTTATAGGATTTTGAGAATTAATTTAAAATATCTTCATTTTCAATACTTTTTCAATGTAAAAATAGATAAATTAGTAAACCTATCTTGGAGCATGGAAGTTCTCACCAATGTCTACCGCATAGCTGAAAAACTACGCTCACACATTGTGGAGTAAAATGAACGTTACTTGTAACAATTTGTATACATTCGGAAATATTTCTCTGCTAATTGTAGTTTTCAAATCTTCAATACCCAAATTGGCGTTGCCTTCATTTAAGCAATTTTTAGCTACATTCATTTCCGATTTAAAATTTTGTTTATTGAAACCCTATATTTTTGCTATTATGTAACCCTATTTCAAAATATTGGTCTTATATGTTTTATTATGTTTACACGACAAAGCGTAAAAAAATAAATTGAAACAAGGGTTGACTCTCTCTTGCGTTAGTGCTTATCGCTATTATTGTTTTTAATATATAAAGTAAACATTTTGGCCATCGCTAAAAATTGTTAGTCTTCCCTAAAAAAATGATCACCTCGATCTAGCACTGAAATTCTGAATTCGGCACTATAGTTGTAATATCTATATGCAATTCATTATTGATAGAAATCAATGTTATTGTTAATTAAAAAGTAACTATCTATAATTTACTTTTAATTAACAATAACATTTCAATAAGAACCTTAAGGTTCAAACCTCACCTGCAGGTCTCAGAGTTATATTTTGCTTTTTTTTTTTTTTTGATCATTTTTAATCAGCGTGAATGTATACTCACATGTTATATGAAAACAAATATCTAATGTTTTTCGTATATTGCAAATAACGGTCATTAGTGAGATCAGCGATATTGCTGTAACGCCTGAGAATCACTTATTGGGATGTTACATATCCCAAAGAAAATTTCCTAGGAACATACATGAAATGTTATATTGTATAGTGGGTATAGTGAGTCTAATATATGAATATTTTCTCCATTGTGTTAGTTTACGTACATGTTGCGACAATCTGTTTTGAGTTTAATAGACGAATGAGCCAATCACCACGAACCCAATTAGCGGCCATGTGAACCACTGTACTGTATTAAACAGTAAACAAAATTATACTGAACAAATAACATTCTCATTTGTTTGTTATAAAAAGGGAACGAATTTGAATGCAAATTGCATTTTTTTCTAAATGTCCGAAAACATTGGTTTCCAAGCAAAAAGTTAATTTCGTACACCAAAGAATTAAAAAATGTAACTTTTATTTTCTATTTTTTTTTGCATTTTTTTTGTATTTTTAAGACTTAATTACATTATTAAAGGATTTTTTTTACATTTTTAGTGCATTTTTATAGTTTTATGTCATTTTTTCAACATTCATTCTAAAAAAATAAAAATACCTAAATATTTATAATGTAACGAAATTATGAATAGTATATTTATTCATTTTTTAATTTTTTAGGGTAAAAAGAAAATGGACAGAAGATAATTGAGAGTTAATTAATTAAGGTTGTAATGTATTTAAATATTTTTTATCAGATTTTTCATAATAATGTGTTTTTTTTTACAAGTTTTAAATTCAAAATTGTGTTTTTATTGAATATAAACACATTTTTAAAGTTTTTTAGGGCATTTTTTTAGCGTACTTTTTGATGTTGAAGCATTTTTTTAAGGCATTTTTCTTGTTTTTTAGAGCATTTAAATCCGTTCCCTAGTTATAAATATAACTCGTTTTTAATTATGTATTCTACAAATATATGTATTTTAAATATGTATATAATAATGAAGTAAAATATGTTATTTCAAGCGAAAGGTTTTTTCTTTTTTTTTGTTACTGTATCCTTCTAGGTATGGTAAAAAAGTTACTGTTAACGCATCTGAAAAAGGCGTACGTCCATATTTTTTTAGCAATACACAACTAAATATGAACATATAAATTACTCATATTGTTATGAAATATCTATGAAAGACGTTGGAAAATATTGTAATCCATATTTATAAGTCCAGAATTCAGACAAAAAAATGAATGAAGTAAAAAAAAACACTTGTGAGCTTTAAATACATCACTATTTAATCAAATACATAAATATAAAATCACCTTTGTTCAAAATAAAATATTTTATAATATTTATTATAATTAAAAAAATCACGCAAATGTCGTTTTCTGTTGCCCTTTTATCCGTTCTATGTTTTCATCAACAATGACTTCGTTGTTGTTATCAGCATTTTTTTTTTCAGAAAATACTTGGTGTCTAAAAATAATTTTCAAAACTTACAAAAATGTTTTTATTTCAACGAGGCAAGTAAGAACAGCCATAATAATAAACACTTACATTCGTAAGAACTGGTCGATTTCGACTTGGCGCAAAGATGGTTTAGTCACTTCTAAAGCTTCCCGAAAATCTTCGTTTCTGATTGTCGGTTGACAAATTCTATTGAACTATATTAAAAATTAAATACGTATTAATAAATATATATTAAAAAAAATCTAGAAAGTAAAATTTGAAAAATATTGAACTAAATATTTTTGAGTATAATGGACAACAGCGACAATAAATATCTCTTATTTAACTTAGTTAACTGGCGCCAGTCGAAACTATACGACGATAAGTATATTTTAACATTAAAATTAATTATTGAATGAAATTAACTAATATTTAAAAAAAAAAAATAAATATTGTATATCATTCGTAGTATATTTAATAAAATATAATATGTATAATATATCTACATCTGTCAAATAATTGTTATTGGTTTAAAATATTTAAAATGATAATATTACCGTTCAGTTACACCACAAGACAAACAGTTATTTGCTAGAATTACAATAATAATGCAACGATTTCGAACAGTGGCAAAACCAGAGGATCTCTATTTCTGAACTACCTCTATTGAAATTTTCTAATAATAAGAACCAAGGTTTCACAAATATAACTTACTTAACTACACATTTTTCAAAGACTGTCGATTGATATATTGATTACTATAAATATATATAGTATACAAATATATTTATGAAATTCCAAAGTGCACTACTGACTTTAAAATATTTTCGTAATGCCATAGAAATAACTGTGAAGTATATAAGCTTTAAAATGAATCCAGCACTAAGGATGTAAAAAATAATTATAGGTATGTAATGCGAAAATTGTCCGATAATTCGGAATTCTTGATATAAGATAACAGCACATATACATGTAGTTAAAAGTAAAATAAATAATCTTAGATGTGTAGTTTAAGTGTATAAGTAATATATCAGAATCAAATTCTAATAAATATATAATAAGACATATAGTCAGTTTTAACTGAAATTTCGTTACAATAATGAAATACACCAATATAGATGTAAAACCTACATACATTAATACATATATATATATATATATATATATATATATATATATATATATATATATATATATATATATATATATATATATAAAATACTGTACAGTTGAATAAAAATAATACAGTAACCTTCCATTTTTCAACCAGAAACGTGATTTCGGTATAATTGGAAAATAAAATAAAACGCTAAAAAGACTCGGAACGACGACGTAGTAAAGAGTAACAACGAGATGGTTATTTATTATTATTCGATTTTTTTTCTCCTTCCTCATCTCTCTGATCAGAGCCATGGTTATTTAAACTTTAAAAAGTGATTGAATTTTGGTATTTTTAATCGATGTTTATCGAGCAAATATAAACAAAGTGGTGTGCTTAAAAATCACGTCAACCAAACGCACACAATCTCGGACAAGAATAGAACGCAATTATTTAATTGCGGCACATCGGAAAACCATTGAAATTGTGTCTCCCGCCTTTGGTCGCTTTGTGATGCAAGCGCGCGCGCGTACATGGTAAAAGTACATAGGGATGAGTTCGCGATTAATGACTTCTTTACTTTCGAAAAGTATTGTTTGCGTTGGGTTTGCATTCTAGAACGGAATTGGTTTCGCAGCCACAAATCACCGGTCGGCGATTTATAATAGTATTTTTTTTTATTATTATTATTACTATTTATTGTGTGTTCTTTATTTTTATTTTATTATGTTTTTTCCTCGCGCATTGAGTAAACATTGACACAACTTCTAAGCGGAAATCAACGGAAATGACGAATTAATAAACATATACACTCGTCGGCTCATCTTGTGTATAAACGAAACAATTTTAGTTCGTGGCCGTAACTAAAAATGAGATTGATGTTGAAAAGTAAATCACTGTACAAAAGGTAAACAATAAAATAATATTAACATATTATGTTATCCCAGTAATAAATTATAGTTTTTAATCTGTCACACGGCCATTTGATAAACCATTAGATAGACTACCTGATGACAGTCCAGAAATATTTGAATTATAAATATATACTATTCCGCACACACATACACATACGTTTGTCACTTAAGCAACATGATTATTACTATTAAAGAAAATTATAAACAATACAACAATGAAGAATAATATTATATAAAGGTCAGTTTTTTTTTTCATCTTTTTTAGGTCGAGATAATAGATATGTTAAAAATGTCGAGTGACAAGCAATGTACACGCGGCAGTCTACACGTGCAAATGAATAATTCAAATAAAAATAAAAATAAATAAATATATGTATCATATAATAAGGAAAACATGAAGGGCGCAAAAGCGGGAACACTATTCTCGTCCGCGCGTAACACTCGCACGTCATTGAGCTATCTTATTTTTATTTGTTTGTCGAATCCGAACGAGGGGAGCGTCGAGCGGCACCAACACACTCATATTTTTAAATTGTGTTCTCAAATAATACCCAACTAGATTGCCTCGTTTGCTTACTCGGTTTTATTTATAATATTTTATGGCATATCAACAATTGTGGTAATGATATCTTTGAATTTTTATTATTATTATTTATACGAGAAATATAAATTTTAATGTGTGTAACTGTTGTATACGTATCAATATAATCTTTATGCATCGTATAATCGAGCGAAAAAAATAAATGACACATACGGCTAACGTTAGTGGTTTATACTCATTTGATTCGTCACGTTATATTATACACAGATTTAAATGTGTATAAAGTTATAAAATAAGCATTTTATATTGTTGTCTTTTAGTACAGTACATCAAAAAGTCTTATAATTTTAGCAGATTTACCTACTCCAATAATCAAAAAGATATGAGAGGAAAAAGCAAATGTCTTATTAAAAAATTATTTTAAATATTTTAGAAATGTCGAGGTAATAGTTTATTTGTTTGCCCAATAAGAATGAAAGAGAACATAAAAGAGAATAATAAATTAGATAAGTACTCATAATATTATAAGGTCTATTAAAATTATATGTAAAGCAGGTTAACTAGAAGTATTATTACTTCTAATAAAGGTACTGGTATATAAGTATTATTCATTTCCAATTTTCAGTTAATATAGCTAGATATTTATTGAAATAATTTATCAATTTTACTAACATTCGTTTTTCTATGTCTTGTATATAAACTTACATAAATCTTGACATTTTGGAATTAATTAGCCAAATATACTTAAATGTAATATATAATTATGAGAAAATAATCAACTTTATAATTTTTTGGATAATATTTTTTCAATTCCATAAGATTGAAAAAATTGTAATTTAAATAAGAATACAGATATAAATGTATACTCACATCTGTAGACGATTTTCCATTTTGTTCTAAAAATAAAAATAATAAAGCGTTATTAACATTGATGAAACAAAAATGTCTTATTTGTATAATTTATCGTTGAAAATTATTATAACTATTATAGTTAACATTATAACATTTATATTAAAAATAACATTATTTATTAAGTTAAAAATATTTCATAGTCTCAAATTATTTTACTGAAGTTTAAGCTGTTTATTTTTCTTAATTTTAGATGCCTTTTTTTGTTGCGAAAATCAGAACATCAAAAATGCAACCTCCCTTATAAAGAAATTTGGATTTACTACTATATCATCTTTCGAAATATAAATAAAATCGATCGAATTCTTTCAACTGGAATCGTTTTTTCGATAACAATACAATATCAATTTTAAGTTAAAAAAAAACTAATACTTAACATTCCGTTCCTGTCTCTTATTCGACCTAGGAATCTCGCTCGTTTTAATTTTAACTTAATATAATTTCTTATGTTACTTAATTTCTAATTTCCAGATTATATTATTTTGTTTTTATGTATTCATACAAAAGTATATAATAGTTTTTAAATTTCTTAAAAATATATAGGAATACATTTAATTATGAAAAGCTCAGTAAGGTCACAAAAAATTTGAATACTTTCGCAATTATAAAAATAGTAGGACAAAATGCTCAACAAATCAAAGTATCTATTACTAAAAATAAAATATTCAGTGTAAATAAAATTATTTTATATTAACTAATAAAATCATAAAATTGTATTTAATGAGTAACAATAATTATTAATATACCTCATACTTCAATTTCTTACAATTTTAATGTATAACCAATTACTTATAATTATTTTAAAGTATCAATATTTAAAAAATATAACAGTGGGTAAATTAAAAGTGTATGAAAAAAAAGAGTATCAATGTATCACGTTATAAAGTATCAAAAGATACTAATTCTTTATAAAGTTGTAAGCTGTTAGTAAAGTCACATACGAAAGAAACATGAACTTCTATTAGTCTTTGATAAAATCATCACTAAATGTGTATTTATGTAAATATATTTTTTAGACCTGATAAGTCAAACATTTTCCAATTATTCCGCGAACACGAAGGATACCATTAAAATACTAAAGAAAACGTTTCGTATCAGATTCCGGTGTCAAAAAGTAAAATGACGTTTGTTAGAACCCTCTTTTATACAAAATAATAAGTTCGCAAATAATATACTGAATGGAATAACTGATAACCAGTATTTTGAAACTGATTTGACCGTCGAACTATATAAAGTTATATCTATAGTTCATTATCACGTTCAAATAGAATTATAAAACATTTAATTGATTTTCCCCTATAAATGTTATAGAATTATGAAGGTTAATTTACAATAAAGTAGTATTGAATATTGAACAGATCCGATTAAATTATAAAGTAGAGAAATCTGTTATTGTAAAATAATAAGGGTAGGTACATTCTTACATTAAGTTGGTTAGATCATTAATTGAAAGATTAGTTATCTAATAATTAGTGCAATGTATCATGTTTTAATTATGTTACCACTTTACTATAAGACAGCGGTTCTCAACCTTTTTTGCCGGCGATGCCCTTTTG
Organism: Sipha maydis; assembly: GCA_034509805.1. NCBI lineage: Eukaryota > Metazoa > Arthropoda > Insecta > Hemiptera > Aphididae > Sipha > Sipha maydis. The sequence continues at coordinate 241,182 of JASXSY010000606.1, forward strand.
TTTGTACAAATTTTGTTAGGTGCTCTTCTATAAATACCACGAGGAACGCAATAAAAATAAACACTAGTTTTCATTCATAAGTGATTTAAATAATTTTATTGAACATATTATTAAAAAATTATGATTTTATAGTTTAAAGTAAAAAGAAAAGACTACTTTAGTAGTGAAAAACTAATAATTATTAATTATAAATGAAATATTTGAGGCTGCTTATTTTTGAAAAGTTTGACCATATCTGATTCAATATGAGACAACTGGATACGGAGGTAAGGTTCTACATTAAGGCGGTTGCGGTATTTGGTTTTAATAGCTGTATAAGCTGAAAAATCCTGCCTTGCATAAATATAAATACTATATTTAATATTAGATATACAGATAGTATGCTAAGTAATTTTGTACGTAAAACAATTTTTTGTCTATTCAACTACAATAAATTGTAAATTTTTAATATATAATATAATAATTTTTTTCATTCTTCGATGAGTCATGGTGCCCCTTAAATGAGTTCGCGGTGCCCTAAGGGCACTGCAGTGCACAGGTTGGGAACCGTTGCTATAAGGTATAAAAATGTTAAATTAGTTAAAAAAAAAATTAAAACATAGTTTATTATTTCATGCTCTCTAGTGCATGAGAATAATTTGGAAACTCTTTAGCTATAATATAGGAACTATACCTACTCATATATGTAAAAAAAAAAAAGCTCTAAGCATCTATTTCATTAGTTCTTATATTAGTATTAAAACAATTTGTTTATCATTATTATTAAAAAATTACATAAAATACATAAATGCATTATAGTATACTGTACAAAACTATAAACAATTTAAATTATATTTAAAACACAAAGTAGTAATTTTTTTTTTTAAATATTAAATTATTTTCTTAAAGTAGCACCTATAAAAGAAAATTTTCTAATTCAATATTTATTTCTTTAAATACTAATTAAAATTTTTAATTTTATAAATGTATATCCAATATTGGTTTCATTTAAAATTTTCTTAATTTATTGTATACCAATATTTTAATAAATTGAGCATTTAATTTGCTTACTTTTCTTGTAAAAATATTAATTTAATAATACTTAAATGTGCTTAAAAAATATTTGTTGATAACATAAAATAAGAAAATATACATACGATTTAGATGACATAATATTTATGAATAAATAACAGTTAAAGAATAAAGAATAATTAAATATTATCATCAAAATAATTAAATTACAAAAGAACAAAAATGTAATTCATGTTTTTTGAATTTAAATCTGAAGAATGAATTATTTTTACTTGATATTTTATTAAACTATGTATACATAAAATTATTCCACAAACCTTTTAAAGATTTTTTTTCTGCTATCGAGAAAGCTGTATATAATAGTCCATTTAAATCTGCGCCAGTATAATTTATTGTTTCAGCAGCAATAGTGTGTAAATCAATATTCTCGGATAAAGTAACTTTATTACTAAGTACTTGTAATATATCTTGTCTATCATTCTAGAAAAAAACAAGATTTGTATTTATCATCAAATTCTACAGTTTTAATTATTCTTTACTTTATAGTTATTGGACAGTAAAATATTATATTAAAAAGGAAAGCAAACTTTTAATCTGATAATTAAATTACATTAAAAGTTTTTAGTTTTTTTTGACATTATAGCCCTTATTTTTTGTAATTAACTTTTCTTTTTATATCTAATAAGTCATAAACAGTTTTAAGTTATATATAGAAAAATTAGAATTACTATACAAATCACAAGTGACCTTCGAAACAAAGATTTATGGAATAGATCCTCCTCTTGGCATTTTCTATTTTTTAACATACTTATTTCATGAACAAGTAAGTCAACCCACCCAAAAAATTTTAGAAAAATCACTTTACAAATCATATATATTTCTCAAAAATAAAATATAGTTAAAAACGAGTTCATATAATTTATTGAATTTTATTGATTTCATTTACCAAAAAAAATAAAGTTATACAAATAAAATAACTTTATACACAAATTTACAACCTATAACTGCCCAATAATGGCTTCGTTAATAAAAATGCTTATATATTGAATATTATTATTATCTATATAAATATTATTAAATATAATGTCTAAACAAATTATCATAATGCACACATTTTAATTGCAACAAAACTTCTCCATAAAATAATTTAAAAATCTTACTATAGTCGGAATTGGACAATGTAACTTAACACCAATTCTACCGGGTCTTAACAATGCTGGATCAATCAAATCAGGACGAGAAGTACCTGCAATCACCCATACTCCTTCAAATGAGTCAATGCCATCTAGTTGGGTTAGAAATTGGTTAACCACCCTGTCTGTAACTCCCGTTTGATCTGATCCGCGTCTAAAAAACCACTTTACAAGTAAATTGATTGAACTCTAATACAAAATTACAATTATTTAAACTGACCTGGGTGCAATACTTTCAAATTCATCAAAAAAAATAATGCATGGTTTAGCATTTTGAGCTCTGTAAGCAAATGTGATGATAGCATTATTTATTATTTATTATTTATTTATTTGTTTAAAGTATATAAAAATTAATAGTTAATATTTAATGAATAGGTCTCTAATAAGGCCAAAAATGTCTTCTCTACATGTATGTGTAAATGCAATACTAAGTAGTACTGTAAGTTATCTTTAAGCTTATGATGACTTAAATATTTTTCTGAATTTGGATAGTTAATTAGTTAATTATTGCAACATTTTATTTATTTTTTGCAAATTTATGGTGTTCAAGTCTTTTCAAATTTTTAGGGGAAACTGTCACTAATTACATTACATTATTGTGTAAACGTAAGATAATTTTGTACTATTCCATATAAATGTAGAGAAAATTTTCTAAAATTATTATACCAAATATTTTTTTAAAGAATTTAGAATTTGGGTATGTAAGACATGTAATAAACTATATTAATATTTACCCCACATCAAAACAGAATCTAGTTAAAAAAATAATCTAAAACTGGTCAATTAATTAATTTAAAATTGATTTTACAATGAATTACCAAAAACATAAGTTTCTTATTTAAACATAAAATAACAATCTTGACATTGTTTTATGTTATTAATATAATTTACCTTTGAAATATTTTTCTAACATTTTCTTCGCTTTCGCCAACATATTTTGAGAGTAATTCAGGTCCCTAAGAAAATAAAAATATTTATTAAAGTAACAAAACTCTGATATGAATCATATATTTATCTTACATTAATTGAAATGAAATTCAAATTACTCTCTCCAACAACTGCTTTAGCCAATAATGTTTTGCCGGTACCAGGAGCACCATATAATAAAATTCCAGACTGAAGTTTAAGTGGACATTTACTAAAAACATCAGAGTGCTAAAATTAACCAAATAATTAAAATAATTAAAATCAAACATCAGCTGAAGATAAATATTTTAACTTACTAATGATGGCCAAATAATTGTTTCAGTGATTATTTGTTTCACTTCTTTTAAACCACCAACTGATGAAAAATTAATCTTTTTCTCTTTATACAGTTTAACATTATGCAGTGAAAGAGGTATAGTATTTTCAAAAACATCATTTAAAACAGATTTATTTAATATGTTATTACATCCACCTATTTTAAAGTAATGAAATATTAACATTAACATTTTTTAAACTACAATATTTTAAATTACCTTTAAAAACTTCAAACAAAACTTTATCACAATAATCTATAAGATCTTGGATGACGTAACTATCCATTTTTTCACAAATAGACATCAAAAAATCATCATTGACATCAATATTAGATCTGATTTTATTTAAACGTCTTGAAATTATTACTTTTTTATTTTCCTATAATGTAAATAACATTTAATGAATTCATGACATGTGATTATAATAATTTAATTAATTTAAATTTTAACCTTGTCAATTAATGGTATGTGTATAACAGTTTTAAAAACATTTTTAAACTGTTTTGTAAACAAATTTTCATTTTCTTGATTTAATGGCTTTACAGTACAGATAACCCTGATACAGTTATCATTATTAGTGTAATTTTCAATCATTCTCATCAATAAATGAAGTGGTCTGAAAAATAAGTTGCTTATATTTGTTTTATATCATAAAATATAACACTTTATTAAAAAATAAATATTGAAAACAATATATGCAATAATTTAAATTTAATAAGAGCAATACATATAGGGTTTATACATCTATTCTTCTTAAGAAAAACAGTTAAAATATTAATATTTTTATTACCTGAAAAATATGCATTGTAATTCATAATCATTTTTACTCAATTATGAAAACTATACAAAAACAAAAATTAATTATAGGAAACTATACAGTAGAAGACATCAACATATGTAATCAAAATTATTCTAAGTGAATTGTAAAATATGCATTTCATAAAAATTCAAGCACTATTTATAACTAGTGTAATAGGCCCCCATTCATCATATAACATATTATGACCACATGTATATTTAGAATACTGAGAATAATGATATAAACTTTATATTAATCATAATTATGTGCCTGTCACACCTAAAAATAAGTATTGTAAACTAATAAAGTATATTAGAACTATAAAAGTAGATTCAGCAATAAACCGAGTGCAGAATTTCCACGAATAAGGTATCATCGTATAAAGTCATATACCTATTACTGGAAATTATCAAATTAGCAAGGGCAACGAGTCCACAGTATCATAAAAAGGAATTAACCAGATAACCAGGTGCGGCATTTCTACAAAGCCAGCATCGTGTAAGGTCACACACCGATTCTTGAAAATCACCAAACAACCGGGTGCAGCTTTCCAATGGCGTCAATCGAGCCATATAAAAGAGGGTCCGAATCAACCACAAATCAGATGAGTTCTAGTCACGGAACTGCAAGCAACTTCACGTCACTCTGTTTTATGAATTGTTATAACACTTTGAATTATTTAAATAAACGTATTAAATTTAAAGTCTCACATTTTATTAAATTAAAATTCATCATCGACTGCACAAGTTGAAATCTAGCCGGTGGCACGTAATACTAGCAAAAAATATAATATAATTATAAGCATAAAGTAAATTATTACGATTTTATATTATTTTACAGTAAAAAATTTAATTAAAAACCATTATTTATTTTAAAACATATTTAATTAAGTATTAATAATTTTATATTTTTTTAATTAATAAATTGTGAAAAATTATAATTTTATATGAGAAAATTGTTTTAAGTAATGAAAATAATTTTTTATAAAAACTATTACTATATTATTATATATAATTATCAAACGTATATAAATGAAAGAAAATGTTATGTACCGTAGATATATTTTAGACATATCCGCAAACTCATTGGGTTCAGAATTTAAATGACACAAATCATCAAGATCATCAATAACAATAACTGCTGGTTGGTAATATACACATTCTTGAAAATGACTAGATAGTTGTTTTTGAACAGTTTCCCACAGTTTACCTAAAATCAATTAAAATTTTGTAAAGTCCTAAATATAGTAACATAAAATGTATGAAATATAAAAACCTGCTAAAAAACGTCCGTTTATCCAAATAATTTTTACAAAATATGGACATTTAGAAAGTTTATGACAGAATAATTTAGCTGCTGATGTTTTTCCTGATGAAATAGATCCTACAAAATTAAATTATATGTAAAGCCAATAAATTCATAATTCACTCTATATTCACCTGTGATTAATAAATTATCAAATGCAAAATATGTCTCTGGTAAATTAGTAAAGCACTGTAAACCAAGTTTTAAACACAATGATCCAGTTTTAATAATTTCTTTAAAACACCTTAAAAAATATGTACATTTATAATTAATAAAAATATTAACTTTATATTGAAAATTAATACTGCTGAATTTATTGATATTTTAATTAGAAGTATTAATTTAACATTATAAAAATTACTATAAAATCAAATAGAAATCAAAATTTACAATTTTTAATATCATGTATTGTAAATTTACATTTTTTAGAACCAATATTCATTAAAAAATGTATTAGAAAATATAAAGTGGTATATTGAATATCATTAATATGAAAAAAATATTTAAGCATATAAATTACTCTGTTAAATAATTTAGTTTAAGTTTAATACAAAATCTAACAATATTTAAACAACTGTCATAATTCATATTATGGTTAAAAATATTATATCAATTATAATAATTGTATATAATGTTTAATATAAATATATATATAATTACCATTGAAACAAATTAAACTAAGAAAAAAATGTAATTTATATAATTATTATATATACAGAGTGTTTCACGATGAACTGACAAATGCAATAACTTTTATTCTATTGAACATTTTCTACTTTTTTTTTTTTAATTATCAATTGTCGTCTGTGCTACATCTACATGTATGCAAAATTAAAAAATTAAAATTTGTTCTATTTAATATTTAAAAAAATCAAGATAGCCATTTTGTAAATCCGATTTTTAGAACAATGTTGGCGTCAAAAACTTTTACTAAGGTTGAGTCAATAATTTTTAAACAATTTTTAGAGTTCGTTTAAATTCTAATTAATTTCTTGTTTATCAGTTTTATAGCGATTATCGATTTTGAATTATTTTTTCCAAAGAATAGTATGAATGGTTATATATAGAACAAATTATTTCTCGGAAAAAAATAATTCAAAATCGATAATCGCTTTAACACTGATAAACAAGAAATAAATTAGAATTTAAACAAACTTTAAAAATTGTTTAAAAATCATTGACTTAACCTTAGTAAAAGTTTTTGATGCCAACATTTTTCTAAAAATCGGATTTAAAAATGGCTATCTATTTTTTAAATATTAAACAGAACAAATTTTAATTTTTTAATTTTGCATACATGTTAGAAAAAAAATTGAAAAATATTTTGAATGTAGCGCAGAAGACAAATGACAATTAAAAAAAAAAAAGTTGAAAATGTTCAATAGAACAAAAGTTATTGCATTTGTCAGTTCATCGTGAAACACCCTGTATATATATTATACCAAGATTATTATAATAATTAAAAACAATCAAAATCACTGGAGCTAAATATATATATATATATATATTTTTGTACTGAATTTGAATAACATACTTAAGATCATAATATTCCAAATTATATGTATTGCATATAAAACTTTCTTCGATCTGTTGTGGTTCATTTATCTTATTAAAATTATTTTCAGTCTTATAAGTGAATGTAAGCATTTCAAAATTATACTCATTAAGAAATATATAAGGAATATTTGATGAAGAAAATGTCACTAATACATCTAATGTGGTAAATTTATTGACGACCACCCGCAGTAAAGAAGAATTATTTAAAACCAAAACTTCTCTACGAGCTATTTCATCTTTCAATTGTTTTATTGTGGATTTTATAAGAGATTCTTCCTCAACAATTTTCTAGAACATAATATTAATAGTAAAGAATAAAACTATAATAATAATCTAATGAATTACTTTAACAAACCATTTTTTTTAAAGGAGAAATATATATAATTTGTACTTCACAAATTTCATTATCAATTTGACTAACAGGTTCCAATACAACTTTAGAGTTCATTTTAACATCCAACATTTTTTTTAAAATGTTACTAATATAAATAGTTGGCCAATTAATAATTTCCATTTTTTCAATATTATTCATATATGGATCCAATGGACACAAACGTATAATAACTGATACATTTTTAATTTCCGATTTATTTCCAACTTCTTCACTTGATTTTGTTTGATTTAATTCACGTAAAAGTGATATTTTAACAAAACTATTACCAGAGAAATGTACATTCTTCTCTTCAAATAATATTGACATATGTGATTTAGAAATAAGAGCACAATAATCATAAATATAATCAGACTCTAATAATGTTTTTTCAACTAAAATTGTACGATAAATAAAACAATTTTGATATTTTGTAATGGGAATGGAGTCATTTTGATTAATTGTATTGCTTTTTATACAATTGTCTATATTTTGATCAATATTTATACTTCCCTCATTATTATTGGTTCTAGAAGTAAGAACATTTGGTTGCACAACTATTTCTGTTGACTCTTTCAGTAATCCTACTTCAACACCATTATCTAAATCATCTAAAATTTAAATAAAAGGTTCTAAAAAATACTTACAAAATGTATTTATGTTTATATTTACCTATAAATACTTTTAAGTGTACAAACTTTGATACCCATATTGGAAAAATTTGATTTCGTTGAACTATTTGAAGTTGATGTAATATACTATCTTGAAGAGAAGCATTATTTAACATCTGAAAAATAAATAATTTTAACACATTTTTTTATAATTAATAAATTAAAAGTATTAAAATACAATTAGGTTACATAATACCTATAAACTGATTATGTAAATGAACATTAAGAAATATTTATAATATTTATAAATTGTATTACAAAACTACATAATATATAATAAATCTATAGAATTAATGGCCATTTAGAAAAAAAATAATAGTTAAAACAAAAAATGAAAAATAAATATTATTAAATCTTATAATAACAAAATAACATGGAAAAGATGATAATATCTATATATATTGTATATACTAACTATACTTTTATAATTATTGAGTTCCACAAAAATATTTATATTTTACAATTACCATATAACTTTATGTAAGAATAATACATTCTCAAAGAATTTTTTTCTTTTAACTGTTTACATATAATATACATGATATAATTTGATTTTTTTTTTCCATTTTAGTAAATATTACTGAATTTATATTTTAGTTGTCGAAATATTTCTAAATATTACATGCGTAAGATAAACACTAATATGTTAAATATAATTAAAAATAACCAAAAAATTCATAAATAACCTACCAATAGGTCCCAATCTTCATCAGTGACTGGAGTAACATAAATACGATTCAACGTATGCATTGGACCAATGATTTTTATTAACACATATTGTGATCTATCAAGTCCTATCGTAGATGACAGTTCATAGCTGATATTCAATGCATCATCTCCATTAGAATTAAATGGTGTTTGACTGAACGATGCATAAAACTCTCTAAGCGTACCATCAACAGTTGTGACTTTCAAGCAAACCTAATGCACAGTAATAATCAATATAGACCGTTATCAGCAAAATCATGATACTTACCGAATTATTATGATTTGACCGAATGTTTAGCTCTCGAATTAACTTAGACGACAGATGCACAAAACTGTCTTCTACTGGTATCACCTTCACCTGGAGCAATTGGTCATCCATTGTACCGATGTACACAAAATAAAAAGGTTCTACAAAGAGTGTGTAAAATAATTAGAAAGGATCGCGTTTAATTATAACATTATAATGCAAGTACGTAATAATTATTCATTTGTAAGTTGAAAATAGTTTACTATCATATACAAGAGTGAAACAATTTTGAATTAGCAAAATTATCGTTGTATGTGACTATTTGAGATAACAACTGATAACAATGGATTACTTATTGTCTATATGGAGGTAAGTCCAAAACAGTGATATTCTCAATCATACAGTAAAAATATAAGTGCTATATTGCATTGTATTCTTCTTATTCTACATATGATCGATACTATTCGATATTTTTACCCACCATACTCTTTGATACAACGAAAATAATATTTAAACGATTAATCATTTAATACCCTACTAACCAAGCACGTCAGTAATAATAATAATTTTTTTTTTTTGAGAAGTGATTAATCTTCAAAATGATTGTGGTTTAATTATGTGCAATAAAGTGTACCGTATACGATCTACATGGGGAGGGACGATTGCTCCTCCAAATTGGGTAGTATTCCGAATACCTATCAGGTATATAATATATATAAAATACTGTACTCAAAATACTTTTTTCGAAGAATTTAATACAGAATTTTGAATACTGTACCTGTTCCATATACTAATCTATTAATTAATTACATTTATTATACGATTCGTACCTAAGTATTAAGAAAATATGTACAATGTAAACTATAAGTCATAATTTTTTATTCGTCATCGTTTTAGAACAATATAAATTTAATTTTCTGTTTTCGATTTTTTTTTTTTTAATGTAAATTATAATTTCATCATATCAAATTATAAATATAAATGTAAACCACATACTCCAAGATTGTTGTACCATCAGAACTATAACTTCCATGTTCAATATATAAGCTATGTATGTTCTGGTTACATGACTGCAACAAAAAGCATTTAAATATCAACAGGGAAATCAATCAACATTATCATTTGAATTCGATGTTTTACTGTGTACAAAATAAATTTATTTAGTATTTTATTCTATGTAAAATTTAATCAGTACAATAATAACATCCTAATTTTCCTAGTACAACATCTCAGCATATTCAGGAAAAACTGTCGAAATTCAGCTAAAAATGGTAAATTTTACTAGTAAAAAAATAAATATGAACTAGATTTTAATAATTTATGGATTTCTTCTAAAATAATGAGTCTAGAAACTTTTTTAAATCGTATTTTCTTATATACTCTTATTTATGTAGACATAATAAAATGTTCAACAAATTGTATCCTTTTTCAGCAAAGTTACGACACTGAAAAAAAATTTAATTAAAAATAATTATAAATAGTAGCTATAAATTTATATAGTTTTTAAGAAAACTAAAAAATATATTAACTAATCTATTTATTTTGTATACCTATGTATAAACATTTTGGAACTATTTGCTCATAGTCAGTTAAATACTTAACTTATTAATTATTAATGATATATATAAGTACTTGCCTAAAACTTTTACTAACACTTTCCTGAACATCTTTTTTTTTTTTTCTTTTTTTAAAACTATTTTTCCTGATCGAGCTCGTGTATTAGCAATTGATCTTGCCTTTCTTTGTGACACATTTTATAAAGAAAATTATTTAAAAAGCTACACAGGACAATTACAAAATAATAAAATTAAACTAAATAATATCATTTGCATTTGTTGGTAAACTGAGCATTAATGGTAACAAATTAGTAATATAAATGCTTTTTCGTTTTAAGTTTTACAACATTACACACTATTCGATACTATTCTTTTTTTTCGATTCCTAGAATAGATAAAATCTGTTATGTGGCAATAGTAAAATTAGTTTAGTATGAAACAATAGTTGTATAATATTAATAACTATATTTTATTTATTTATTTATTTTTTTTTTTTAAGTTGGTTCTAAAACTTGCAAGCCGCGAGCTTGAGCTGATGATGCCTGGCTAGTACAATTTTAAGTTAGAGTGAGAGTTCGCCATCAATCATTACGTCGTACACCGCCAGAGGATAATAATAAATTATGAAAAATTACATGTTAACACAATAAAAACTGCTTTGCACCTGAAAAACTTACGAAGACAGTATTCAAAGTTGATTTAACACATTTTTATAGTACATAGAAAAAAAAACACTATCTGTGTTGAAGCGTTTTTATATATTTGTTAGGCATCTCTACTCACTAATTTTTAATACCTATTCAAATAGAAAAATTTAGAAAAATCGAAAATTTAAATTGTCTATAAATAAGTCAAAATATGTCAAAATACTTTGAAATTTTAACCATGTATAGAAAACGTCAATATAAATATTTAATTTATGTTGCGGTTTTTCGTTTTTGAGTTACGGCATTTTAAAAAAACCGATATCATTTGTCAGTCTAGAACATTCTACATTATATTATATTTTACATGTAATTTTATGTCAATATTCGATGTTCAAACGCTTATAAAAAAAAATTGTGCCTATGGATTTTAATAATTTTAGAATTACATTAAGAACTACTTCTGTGGAATCTTCGATTAAATTTTCAAGTATTTTGTAGAAGCCAAATTTTTTTTATCACCGATTATAAAAATAAAATTTAAAAAAATCGAATATTTTAAATGCCTATAAGTGGCTTAAAAATCAATATAATATTTTGAAAAAAATATGACATAAAGGAAATACCAATCTTAACAGCTGGTAGAAATTTCAAAAATCTGCGACTTATACTTTTTGAATTATAAAAAATATTTAAAATCGTTTGACAATAAATCGCTATTTTATGCAATTTCGTAAATATTTAAATTTCAAACAGTCATAAAATTTTTTCCTCTTATTCCGGTAGAAATTTTTTTAAAGATTTTTGAAGAGTAGCTTATAGATAACCTAGTGTTAAAATTTTGAACCTTAAGTATGAACAGAAAAAATTTTATGATTTTTTATTTACAAAATAACTTTCAAATTTTCGCAATTTTTACATATTTCGTATAAATTGGAACTTTGAGCACTTATAAAAAAAAATTGTGACTTACGATTTTAGATTTTTTTTTATCAGTTAAGGAACAACTTATAAGAAACCTTGTATTAAATTTTCAAGATTTCCAAAAAAATTTTATCGTTATTTTAAAAAAAAAAATTAAAAAATTGAAAATTTCAATTGTCTATAAATAGCTCAATAAAAGTCAATACTTTGAAAATTTAACGGTGTATAGAGAACGCTAATCTAAACATTTAGTGAAAAATTCAAGTATTTACATCGATTAGTTTTTGAGTTATAGCGAAATAAAAAATTGATTTTGCGTAAAAACTCCCGTTTTTCCCTTATTTTTTTAGGGTTTTTCCCGTCGCATTTAAAAAATATTGAAAATTTTGACCCCCAAAGTACCAACTAGATTCACTTTCCTTTCAGAAAAGTTGCTACATAAGCAAATCGAAGCATTTTTACTGCCAAAAAAGTTGTCGTCAGACACAAAAAATAAAAAATAAAAAATAAAAAATAAAAAAAAAAACACACATCATTGTAAAACCAAAAAATTCCATCACTCCGTTCAGAATCTAAAATGTAATTTGTAAAAACGTGATTTTGCGTGAAATTTCTCGTTTTTTCGTAATTTTTCATCGTTTTTTTCAATTTTTTTCAAAAGTATTGAAAAAGTTGGATTTTTGACTTGCCAAAGTACCATCTACATTCACTTTCCTTTCAGAAAAGTTGCTGTTTAAGCAAATCGAAGCATTTTTACTACCAAAAAAGTTGTCGTCAGACACAAATATAAAAAAAAAAACACACATCATTGTAAAACCAATAGATTCCATTACTCCGTTCAGAATCTAAAAAACAAATAAAATCGATTTTTATAAATTATTAATTTGGATTATACTTAAGTTATTAAAAAAAACTAAAACGTTACGACTATAGCTAATGACTAGGACCATACGAGAATCTAGAAATTAAAAAAGACGGGTTTGTCGAAAAAATTAACTTTAAATACATAAAATCACAGGCATTAAGTTTAAGTTTTTAAATTGAATAAAATAATAATCATACATGCACATTATAAAATAATATGAAAAAACTTTAATAACAATATTACACATATATAAATAAACAAATAGTTTACATATCGAAATAAATAAATAAATAAATAAATAAATGCTTAGTCTGGCGTATTTATTTATTTATTTATTTATGTTGTATATCAACGGGTATATACCCTTTTACAAATTATATAATGGAAACATATTAGATAAAAACTAAAAACTAAATTAGTGTAGTAAAGCGTAACAAAAACAGATACAAATAATATAAAATTAACTCTGAATTAACAGTAATAAGAATATACAATTATAATTACATTATTAACATTTTTTTTTTTTCATATTAATCAATCAATATTTTTTAATTATTATAGTATTATTATAGTTGTAAAGTACGACCGGTTTCAAATTAAAAATTCATTGTCGCGATTTTTGTACAAATTCGTACAAGGGTTCTAGTATCAAATGTAATCATAATTTATTATTTTCTCAGAATATTTCACTTTTTCAATTTCATAGATTAATATAATTCTAATTGTCTAGTTTTTAATCATATAAAATTTAAAAATTTTTCCATTTTTTTTAACAAGATAGACTTAATTGTATTAAATATTTTTTTTTGTTTTTGCAGTATTTTTGTAGTTTATTTTCCGTTAATGTAAAAACTACAGTGGACCGTATTTTTAAAATATTTTACAACTTTTGCTAATGTCAGTGTTATATAAATTGAATGAATGTTCAATGTTCGATTCATCGTCTGAACTTGCTTAACAAATGATATTGTTAGCCCCGTTACGATAATCTTAATTGGTATATCATAATATAATATTATCTAACCATACATCGATATTAATCACAGTTATTTTATCAATTACCTGTGAATGTATAAAATATTTTTAAATTTAAAATGTATTATAATATTGTATTTATTTTAAGTTGAATTGATTATAGTTCCATTATTTATTTGTACATGCAACGGTATTGTGGCATTTAGAGTTGCTCAATTTTTTTTTTCTCCAAATACACCGCTTTGTATCACATTTTTTGGTTACAAGTTTACTTCGAAAATTCCTGAGCAATTCCTAGTAATTGCAGTCACCACAGATTTTAATGTATTACTTTTATTTAAAACAAATAAATTAACGATATTGTACATATTTTGTAAAAATTCACTCATTAGCTAAGTGAGCCCCGGTAATGTATAAAACAACTAGTTTTAGTGTGAATCAAATCTCCAAAATGTATTACTCTAAATTTCATTGCAAACTTCAGTCACAAACTAACCCTTTTATCACTAAGCTACGACGATCACTTTACTCACATTAATCACTGTTATTTTGTATAGATTGTAAATTTTTTTTATTAAATAAGAATAAAAAAATAAATGTAAATTTTATACATTAGGTACCTGCATGCTTTAGTTATTTCATAAATTACCTAGTCATCACATACACTACCGATTTAACATTTTTAACTGTAATGTATACATGTACACATTAAGTATGTAAGTTAATCAAAAAATAATAAATGGAAATGCGTGCAAAATATAATTGGGTTTTAAAAATTTTCTCTAGACAGCTTTTGTGCATGTGTTTTATAGATTTCTAATTTAAATGGAGTATTTATTTTAGACATACATAATTTAATACAATACGATAACTGCTGTGTATGTAACACGTGCAACGTGTAACAATATTAAACAAAACAAGCACAAGACGCTGTGAAGTTATAGGCTGTATAATAAACAGACGATGAAATACGATTTACTACGTTCGTATGAAAAACGAAATGAATAATAATACCACACGCCACGTATGAACATAACAATTTCAAAAACATACTTTCGGCTTCGCAGGAATTTTCTAGGAAATAAAATCTATTAAGAACAAGATCATAAAGTTTGTTTGGACGATGTCTCTGTCTTTCTACACGCACGTACACACACAAAATAATACACTTCGCATAGTGAACGATATCCGATAGACTCGGGTTGTACGCAAGCGTAATAATAATAATAATAATAATAATAATAATAAAAAAAATAAAAATAATAATAATAAATAAAATAAAAATAATAATAATAATAATGTATAGACGAACTTCAAGCACGCGCGTCGCCGTCGTATTTTATACGCACACGCGCGGAAAGACTTTCTTGTCGAGACGACGACAAGCGATCTCCGCGACACACGTCAAAAGCTCGCCCGGTGGTTGGACACTCGTTGCACACCCCGCACTCATTCGCTGGCTGTCGCTCGCTCTAGACTCACGTACGTGGGCAACGGACTCCCGAGAACCCATCGCCGCCAGATCCCCATCGCTGATCGGACGCATAGCACCGTCGTTCACACGGCATAGACGCGCAGAACGTTCCGGACGAGCTTCGCTCGAGTCATCTATTCCATCAACAACTCCGCCCGACTCCTCACACCAACCTCAAAGCGATGATTCCTGTGGATGCCCGTTGCCGTCGGAAGCGTCGTTCCACGACCCAACGCTTCCGGCGCGCGTTGCTATACATTACGGAACTGTACGACAGGGCAGTGATCGCGATCAATCGCATTCGTCGTGATCAGCCACAGCCACAACCGACGCCGCAACCGACGCCGCCACCGACACCGCCGCCGACACCGCAATCGGTACCCGCGCGTTTGGAACGTGATGCGTTGAAATGCTTGAAAAATGTGACGCGAAGAATGTCTCCAACAATTCGTGAGAGGCACTTGTGGATCAGACGTGCTTCGAAGCAATAGAGGCGGCCGCAGGTCGGTCGTACTCGGACGGCCGACGAGCGAGAACATCGCGTCTCACGGGTCGTGTGCAACTGTACTGCCATTCCAGCGTACCCGATCGACGTGTGTCTCGAGACCCAAGTATAATACCAAACACCTAATCGAACGCCTAACACCTAATCTAACATCAACACCACCTTCCACCACCCAACATACGTATCTAACATACGTGTTGCCGTAAGCTCGTCTCCGCGCATCTGTCCCGTCATCCACGTTCAACCCATACTAACCAACAGTTCACGTACCCATCTTCTTCCTGCGTTGCGGCAACATTCTCCACACGCTAGTAAGTATGACATTATAATATCGTACGCCGTTGCGAGTTTGAAGGGTGGGTGGTGCGCGACGTGTGATCGTCATTTTTTACGGAAAATTCGTTAGCAACTTAGAACAATAATAAAGCATAGTATAGCGTACTTGAGACGTAGTCGGAACGGTTTGCTACTATGATACTTATATATTTATGTACTGTAAAATAGTATTACACTTTCCGGTTGTCATAACTCGAAGTCGATGATGTTATCTCGAATAAAATATTTGAAACCAATTAAATGTTTAAAATTATTGAAAATATTATTATTATTTTTTTTTTACCGTTAAATATTTTTTTTTTTTTTTAAACCTGAGATGGTAATCCTGGCTCAAACGTAAATAACATCGAAGAGGATCGTCTAACTTTCGCGTCCCTGCATCAGACAGTACTCGAGAATATTATACATTAATAATTATGGGTAACATGTTATCGTGAGTTTTTTTTCATTCCAGGAACACTAAAACCGTCTTGGCAAACCGTTCAATAAGCGTCAGAGAACCGCCGTCGCAGTGGAAGACATCCGACGAAGCTCATCGTCGTGCTTGTTTCGCTGTCCCAACAGTCATCACGACCGTTATCGTATCGCAGGTAGTGTCTCCTCAAAAAATTTCCACTGCTGTAGTATAATATAATACTTTATAGTAATGATTGAATTCGATAGTGTTACCCTGTATTAAATATGTTGAGTGTACGCTTTATACACCAATCATTTCATAAGCAAATTTTATCTATTCTTAACTATTTTGTAGTGTTCATCACTCGAAAGATTAGAATGAATAAGTAGATGAAAAATAGAAAATAAAAAATATTTGTTGAATAGGATAAAATTGCTTAAAGTTTTTCTATCTATGCATAACATACGTATAATACGTGAAATATATAGAATGCTTCGTTGTTATATCGATGTGTTCTAAATATATATGGCTTAGCAATTCATTAATTAGGTATATTACATCATAACATATTTAGTGTGAGTTCATTAGTAATAGTTTTCAACGCGTAATATTATTGTAACGTAATATGATAATAAGAAAGGAAAAAATAAATCAAATAAATGCAAACAAATACCTATAATTTATTAATCTCATCGTCAACAATGTTGTATTGTTGTAACAAGCTTTGCAATACAACTTCGATTTAATATCATTATTATTGATTTTAATATAAACATATATGTCAACCTATTGTTAAAATGTGTAGAGGCTGCGTAGACGCAGATATCAAACGCTGCTATAATTGTCTGTGTTTAACTTGATAAAACAGGTTTTTAACAATAGGGTAGAATGTTATTATTTTTATTGTTGAAACCCTGTTTTATCAAGTTGAATGAAAACGATTACAGGAACGTTTAGTGGTTGCATCCTCTTAGGTGCTACCAATTTCGCATCTGTATATTCTAAAATCAATATCATTACTAATGAATACTGATAATGTATTTTCTATTGTTTTTATTCAACATTCATAATTCTTATTCCTGTGTATCAGTTTACTCCTATTTTAGATTTAGTTATAGTGTATTAGCGCACGTAAAATTTAAGTTTATGTAATTTTATTAAATGTTTAAAATAAAAATATATTTTTTACGGGAAAAGTAGAAAATTCGGGCATTGCATCACAATGCCTGACCAATGAACACAATATCCAAATATTTTGGGCAATGTAAAAGTTAGCGTCTCACTGGAAATTGTTATACGTTGATCAGGGAGTGTATGCAGTTTGTTTGTTGTAGGTGTTTCTGGACAAAGTATACCCAGCCCGGTTTCAAGTCAACAATGTGAATTAATAGCATTTGTACGTAATTATATATATACATTAGGGTGACCATATTAAGTAAATAAAAAAACGGGACATCTGTTACTTCCCCCAACCCCCCCCCTAAATCCTCATCCACATACATTCACACATATTATGCACACAAATCTCAAGAGTCCAAATCTCTGTCATATCATATACGATTATTTTCTTTTTACTTTACCACTTTTTATTAAAATAACCTGAATAATAAAATATTTTCTATTAATTATTATTAAATAATATTTTCTCTAAATTGTTCATCAAACAACACAATGTAGCATTTCAAAACTATTATAATTTTTTAAACAATTAGAAAAATTTAATTTTTAAAATTACAATTAAAGTATTAAACAATGTATAATTACACTTACAAATGTATGTATAATTACACTTACATTTTTTTTAACAAGAATTAGAAAAATTATACACAAAATTATATCAGGTATCTCCATTATTTATGAATTTTGTAAGCCTTCTTCTACACTTTCCACTGCTTTCTCATACTTTTCGGAAGAATTTATTGAATTTAACAATTTTGTGTGTTTCAAAAGAAATTCATAAAATTGTGAACAAGTTAAGTTTTTAAAGTGTTGTTTTGTAATTATTATCGATCTAATAGTTTCGACATTAAAACGGTTTTACATTTGTTAATGAAAAAAATCTTTCTACAGATGCATTTGTTCCAGGAATAGCCAATAAATATTCAATAATTTTTGAGACGTTGTTGAAAGAAATACAATTTTTTTCTAGTGTTATAAATACCATTATTCTGTGATATTTTTTGAACATTTTTCCCATTCCACAATTTTAACTGTATCACATGAACTACCTGATTATATTCATCAAATAACTTATCCTCATCCACATTACAATCCTGGTTAAGTTTTTTATTTTTTAATAGATATTGAATACTTTCTTGAACGTCTACCCAAACAGGAATATCTAATAGTTGAGTCCAACGAAAAATGTTGAACGGTTCAAAACGACAACTTCATTTTTCTACATAAGATAAGAAAACACTATAAAAATCATCAACCTTTTCCATAAAATTATTTTTGCTGTATAAATTTTTTTTTATCAAGGTCTTCAATAGTTAATATTAATTTTGATGTTAAAAATTGTTGACTTTGCCTATTCCTTATTTGTCCACATACCGTTTCCAGTTCTTCATATACTTCACTCGCTGAAATATTATCGCTTTCAATTCTCGTTATTGTATCGCAAACTACTTTCAACTGGCTTTGAATAAAATATAACCATACAATAGAAGTAGGATTATCGAAAAATTGTTTTAGAATTGTTGGACATTTGTCTTGAGTTAAAAAATATGTTTTTAATGCCGTGAATAAATCTAAAATTCGAGTAATAGCTGGTAGGAAAAATAACAATCATGTTCTAACAGTGCTTAAAATATTTTTGTACTCGGCATTTACAAAATCACAAAATTCTTTGAATTGCTCCACTCGGACTGTATATATATATGAAAATATCGAAATATCTTATTAACTATGGATTGAATGTTGATTGGCAAAATATCTGTACTGGATTGCATTGCGTTATGTAAGATATGCGCTGCACAACCAATGCATGAAATGTTAATTTTTAAAGTTTCGGTGAGAATTGCAAAAACATTTTTTACGCCTTTTTTTGAGACGCCACCAAAATTCGTATTACAATTATCACCAGAAAAAGCAACAATTTTATTGGATAAGTTGTATTTCTTTAAAACATTCATTATATCTTCTTCTTCTTCTTCTACTTCGCCTTTCTCCCAACTATATGGGGTCGGCCACCCTTGTCCTACACCTCCACTTTACTCGGTCAATCACATCTCCTCTGCACACACCGACAGCCCTCATGTCATTCTCCAAAGTCTCCAACCATCTCTTTTTTGGTCTTCCTCTTCCTCTTTTCCCTTCAACGTCCATCTTCATAACCACTCTTACTGCATTCGTTTCCTCTCGCCTCATCACATGCCCAAACCATCTCAGCCTATTTTCTCTCATCTTGTCCACAATTGGCGCTACACCAACACTACCTCTCACGTATTCATTCCTTATGCTATCTTCTCTTGTCACTCCACTCAACCATCTAAGCATTCTCATTTCCGCGACACTCATTTTTTGTTCTATTCTCCTGTTAACCGCCCAACACTCTGAACCATACAGCATAGTTGGTCTCACTACACTGAGACATTAAAACATTCATTATGTAACTGGTTAAAATATCCGCGGTTTCACCTTGTACATTTGTAAATTCTAAAACCTTTATTTTTAATCCTTCTTATGGATTAAAATATCGGATAAGAATTGGTACAAGTTTTAAATGTTTGTGATTTGATGTATCTACCATAAGTGTTGCAAATTTATTATTTTTTAACTCTTCTAAAACTTATTCCATTGCAAAAGGGCCAATTATGTTAATATATAACTATGCCCTCAAAAGGATGGCATTGTGTTCATTTACCAGGCTTTGTGCATTATCGACTTCTTACTTTTCCTGTAACATACCTATAGTAAATACGGCTTGTGAAGTTGTTTTTGTTTATTTTAGATGTCAGAATGTCATGTCAATTGTCTCTGTCTATTGCATTTAAAATATATAAAACTCTCGTGATTGTTTTCTCAGTTTATACTTTTTAAATAATTACAGTACATTGATAAATAACAATATTAAAATTTCTATAATAATTTAAATATTGAGAAACATACGGAAGGCTATGGATTATAACAACCCCTCACTTATTTTCTCGCAAAGTTTATAATTTACTAACGAGCTATTTGGCCGCAAAATGGATTACTAGAACAATAGGGTGATAGACAGAGACAAGGAATATTATACTGATATCTCTTTTTACTTTAGGTGTTTATTTTATCACTTATATATATTTTATTATACTGTCAATAATTTTAAACATTATATGATTGATTCTGTAATTATATTACTGTATTATTGTAGTATTATGATATATTCACCAAATAAACTTATATTAAACACAAAACGTATAGCATTATTTTCATTTTTTCGAAAATGACATTGCCTGCATTCTAATTTATATGATTTATTGGTTAATGATTAAATACAACAATACGTATATAAATTATTATATTGGGAAGGTGCTAAGCCTTTTCCAATTCGCAATATTCAGCTATTTCAATTCATTTTCCTTCAAGTCATTACTTCAATATCTTAGTATGTTTCAAACAACTCTCTACACAATGACCTCAATATAAAACTATAAGCTAATTAGCAAAAAACATTATCTAAACCTACATCGCAAACTCCATTCCTACTCAAACCCTCTAGTTTTTTTATTTTAAGTGTCAGTCTTTCTGTAACCCGATCCGTCGATTAATCCGTAAATAGTGTCGAGATATTTTTTAAATAAACCACAATGTTCAGTCTACATATAAAAATCTATAAACTATTTTTACAGCGGGCTATATCACTGTGTGGTATTCCTCCTCTAATATTTTTCATGTGTTTCTAAATTTTTTTATCATATTATCTTATTGTGCAACAACATAGATTGTTGTAATTTTCTTAATAAATAAATTTAAAAAAAAATAAAAATTATTATATTTACATAAGCTGCTAAGAATTGTTATGAAAAACGTACAATAATGATATTGTGAATTTCGTAATATTATTTATACAGTATTATAATATTTAACCAAATTTAACTAGATTTATTCCATAGAAATAGTGAATAATGATAGCAATTCACCAACATTAGCTTATGGTTCGTAGATCAATAGTTAGATCTATAATTGTAATTTACTTGCATTGAAAATATATTGTTTAGTACAGACCGTCGAGAACTATAGAGTAAACATTACATTTGTTGACGTATTACCTAGTTAGAATGCCTATATGTAATTTTTAGTTAAATTTACTGAGTAAAATATCCGGATTAAATGTGTAGTTTATAGTAGTAGTAATTATAATACCGAGTTTCTAACAAAAGTTATGGTTTTTCAGTTTGGAACCTCGAAAAAAAATAATCATAAATTCAACTTAAAAAATAATAAAAGAAAGATATGTGACGAAGAACATTCATATATTTCGAATGGTACAGTTGACGAACATTATATATAAGATGATTATTTTTAAACAACGATTATCAACAAACAACTTTAAAATCAGTGGCATAATTTGGTGGTGAGGGGGACCCATTAATTTCTACAGTCTAAAGTTCAGCTATTCAGTTATTCCAACATCGACATATCATTAAAATTTAAATACGTTTTTTATAAAGCTACATGTTTATATAATGACATGTTGTAAACCAGAAAAATTAAATATGTACTATATATACAGGTACTTATGTTGAAATCATTATTTTTTTGGATTGGTTTGATTACACTTTTGTAAAATGAGTGGCAGAGTTGACAATTTAATTAAAGCATATCGACTGCCCTACTCTAGAAAAAACTTAAATAACGCCACTACATCAAATATTTTTTAATTACTAAAAAATAAGTTTTATTCTCAGTATTAAATTAGTGTTTTAATATGAATCCAAATTAAAATCAATTTATTTTTATTAACAGCTTACAAAATCATAACTCAATATGCCGAAAATGGATTTATTGATAGGTATAAGTACATTTTCAGAAGTTAATTGTGTGAAAGAATACAATGAAACTACTTTTTCCTCTAGTTTAATATTACTTAAGATAATTTTTTCGCAATTTTATATTAAACCCATTTTCAAGCAGATGCGTACATTTAAAGGGCAATTTATCGATATTTGAAGAATTTTTAAACATTAAGCATATATCATTACACTTATGTTACATAAGTTATATTATGCGAACGCAGCGACAATTTTTTTTTTTCATAGTTGGATTTTGAATACTTTTATTTTGTCCCCTTCCCCCCCACACAATTCAAACTATTTTACGTTCCTGTTTTCAAGCATTTTAAAAATACTATAACAATGTGATTCGGATACGAAATAATCCCCGTTGATCTTTCCACCGTGGGGTGTCGATTGATAATATAATAAAATATACACGAGTCCACCGCAAACTGATGAAAGCCAGTTACATGATACTCACGTCATAGTCGTATACAGGGATGTATTTTCACCTTAGTAAACAAAGCAGCTGCTTAGAATCTCTACCATCAAAGGACCCTCGGTTAATATTTTTACTAATTTAATATAAAAAAAAAAACTAGTTTTTGATAATCTTAATGTACATCATAATATTAGTTTTTTTAATTTTATTTTAAGTTTATTGGTATACTATTATAATTAAAATAATGAAAAATATTTCGGTGAACATTTGTGGTAAAAAAAAAATTATTGTTGTACAAAATAATGAGAGTTGATGAATTACGCTGCCCATTTTTTACGCGTAAAAGTAGTTTGATTTACACAATGATTTTAATAACTTACAATAGTGTTTAGAGATTTTTTTCGTAATCCTTGGTATATTAACACAAATTTTGTGCTTAAGACAATAGTATGATTTAAAATTTAATACATCTTATTAATTGTATACATATTATAAATTATGAAATTATTGAATTTGCGACCCGTGTCTTATTACCGCGTGATGTCACTCATACATGTACACACGCTGTTGCTGCTATAGTTAACAACGCGGTGATAGTATTGCACGGCTACATGTATAAACTACGTTATCGTACTCGTATATTGTTATTGAACATTATGAACTTCATCGTCAATTTACACTCTAGGTCAGTGGCGGTCAAATCATTTTATCATAGGGGGAATGAGGCTGATTTTCAAGATGAACTTTGATCATTTAGATTTCATTAGATTGCTTATTTAAATAATTTTACTGATTTTAGTAGTACAAACTGTAAAAATATGTTTATAAATAAAATAGTTTTAGAGCTGTTACTGTATGCAACAACAAAGTAGTTTGTTATTTTAAATTTAGACATTATAAACACTTAAAGACTTATCAGCTCATATAAAAATCAAATCACAAAAAAATCAGAACACAAATTGTTTGTAACGTCAACTAATGAACCAAAAATTGAAATAATAAAAATAGCACAGACTATTCTGTGAATATAGTCTTAGACTCTGTACACACTTCACATAAAAAATGGATAAAAATTCTAGGTATTATTTTTATAACCGCACTAAGAGCAGCTTTTGTTTACTGGTAATTTCAATAATTGAAGGTATTATTATAGAAATAGAAATATATTTTTTAAGTGAAAACACAATTGTGAAATAGCTGCAGCTGTAGTTGACAGCATAGAGTAATTACTCTATGGTTCTCTGTTAATTGTTTTTATTCTCACAAAAAAAATTGATACCTATCTAAATTTGTAAATAGCAAAAAGGTTTTGTGAGAACATACATCCCTTACTCCCCCTTTGTTGGACCGCCACTACACCGGTTCAAACTAATGAACAATAGTCATAATATAAAAATGTATTTACAACTACTAACAATCAAATAATTTTGTACAGCTTTCATACATAGGAGCTTATATTAAAACGAGTAAATATAATATAAATAGGTACCTGATAAGTAAGGCTCGGAACTTAATGCTCTTAAAAATTACTAAGTATGCATGCATTTAAGCACTTAAAAAATTACAAATATGCTTTAAAAATATGCACCTATATTTTATTTTTTCTTCATAAAAATTTAATTCTTATAAATATTTTATAAAACTATAAATTTAGCAAAAGGTACAATTATAATTAAGTAATAATTTTTCCAGAGAATTTTATAATATACATATTATGTGAAATATATAAATAAAAATTAGAGATATCTATTTGGTATCTAATTAAAAAGTATTTAAATAAAATTGCTTATATATAATTTGTTCTAACCTTCAAAAGTGTTTTATTGAACCTTTAAACATTTTTTATGTTTTCAAAAATGAATAATCATCAATTAACCATTAGCTAAGTTCAATATCTTTAAAAGCTACTTTAAACATTAGTTGTAGTAATTGGCACATATTTAAAGAAAGTTATACCATCATCGGATAAATCATCGAGAAGACTCTCCGATGAAGTTTATTTTCTAGTTTATATTTTAGAAATCTTAAGAATTGCTTTAAATCCACTATTTTTCTTCAACACATTGAATGTTTGAAATACTTCAACACCGATTTTCCCTTAACAGTCGTTCAATTTATTTTTAACATTTTTTACTGTGAATAATGAAATATTTTGCATTTCAATTTTCATAATATATTTCGGTATGAACCCGAAAAAAGCGGTAGGACCAAATGGAGTACCTGTAGAGGTGTGGAAAATATTTGGGGATGTAAGCATTGGGTGGTTGAAAAATCTTTTTAATAAGTTACTGATAGAGGGAAAAATGACAGAAGAATGGAGAAAGAGTTTTATTGTACCAATATTTCAAGGAAAAGGAGACATACAAGAATGTGGGAACTATAGAAGAATAAAGCTCATGAGTCATAGTATGAAGATCTGGGAAAAGATTATAGAGAAGAGGATAAGAAGTGAGACGTCGATATCAGAAAACCAGTTTGGTTTTATGCCAGGAAAATCGACAATGGAGCCATTATTTTGTGTTAGGCAATTAGTAGAGAAGTACAGAGAAAAGAATAAAAAACTATGCATGGTGTTTATAAATTTAAAAAAGGCGTATGACAGGGTGCCAAGGGAAGTTTTAAGGTGGGCATTAATGAGGAAAAATGTCCCAAAAATGTATGTAAATTTGATCCAAGATATGTATGAAGGGTCGAGTACTAGTGTCATGAGTCGGTGTGGAGTATCAGAAGGTTTCAGTGTAGGAGTAGGTGTGCACCAGCGGTCAGCTCTAAGCCCCTACCTGTTCTCAGTAGTAATGGATGAGGTTTCAAAGAAGATACAGGGTGAGATACCATGGTGTATGATGTTTGCGGATGATATAGTTCTGGTAGGAGAAAACCTGGAAGTTGTCAATAATAGGGTAAATGAGTGGAGGTCAGCCCTCGAAGAAAAGGGATTGAGAATTAGTAGAAATAAAATTGAGTATATAGAGCATGATTTTGGACAAAGAGACCAAGAAGTTGAAGGAATGAGGAGACAACTGACAATAGATGGTGATGTGATAGATGAAGTTGAGAGCATTAAATATTTAGGATCTTTTGTTCAAAAGGACGGGGGCTTTGACATGGATGTAAAACATAGGATTAAGTGCGGGTGGATGAAATGGAGAGAAGCATCGGGCGTGTTATGCGATAAGATAATTCCAATGAGGCTGAAAGTTAAATTTTATAAAAGTGTAGTGATACCAACTATGCTGTATGGTTCAGAGTGTTGGGCGGTTAACAGGAGAAGAGAACAAAAAATGAGTGTCGCGGAAATGAGAATGCTTAGATGGTTGAGTGGAGTGACAAGAGAAGATAGCATAAGGAATGAATACGTGAGAGGTAGTGTTGGTGTAGCGCCAATTGTGGACAAGATGAGAGAAAATAGGCTGAGATGGTTTGGGCATGTGATGAGGCGAGAGGAAACGAATGCAGTAAGAGTGGTTATGAAGAGCGACGTTGAAGGGAAAAGAGGAAGAGGAAGACCAAAAAAGAGATGGTTCGAGACTTTGGAGAATGACATGAGGGCTGTCGGTGTGTGCAGAGGAGATGTGATTGACCGAGTAAAGTGGAGGTGTAGGACAAGGGTGGCCGACCCTAAATAGTTGGGAGTAAAGCGAGGCAAAAGAAGAAGAAGATTTCGGTATAAACCCAAAACTTGAATGAATTTATATTAAATAACCGTCCATTCATGTCATCCTTTTTAATGTTAAATAGATACCTAAAAATTATAATACAAAAATATCTAGAAAATATCTCAATATAAATGTATTTATTTTTCAATTTATGAATTTTAAATGTTAATTATCATAAATTATATTATATGCTTTAAACAATTTTGAAATTATAGAATGTTCTTAAGTCTAAAAATCCCTAATATGGAAAAATATCCACTGTGAATTTTTAATATTTTATTCATAATGACTTCATTTCTAATTAATTTCTTAGCCATAATAATAAAATATTAGTAAACTTTTCGCCGCCGTTGCTCCCGCTACATAATTACGCTACATAATTATAAGCAGTGACATAAACCATATTTTACAAAATTTACAATTATAGTTTTATCTACTATGAAAAAAACTAGAAAGTATATTAAAATTATAATCACACCAGTATCATAAACACTAAAAAAAACATTTAAGGTTATATATATATAGTAATATATTCATTGTACTAATCTAGACACGTAAATATATCTCATAAAAATGTAAAAATAACATTCATGACCGATAATCACTCACTAGTTCGCTTACTTTCCTAGTTGTATTGAAATAGTCTTATATTTCCGTTGAATTAAACAGCCTTGCAATAACTGCCAGACATAGAACAAGCGCCGTCAGTACAGACAGGAACGCACTTAGTCCAATTCAAAATATTTTCAGACAACATTTTGAATAAATCTTGAGCCTTAGCACTTTCTGTAATATTTTTACAAAAATGTAGGTTTTCTACCATGTCATAATCATCTATAAACCTACTATAGCATATCAAATGACAATTTTTATTATTATCCGTAACCTCAACCAGTTGCAATCCAAATGCCTTTTCTTTGATTTATTCTATTAATTGATCATTGAGATCTTCCGTAATAAGATGTATTTCAACTGACCGTGTTATTGAATAAAACAATTTTTAAGAGTAATTTAACAAAAAGATTCTTCAACTATTATGTTCATCATATATATGTTGCAATTGGTAGAATAAGTTTTTCTGCAACGGTTTGGGTTAACTTACATTTTGCAATTATATAAGCCACTTTATAAAATGCTATCAAAACATTGGTTGATACTGATGAATTCTTAAAAAACATACTTTTATCCTGTTTCAGTTCTTTTAATTTCCTTGCTTATAAAAATCGTAAAGTTTGTTATACCTAGAGCTTTAATTTATTTGGGAAAATGCATACTGGCGCCAAAACCTATTTATGCACAATTCACATAGTAATCTCTCTTCACATTTAATTTCTGTGGACGTAAAACCAAAATCCAAATAATTGTCATTATACTTAGAATATTTTAGCTTTTTCCCTTTTTCATCGCGATTGGTTGATGTGTACACTTTCCACGTCTTCATTGGTTTATGATTGTTTAATAAAAATCGATCCTTTAATACTTAATCTAATAATCACATAACTGACAAAAATATATTCAAAAGAAACGTGAATATAATATAACACGCAGAGGCTGAAACTAAAGTGTATAAAAAGTACTAATGCAAAAACATATTACACCAGACTCGGACAATCGTTTATCAAATACGGCAAAAATAACCGATAGTAGGTAGTAGGTATTGATTTTATTTTTATTGATTATTTTTGATGGTCGACATAATGGTAATCAAAATGATCGTTCATCTTCATCGTTAATTATTATTGTAATTTAATTTTAGAGCAGAAACACAGTCGACAGTGCAGCTGCCCCTTCCGATAAGGTCAGATGGCCTATCCATTATTATGTTATCTATGCGCGCAGCATGACAGCGGTGCCTTTGGAAAGACACCCAATGCACAGTTTTAGAACTGCTGGAATATTCAATAGCTATAATGCGTAGTTTGTACCCTATACATACATATTATACTGGCTTGTTACCTTTATTACGAGTGACACAACGTAAACCAACGAGTTTAGCTTAGATTTGTTCCATTCTGAACTAATACGCTGTCATTGGTCTAACGAAATAAGGAAATAAATTAATCTGAAAACAATTTAACGTTATTAAGTCTTGATATAAGCAATATGGTATCACCACAAAAGTCAAGATTTGGTTGAAGTCCGTACGGCATTTATTTACTTTATAGCACTAAAAAAATCATTTTTAGCGCTTAAATATGCACATAAAACATTAATATCAGCGCTATAAATGGCACTAAAAATTAGAAAATATGCAAAATAAAATGTTCAACAAATTTTTTTAAACATGAATTTTAAGATATATTTAATTTACAGATTTTTTTAAATATGAAGTATTCGATTTTTTTTAATTTTACAGATTTTTAATGTATTTTATAGAATATGGTGGTAGGTATGTAAGAACCAGGTACTATAGGCTGTTCCAAGAGAGAACGGTCACTTTTGCGCATACATCTCCCACCTTGCTAGCCGATGTTTCACGAAGATGTTGACGAGCTTTTACGATTACCATGACGCACGGGCCGCGGAGGTCGGAGGGCTGCGGCTGCTAGTAGTTATTAATTAGCCCATTTACAAAAACCGGTCGGCCGAAATGATCGTTCTCTTTTGAAACAGCCTATAGTTGAGAGTATGTACAACAGATCACGTGACATATCTAAATGATGACGGAACATTAAAATAAAATTACCGTATAGTTAAAACGACAACGAATCCTATGATAATGCGATAGTACCATGTGATTGAGATGGTTTTAAAAATAAACAATTTATTGGAAACGAACGGAATTGTCCTATTTTATCGACGATAACAGCGATCTAAAAGTACGGTTTCCAAGGCGCGACCAGTCTCCGGTGACATGAAGGGGATTGCAAACGTCTGTTATTTCAGCCATAATATACCAATCTTTTGTCAATCCTACCGATGGACCTAATGATGCGATAACATTTCTGAAAACTGATCTGAATTCCTTAATATGTCTACTTGATCGGTCAGGCCACTTTTTTAAATTTTGTTCTCCAACTCCTATAAATTAGTTTAAAAAATTATGAAATTTTAAATAAATCTTATTTTAGTATTTATTCTTTATTGAAAATTAAATCTTAAAATGTGGCCTGACCATTATCAAGTGGACATATTAAGGAATTCAAATCAGTTTTCAGAAATGTTATCGCATCATTAGGTCCATCGGTAGGATTGACAAAAGATTGGTATATTTTGTAACATAAAATGCATGCGTTTTAAACAGTAGCAGTTTGAAGTGACTTGTGCGTGCGCGTGCGAGAGTTCCCCTGCTCTCCACTCTTCACTATAGCGTGTGTTGTGGACGGCCGCGCCATGGCAGTAATCAGAATTATTATTGTTTGATATAAATATAGAATATATTGGACTGTGAAATTATTACACATTATCTTATTGCTACGAAAGTCCCCGAAGAAAAATATGACTATACCACAGAATTTTCCACTTATGATCTTTATTTGTCATAAGTACTATTAAAGGAAAATAATTAATTATTATTTTCCTGTTGACCACTGTGTTACCAGTTTACCTATAATTTTTTGGTGTCTGATGATAGAAAGTGTTGATACTTTGTCTATTGTGCTAATTATTATTTTCTTTCTAATATGGATAATAACCAGTGGCGGCTCGTGCCTATGTGCGATGGTGGGATCGCACCCCCTACTGAAATGACAAAATATTTGAAAGAATATAATGTTTGATTTGATATTTAATTTTATTAGAATTTATTATTTCATATGCATCATACATAATATCATTGATTATAAATAGTATTTATAAATACTATTTATAATCAATGATAATATATATAATATGTATGTGTGTGGTGCGTGCGTGTTTGTATAGTTACAGCGTGGCTGTCGATATTACGTGATGTGCGCTACGTTGTAAATCGCACACATAAAAACTGGTTTTTATAGAAGATAAAACATCATATCATCGACGGCATCATATAAGATAATCTTATAATATTAATCTTATATCTTATAAGATTATCTTATAATATGTTGTGCGATGATTTCTGTCGTACAATTCGGGCGGCGGAACGTGACCAGTTGCTATCACTACAATAGGTCGTGTGTAATAATATGCTTTACCACGAACCATATATATTATAAACACAGACTATACCTAAATATAATTGTATTTTATCGGCATTGACGATGGCCATTTGACGGCTATGAAGTGCGACGATTTCTGTCGAACAATTTGGGCGGCGCGATTGTGTCAGTCTGAAGTAGTGTAGTGGTTTTAGTGAAAATATCGAATTAATTTTATCATATGCATGATGCATACGTCTGTTATTTCAGCCAAAATATACCAATCTTTTGTCAAACATACAGATGGACCTAATAATGCGATAATACTTTTAAAAACTGATTTGAATTCGATATTATGTCTACTTGAGATCGGTCAGGCTACTTTTTTAAACTTCGTTCTCCAACTCCTATAAATTAGTTTACAAAATTATGAAATTTTAAGTGTTCTTATTTTAGTATTTATTCTTTATTGAAATTTAAATCTTAAAATGTGGCATGACCGTTCTCAAGTACATATTAAGGAATTCAAATCAATTTTCAGAAATCGGTAGGATTGACAAAAATTACATACAAATTATCATACATTATTTACTGCTCACACGCGCAAGTCAGTAATGTTGACTTGTACGTGTACGTACCGTGTGCGAAAGCGTTTCTCCACTACTTTTCCACTATATAACTTTGTTTTAGGAATCTACAGATAATCAACCCGTATGCTATAATTATTGTTTTTACTTACACTAATGCCGGAAGGTCTATAAGCCATTTTTACTAATGACAATAATAATGTTATATTGTCTATATAGTGTATAAGCAATAAATATATCGATTTTAAATGATAGACCTTTGTAAATATTAAATAATAAATATCACAGTACCGCAGTATGCTATGAGTGGGAGGGTGTACGATTACAGACACTCACACTAACAATCGTTTACTACTCACACAACAACACTGCGTAACACATTCAAAATAAGAAATTGCCTAAACACAACTCCTTAAAAATTACACGTTTGCAGGGGCCTTAAAAAAACCGTCAAATTCTGTATCTGTATTCAATATCATTGTGGTTTTCGTGTAGTGAGGGCTAGTGTTTTCAAGTTAAATTTTATATTTATTATGAGTATGAATACAATTATTAACAATCATAAAATAATGTTACTTCTTCTCGAGGAAGAGCAAGAGGACGATGATTTATTAATCACAACACAATCAGAACTCAGTAGCTCTTCTTCTTCTTCCGAAAAATGCATTTTAGCCATATTGATGCACGTGACGAACGAAATTCACTACCTAAGAGCTGGTTTGTGATTGAAATAAATCGACAGTGGTATTGACACTGCTCTCGGTAGTGTTGCCGGTCGCCACGATAAAATTCAGTCGTGCGACAACAGTAGCGCGTTGGAAACCAGTTAATAGAAAATACATATTAACAGTCGGACGGCGACTGTCGCTCCTTGGAAACCGGAACTTAAGGCCGTTTATTTCGGATGAGTATCATCTTAAAATAAAACAATTTATTTTCGTTTACATATTCGTAGACGGCTGTTTAGTAGGTAATTTAGTTTTTCAACAATATGTGTTTATTTTCTTTATTATCTAAAAATATTCCCATAAACAGCATTTTTAACTCCAAATTAGCAAAATAGCTCCAATAGTATGTATTTATGTAAAAATATTCCCAAAAATAGCACTAAGAACCTTAAATTAGCAAAATAGCAGTAAAAACCGTAAATATGCAAAAAATAAAATTTCGTGTATGACATCAGAGAAGTGTGATACATACTTGTATCTTACTTTGGATATTCTACGACGAACCAAGAAAAATATGCATTTTCTAGAACTCCCGAGCCCTGATTATTATATTACTATACGATACGGGTCTTTCGAAGGATCGACTAGGTATCAAATAATTACGGCCATCCCATTCATACCGTGCTGTACGGATGAAATTGAAATGACTAATTATTGACTATTTTTCAGATTTCATACACCTATTTTTTTTATAGTAATAATAATAATAATAGATTTTAGTTTATACATTACTTAGAGGTCAGTTTTTCAATTTATTAACAAAATCAATTAAATAATGTACCTATCTAATTTTTAATTGTTATTACCTATAATAACTATACGTCAAATATTTTCAGAGTAAATATGCTAATAAATAAAACAAAAATGTTTTTATTTATTTATTTTTGATAAAATAACAAAGAGAAAACCTCTAAATTCAATAAGTAAATATTATTATTATTATTATTATTTTTAAATCTATTATTATATTATTTATTATTACCATTTTTTCTCACTAGAATTAAATCACACACTCACACATACACTCACACATCTCGACAATCTCGACAGTAGTTCGACGTAGCCCGGCAAACCCGACCACCGCTGTTCGTACTACTAAATCACACATGTTATACACCAGCTATTCAGTATTATTCTATGCTTCTATAAGAGCAGAATTCTTTTATAGTTGTTTTTAATTATTGATGCGTTTGGTGTCCGGGCGTCCATACAAAGGCTGTATACTTCCGGCTTATTCAAATACCCATGTCTGTACCTCACTTGACCCAGGAGGTTCACCTTTTTTTATATAAACTATTTTATTTATTAATATGTTAAAATATTTTAAAAAGTGTGAAAGCAAATTATATTGTTGCTGCGCCGATAGTTTTGAGTATTAAATAGTGAGAATTAAATTAACATGTAATATTTGTGTTATTTTAAATTAATAATTATCACAAAGAACTACAATCTCACAAAAAAAATTTGATTTTAAAATCTTGTTACATTTTATTTGTGAACATTTTTGGAAGTGGTAACCAAGAGAAAACACCACATCTGGTTTGAATTTGATATATTATGAAAATGATCTGCATTAACTTGTAAATTACATAAAATATATGAAATTAAACTTATTAAAATATGTTATACAATAACGTTACTATTTACATTTTTCATTGATTGTTAATTATTTAGCCGCTTAAAACAAATGAATCAATAACTACAAAAAGAGGATAAGTTCACATTTTATAACTTTTCAGAAGAAACAAAAAAAAAAAAAGGAATATTGAATGATATATTAAAGATATAGTTTTTATATTTTTGTATTGAGTTTTAATTACATACATCAATATGCTGACTTAATTATAAGAAAAAGAGTCAATTACTTTTTTTTAATTTAGGAAATGTCTCCTTTTTACAGTAATCATTAGAATGATTACAGTAATCAGTATTCATTCTTTGTAACTGTTAATTTTTTTTTTTATGAAATACCTGAATATTATATTTTTCAGTTCAATATGTAATGCAGTGGTTCTCAACCTGGGTACATAATGTCCTAGGAATTTGTGATAAAATTTCAAGGGAGGCGTGAACATTTTTAAAAAGCAATGAAACATGAAAAAGTTATTTTTGATTATTTATATTTAGCTAAGACATTATCATGTTAATTGGAACTAAGCAATGTCAATACTTTCATTAATTTATATCTATTTAATAATAATACATTTAAAATGTAATATTTAAGATAGCGAACGTAAAATAATATAATTTGTTTTAATAATTTTAAATAATAATAATATTTTTTTCCTGACAAATAAATTCACTAAATAATCAAAAACAATTAAATTTATATTTCATTATTATACCTATCTAATAACAAATAATGAAGGCATAATTGCTAAAAATTAGACAGAATCTTTAGAATTAATATGTAAGCAATGAATCAGTTGCTTGAAAAAGTTGAATATTTTAAATACTTACTTACCTACTTAGACAGCTCAATTAACCAAGGTAGCCGCATCATGGAAATAAGATCCAGAATCGCACAAACTCACCTTTCATGAATGAGAAAAAAATTGTATGCTCCAATAGTATGAGTATTCGAATGAGGAAAGGCTTCATACAATTATAAGTATGAAATATGGCGCTAAACAAATGCAAAACGTATATATTAAATAAGGCACCACAACGATTGTCAAAAGCTTTGAAATGTGGTGTTGAAAAATAATGCTACGAGTGAGTTGGATCTAAAGCAGATTTGGTGAAATAAATGAACGCAGAAAATGAACTCAAAACCATCAAAGACAATAGAACCTAATAGGTCACATATTGAGGCACAAAAATGAACTAATTTATAGAATAATATATGGGAAAATTGAAGGTAAGAGAGACTAAGGACATCCAAGAACTACATTTGTCGAGCAAATGATTCCTAATGTTGGACTGTCAAGCTAAACGAAACTAAAGAAGTTAGCTGGAAACAGGAAATAGTGGAGAGTGCGTGTTCGATTGTGAAACCAATCATAGGTTTGAATACAAAAAGATAAGAAAGATGTAGATTAAACATAATTAAATCTTATTATGTTGAGAAGAGAGGGTGACAGTAAAAAAATATTATAAGAGGCATTTACGTCAAAAGGTTGAGAACTTTTGATGTAATGGTATTATAACAGTAATACTCCTTTACCCAAGTGACTTTTTAAAAATTGATATTTGTATTCATTTTTTGATATTTATATTTTTTGAAACAGTCATAAAAGTTTTTCCCCTAAGTCCGGAAGAAATTTTTTTAAAGATTTTTGAAGAGTAGCTTATAGATAACCTACTGTTAAAAATTTGAACCTTAAGTATGAACAGAAAAAATTTTATGAATTTTTATCTAAAAAATAACTTGTAAATTATCGTGATTTTTACACATTTTATACAAATTTGAGCTTTAAGGTCTTATAAAAAAAATTTGAGTAAACCCATCACCGATATTTTTTAGTTACGATAAGCTTAAGTTATTATAAACCTTGTATTAAATTTTCAAGAGTTTTCGGTCTGCCAATTAAATTTGATATATGTTTAAAAACAAAAATTTTACAAAAATCGAAAATTTAAACTGTCTATAAATAAGTCAAAACATGTCAAAATACTTTGAAAACTTAACCATGTATAGAGAACGCCAATATAAAGATTTGGTGAATATTTCAAGTTGTTGCGATTTTTGGTTTTTGAGTTAGAGCATTTTAAAAAAAGAACCGGATGGGCCTCGCTCTGCTGTATAGTTGGGGGTGGAGTGCATCTCGTTTATAGGATAGCTCATTATTACAATGGATTTGTTAAATTTGAATGCAATGATAGATATCATTGTATACGAAAAACGATACTGAACGGAGATGATATGATTGTCTAGGATATAATACATTGTTATTTATAAATATTGTAATAAGTATATTTTATTTTTAAAACGATAAATATATTTTTTAATTAGGATGGGTTGGCAGTTGCATACAGCGACATAGTTTGTCAGTCTAGAATATTATACATTATATTATATTTTACATGTAATTTTATGTCAATATACGCTGTTCAAACGCTTATAAAAAAAAATTGTGACTATGGATTTTATAATTTTTGAATGACATTAAGAACTACTTCTGTGGAATCTTCTATTACATTTTCAAGTATTTTGTAGTAGCCAAATTTTTTTTATCACCGATTATAAAAATAAAATGTAAAAAAATTGAATATTTTAAATGCCTATAAGTGGCTTAAAAATCAATATTATATTTTGAAAAAAATATGACATAAAGGAAATACCAATCTTAACAGCTGGTAGAAATTTCAAAAATCTGCGACTTATACTTTTTGAATTATAACAAATATTAAAAATCGTTCGAGAATAAATCGCTATTATATTATTTATACTTTTTAGTGGATAAATTTATTTCTATTTTATATTATATTATTAGTAGTAATGAATGGACTAACAAAAATGGTAGAACAAGACAATATGAACATAAAAAAATGATAGAAGAACTAGTGAAATGTAAACTAGCTTTGTATACATATGGAAAATAGTTCCTATGATGCTTTAAAAAATAATTCTAACTTTTAAAGATTTAGTCAAAGATTTGAGACATGCGAAATATTTTGTGCACACCGGAAAATTGAAATCAATATCAGGCTTAAAAACAAGCCAATACGTACCCATTTACAGTTCAGTGGTATGTTCGTGCAGTTTATATTAGAAATATTCGACTTAAATATTAACACTGATAAATATTATTAGAAGAAAAAGTTCTATTTTCTAAACTACGTACTAGGACGATTTACAAAAGAAAATTTCTTATTCTGAAGCTCAAAATAACTGGAAAGGTGAAATAATGTCAAAAATTATAGACGAAGTTAAAAAATAAAATTTACTAAAACAGTTTGACGTACAAAAAATATGTAATACAAACATCCTAAAAAGTACTTATTAATTATTTCGCTCTCTGTATAAAGAACTAAAATTGAAAATATATTCATAACTTACCTAAATATATAAATTATGATAATATAGTAACTCATTAACGTATATTATACGTATTTTCATTTTAATTGATATATGTTTTTATGAAGAATTCTTATTAGATTTATTTAAGTACTTATATTATAATTACAAAATAAGAAGCAGACCGAGGAAGGCATACTCATATACAGAATAAATAATAAAACAAGCTCAATGTAGTCGATATATAGACATGAATAAATTGGGATCAGTACAATATCCCGACATTCAATTGCCCGACACCTTAATTGCCCGACACCATTTTCCCGACAATACATTTGACCGACACTACATTTGCCCGACACTATGTTTGCCCGACAATATCAAATTAAATTATGAATAAATTTACATTACCTCCTCTCATTATCCTTCCAATGCACCTGGTATTTCGGTAGGTGGAAGAAAAGCAAGTGCAATAATCTGACGTAGTTTCAAACTAAATTCTTCGTCTTCTCCATATCTTTTACTTAGAGAATTTGTTTGAATTTGACACCATACGCTTTGCCCTAGATGAAAAAGACAACCTATGCAATTTTTTTTGAATTATTCTATATTAATAATATGGAATACATAATAAATGTAAAATATATTATCAGATTAATGTAGTGTCGGGCCAATGTAATGTCGGGTAAAAGTATTGTCGGACAAATGTAGTGTCGGGCCAATGTAATGTCGGGTAAAAGTATTGTCGGGTAAATGGTGTCGGGCAATTGAAGTGTCGGGCATTCGAGTGTCGGGAAATCATATCAGACCCGAATAAATTAGCTTCAAACAGACAAGAATAGCGAACCAGATTTTCAACGACAAGGCAAGGCCTTTAGTAGAGAAGAAGAAGAAGAATATTATAATTAATTAAAATAACTTATTAGTTTAAGCTTATATAACAAAACATAATATTATTTATGTTAGTTATTTTAAATTATTTTATTTTTTGTTATTCTTATAAACTAGGTACCCTGAAAAAAATTTAAATACTACGAAAAATACAATAATCTGAAAAAATAAAAACCCTATATATAAATGTACTGTAATAACTTAACCTTAAATCAATTTTTCTCTATAATTAATTTAGTCGCGTGAAATAAATATCACCTGTGTATTTTAAATACAACCCATCGAACTGTATGATTTTATGACGTCATGCGTACAACACGACTTCTATTTAAACACGGAATTAGTTGTCTAACAATTTTTAGTCTACCAAAATTAAATTTTTTAAACAATTAAATAAAAATTGTTTTTCTTTTTTTTTTTGTGTAGCTTTTTAAGCATGTTACTTTTATAGAATTTTGAATTAATTAATAAGCTAAGTAAATCATAATTATAATTATTTATTATATACCTATCATATGTTTTAATTATTAAACTAAGATACACAAAATTACATTCCAATATGTATGCATTACAAGTTTTGAAACTCCTTTTAAATAATTACAGAATTGTTTCGTATACTTTCGATTTTCAGTAGAATGTGGAAATTTGTTTTTCGTCGAAAATCGATATTTCAACGAAATTCTATTATAGATTGTGCTTGGTGTTTATTATCTGAAAAAATAAATGTATCAATTACACAGATGACAAAGATTTATAATATATAGATTGGCCATTTGGAAATATAAACGATAATAATGGAAAATTCAGATAAAAAATAGTTATATGTTGTCAAAATATGAGTAATAACTTTATTTTTATTTTTTGAAAATTCATCTTTGCTATTAATTGAAATTTTGAATGTATGCGACCAATATGAATTTTTATGATCCGTAACAAATAAAATAAAAATGTTATTATTAATTCCTATATTAACTATCATTATTAATGTATAAACGAGTAACTTTTTTATTTATTTATTCTTGTTCTTAAAATCGGTTTATACATGTTTTGTTCAATTAATTAACTGATATTGGTCCGTGATCTCGATGAATTCTTTACCTTAAACCAAAAATTAAATTAATATATTTTATTTTAGGTAAAGAATTCATCAAGATCACGGACCAATATCAGTTAATTAAACAATATATTTAAACAATATATGAATAAAATTTTTTTATTCATATATTGTTTAAATATTAATTGTATATGAGTTTGTAGTGTTTTTCACATCATATTTTTATACGGAATTTTTAAGTGTGAAAAAAATTTAAATTGAAACAATTAAACTAATAAATGTTTATTTTTTCACTTGCACATTACACGAAGTAACGTAATAATTCTGAAACGGAAAAGCGTGTGGTTGGTCCGAACGATATTTTGTCAAAGATTTTTCAACTAGCATTATTCCAAAATGATAAATATTTTAACTCAACGATTTTTAGAAACAATATTTGAAACTGAAACTGAAACAACCTTAACCACATAAATATATTCATATGTCGAATCTAGATTATGAATCCTGCGGACCCTGAAGCAATTTTTTTATTTGAACTTATATCAGTACAGTGGGCAATGAATAATATTATGTCGATTTTCGTTCACAAATATATCGAAAGTAATTTTCTCAATATATATTCTTGAACCAAATCACGCACGATCGAATATATTTGCGATAGCGTTGATAATATAAATTTCATCCCTGTAATAGTTGACCTTTGTCAATATTCTACTATTTTCAAAATAAAATAATCTTTCACTTTAGAACGAAATTCTAAAAATGTAATATGTACAAAAAGAAAAATACTTTTGATAAATATTTAAAAAATGTATTACTGTTTCCATATTAATTTCCATGTACTATAGAAGCTATAATTAGTATTTTACAGTGGCGTATTTAAAAATTCATCTGGGGGAAGAGTTTATCGAACCACTCATACAAAATTACCTGGACATAACCAGTTTTATATTACACCTATGGGCCTATTATATAATATAAAGTAATAAGTTGAACTAATATGATAAAAAAAAAAAGCGTAAATTTTATTATTATTAAATTATCTATATTTTTTTATAATAGAAAATATATGTAAATGTTAACCTATTTGTTATTACTTATATTTTTTTTAGAATTTTTATTTTTTAATGAAATTCCTATTAGTCATATAAATTATTTTCTATTCAAACAATCTTCGGAAGGGACGATTGCCCCTATCACCCCTCCTCCCTTCAAATATGCCACTGGTATAATATACTGTGATTAAATTGCTATAATAATTATAAAAATGTAATTACAATATAATATATGACAAATTGTCAAGTGACTAGTGAACATTTTTCAGTCAAATACAATTTATATAGCCTTATTTTTTTTTTCAATAGCAGTGCACTATATTTTATTTTATACTTATTGTATTGTGATAGTTTGAGTCTTTCAACAAAATAAAAGGCAACGTAGCTAATAAAATATGTTAATTTCGTGGAAAACACTTACATTTTGAGCCACAACAATCCATTATAAATACACTAATAAAACTATTAGTTAAATGGAGACGTCAGCGAATTTCTTAAGAATTTTATTTTGAATTCAATTTCCCTCGCAATTCTTTTCTTATCCTAGCTCTGTAAAAAACCATATTATGTACTACCTGCATTTTATATCCCTTAGAAAGTTGTTACATTGAGCTCATCGTCCCATAGACACAAGTATCGGTAGTAATTATTTTAATTGCACAGTCTCTTCTTCAGTTGAAATTAAAATGTTTTAATATTAAAAATTTAAATTATAGTATTATTTATAAGTTTGATTTTATCTTGATATTATTTTACTATAAATTATCTACTGTAATGATTGTTTGTAAACGTTTGTATTTATACAACAAACGATTTTGAGTCCGAGTTATATAATCCTTCAAAAATAATCAGTTTTGACCTATATTAATGTTTTCCGTAACCTATCGACTCAATTTTGCTATGTGGTTTTCAATCACACGAGTTTAGAGCTACATTTATTGTGGTTTTTACCAACATGGTTTGTGTACATTCTCATAAAATCAAACTTTTCCCTCGGTTCCTTCTTCAAATGATAAGTCATTGAACTTCATATTACATACATTAAAGTTTTATCCATAAATATTAAGTTCGGTTATAGTATTTCAGTTATGTTATATATAAATGTACAGCCTTGATGTAGGAAATGTAATGCATGTGAATGCCGAAACTTAATTAATAATTGATGGTTTAAACAAAAACGTATAGTGCTTTCGGTAAATATATAGTGATTTTACAAAAGGTTATTTATTTATATGTACATTGGTAATTATTTTCCTTACACCTAAAGCTAAAAAATAAACTTAAATTAAAACTTGGAAAAGTTATTTTTGATAAGTAATCAAATTGGAGATTTTGAACTTATTCTGAGTTCTGAGTACACCAGTTATAATACATTTCTCAACTCGCGGATGGCTTCACCAAATTAAAATGATTTAACACCGGTCTTTGTACATTTGCGACCGTGTCCCCAATGACGGTGGAAAGTTGTTTTCACTAGAATCGTCAAATTCATGGGATCACCCACCCACCCACCCACCAAAATTATTTATTCTTGTAGATTGCACGAAATTATTGCGTGTATAAATGTTTATATTTTTAAATTATAAATTATATTTCAGTATTTCACAATTCATATTATTATAATGTTTTCAGTGAATGGGTATTTCACCATAATAATTATTTTCTTGACTTTCTTCTTATAAAGACTACTTACCCTCATTTTTTCATGAATCACGTGATTCAAATATAACCACTTCGTACCATCACTGATTGTACCCACTTATTTTATTTCATTAAGTAAGCTTAATGGTGCGCCATGTTTCATAAATCCTCAATAATTCACTTCCAATACAATTTTCTTCAGAGAATAAATAAAGAATCAAATAAAGACTCATTCATAAATCTAATATAGGTGTTCAGCATATTTAAATAAACAATATTTTTTTTTCCGTGTTTGAACCGACGACGGCCCCGGAACAAATAAACAATATTACATACATAGTATATAATATGAAGTATACATTTATTGTAATTATTAAAAATTATTTGTACAATATATCACTCCTCAGAATTAAAATTTGTATGACAATGATAACAAATAAGTGTTTATGAGTACAAAATCATTGATCAATATTTATAATTAACATAGAATATTTGCAAATATTCTGCATTTATTATAATTATTATTAATATTTATACAACAGTGCCATACTCGATAAGATAAATATAATTTATTAAAAATATTATCAAACACGAGAAATGTATCAAATACGATTTGTTTACAAATCGCGCTTGATACATTTCCCATTGAATCTTATTTTAATTCTGTATCAATACCCGAATTATGATCGT
The DNA here is from genome assembly GCA_034509805.1 of Sipha maydis. Taxonomy (NCBI): domain Eukaryota; kingdom Metazoa; phylum Arthropoda; class Insecta; order Hemiptera; family Aphididae; genus Sipha; species Sipha maydis. The sequence goes on from JASXSY010000606.1 coordinate 283,703, forward strand.
GAACAATATAATGAAATATAATATTTCACCATAGTAATGACTTTGTTGCCATTATATGTCCAATGTATACCTATTATATTAATTTACTTTTTTAAATTGTATTTGTTGATTTATAAGTATAGATAAAGTTCAAATTTATATAAATCTTTATCCAAAACTTACGTGAATGATTTTTCGATAATATATACACTATATTACGTAATTCATGCTATTTCAGTTATTTAAGTTATGGTTTTAATTTAATATATAATGAATTTGTTTAGCATATGATATAAAAACTTCATTACAGCACATAAATAATGAACTTTAAAATATTAAAAATAACCGAATAAAAAGAAAATTGGATATAAAATTAAAATATTTTAAAATAAATAGAAAAATATATTAGATAAAAGTGAAATAATAATAATTAATAAATCTGGTATAAATAATTAAACTATATTATATGTATGAATGATTATTATATAATACATTTGGTATCAGAGCTGAGATTTAAAGTTTAAATTAAAAATAATCTTTAAATTAATAAATTCGACAAGAGAATTATTTACTACCTTTTTATTTATATAATATAACGTATGGATACAGATGATTCGAAAACTGTTTGATATTCCTATGTACAACGATTCATTTTTCGAATGATTGGTTTAACAGTATGACATAATGTAACCTTAATAGCATTTTCATTTTCACTGATTATACAGCACATAGAATTCATAAAATGTCACCCTTATATATCCTATATATTGAAAATAAAATGTATTTATACAACTCAAAACATTTTATAGGCATTGGTTTTTATTTGTATCATTACTTCTAGAAGATATCTTATGACAACTTTTGAGAAAAATAGAAAAATAAAATAACAAATAATTACTGATATTATTTCACAGAGCGTTGGTTTCTTCATTTTATCAGACTATGAACCAATTTGTTCATAAAACAAGTGTTAATAATTTACCATCATAAAATGTAATTAATGGAACTAAACTCATGAAATTTTTAAATTAAATCAATAAATATATCACTGTACATACAATATAAAATGTATATATACATACTTTTTTAATGCTTAGTTTCAAACAAATTAAATAAATAAATGGAGTAATGAGAATATTATTTCCATCATAATACATTAGTCTAAATAATTAAAAACAGAAAAGTGTTTTGCTTATATTAATTGTGAATAAAATTTAATAATTTAAAAGTTAAGTTTATATTCAAAATTATAGGGAAAACGTATAATTGTAAGTGCATTTATGATCTCAAACGTAAATTCTATGTAAATTGTAGCTGAAAGCTTAGAACTGTTATTTGTATAATAAAAATAAAAATACGAGTAAAGTTTCCTAAATATTAATCAATCAGTCTTTTGAAACACAATTGATAATTATTATTGTATTCAATACATTTAATTTAATCAAAAATAAGAAACATAATGTGTACTCCACTTTTATGAAACCATGGAATGATTGCATTTTGAATCAGAAATCAGTTATCAAAAATAAGAAATAACTGATTTCTGTTTCAAAATGCAATTATTCCATGGTTTCATAAAAGTGGAGTACACATTATGTTCTATTGGTATATGCTCAAGTATATTATAAAATAACGGAGAAAATATCATCTAGTGTAAATAAAAAGTTTTCTATTCGAAACCTAAAAGAAACATATATTGTTACAATGTACCGGGTAATTATACCGTTGAAGTTCTTTTATTTACCAAATGTTTATAAATCGAATGAAAGTATAATATTATATACGAATAACGTTTGTTTGTTTGTTAATTTGACATCCCACATGATTACATTCAAATAAAAGGTTTGTGCAAGTGAGCATGAAACGTTAACAATTGACAAGGGATACGAAAGTATATTTAACAGAACCCGAGGTCTATTTGATATCATATATATAGACGAACAGTCCATTATCTGGAGGAAAATACAAAAATATAACACTAAACCGAATAAGACAAACACATATCCATTATTGCTTGCCGATAAGTAGAGATTATTTTGGTCTGAAATGCACGAAAAGTACATAAAATCATCAAACAAAACAGGTGGCCTATTCCGTATTCCCTATATAATAATTTCACAGGATAGTAAAGTAAATAATATAAGTACGCCAGACCGAACTGAGCATATAAATGTAAACGTGATTGTGAATAATATTATTGTATGAAATTAGTTTAGACCATTTCGAGAGAAAAAAATAAATAAATACTAAATAAGTAGCACAGTATGGGATCACAGTAAATAACCAACAGACCGCCACAGCTAATATAGACACAAGCTTTTTATAAACCAATTTAAAATCTAATGTATTTATGGTAAACCGAGCTTCATAATTATTTCAATAAAATGATGTGACATTTTATAACCTATATAACTTATCCTTAACATAATTTCAAGAACAAGCGCATTACTCTTAATGTATTTAATATAAAAACTTTTATAACTGTTATGAACTTGTCTTTGGTTAAATCCCTTATAATATTTGCCTTTGAGAAAATATAAAAATGCGTCGTTCTATACGTTCCTCATTATTGGTGAAAATGCATTATTGAAATCACTTAATTGTATTATTTATAAAGGTAATTGAAAATTATTTATTTTTTTTTTTGTTATTCTGAGCAAAAAAATAATATAAATGAACAACCATTGTTAAATATATTGTTATTTCACACTTAGACATACAATCATAAATATAAATGTTTATTTATAGTTATTCAATTATGTAAAAAATAAAAAATAAAAATAATAATTTAAAGGATACCAATTTAAAATTAAATTAAAATTAGAAAACAATACACAAATACTTACTCAGAAAAAAAAATTAATTAATGATTATTTTATAATTGAAATGTAATTATTAGAAAACAAAACATTTAAACATAAATAATTTGAATTACGACGACAATAATAATATTATCATTAATCTTTATGATAATTCGTACATTCTTTACGTTAATTTAAAATAATTTTACTGACATTTTGTATATTATTTATATAAATAGTCATAAACTATTTATTGTTTATTATAATTATATAATAATAATATAATGAAATTACATATTATATATTATTAGCTGATCCCGTGCACTTCGTTGCTTGTTAAATATACCAACTCTATATGACTCAAACTTTGTTCAACTCGTTATTTAATATTCGGTGGATGATATTCTTAGATTTATCTTAAGTTTTCTGTTGCCCGGAATAAAAATTCTGATTCACAGCAGTATATTATCAGGTAGGCAATCTACCAGCGGTAGATCGCGGATCTAGTGCTGTTTGTACGTAAGTGTATGATTTAACTCTAACAAAGTATCAAAGTTATACCAAATTTGACATAATACGGTGGATTAATATAATCGTTTATGTTTTTTTTTTTTTTTTTTTGGTTACCTTGCAACGTCGGATAATTCATTATATTAATTGTATATATTACCAATGGCAACCACTAATAAATAAATATTATTCTCAAATCTTATAACCCCCATAGCAACCATTTATAAACAAAAATTTCTATCGTAAATCTCAAAATTCCTGTTTGAGCACCTCCCGGGGATGGTCAATCCCCTTTTTAAATTATCCTTAAACTTATTCTCAAACCTACCAAATATACACAGAAAATTTCATGAAAATCGGTCAAATCGTTTTGGAGGAGTTCGATAACCAACACATTTTGCGATTCAAAATAATTAATTTAAAATCTATGTAAGTTCTGCGTTAATAACTCCAGAACTATTGCACCGATCGTCCTGAAATTTTGCACAGTGCTTGTTCATGTGCCTCCGAAAGTTATAGGCATGTTTTTATCAAAGTAATTGATAGCCAACTCCCTCACCTACACCCCCACTGTATAATCAAAAACGTATAAATGGATTTTATAGAAACATTTATTGGGGGAGAGGCTATCAATTACTTTGATAAAAATGTCTATAACCTTTGGAGGCACGTGAGCAAGCACTGTGCAAAATTTCAGGACGATCGGTGCAGTAGTTCTGGAGTTATTAACGCACAACTTACAGACGTTGGGATTTTATATATATAGATAGAAGATAATGACGAAAATTATGTAGGTACCATAATTTCAAATATATTGCTTCAAAAATAATTCGATATATAATTATTTAAAATATGCAATACATGAGTACATAATATATTTAATAATTAAAAATGTATAGTAATAAGTTTCTATTTTGACAATTTGGAAAATTATTTTTGTTTCCTTGCTATTATCTTTGATATACTCGTGTACAATCTTACTTTATTCGTGTCCCATTGTACAGAAAAAATGATTTTTAAAACGTATATTACAAAGACTCGCAGTATCAATACATCATTTTCTTTTACTCTTTTAACATTAAATAAGGAAATTTATCGCTATTGATATAACTCTTAAGTGTTAATAAATTGTATATCTTGTAAATAAAATCGATGTAATTATGATAATAATATGAGAACACTTTTATATAAACAATAACTATTGGTCACTTATAAAGTATTTTTATTTCAATATTGTTGTATGAAATACAAAACACCTTAACAACTTAAACATTTTTGCTTAGTACATTTAAATTATCAATCAACTTTAGAAAATTTAAACATTAATAATCATGTTAATGTAAGTTTTGAATTGTTTTATCTTATGGAAATATTTTGAAGATTAAATACCGACTGTAACCCAAGATTAACCAATCAATATTTTATAAGATTTCAAAATATATTTTAATGTTATTATAGTCTTCCATAAAGAATTAATTATGTTTAATAATACTTTCATTCTAATTTTATAAAACCATTAATTCCTAATATTTATCTGGCGTTATTTCTAAGTGGATTCTTGTAACACCATAAAAGAAATTAACAAGTAACAGAAAACACTCATCCTTCCTGCTTTACTCACTAAATCACCTCAATGTTGTAATACTATAAGTATGCTTAAAAGTAACAAACTTAAAGTATAATTTAACGAATTTTTACAGGTAAAATAATGTATTACAAACGCATCTATCAAACATTTAAGGTTTTAAAAACTTTATTAAATAATAAAATTACAATTTTTAAATGTTGTCAACAAAAATATAAGGTTTACCTAGAAAATTGTATTTTAAAATTAAAATAATAAAACAACAACATGTAAATCCTCGTAACATAAAAATATATTAGATCGGAAATATTAAAAAAAAAATTCAATATAGAATAGAGAAATAGTCTTAATTTTTTTTTTATTTCTTCATAATTACTAACTCAAACCCCGGTAGTTATTTATCGACTGATAGTGGTGACGATACCATTATAATGTTGAATAATATTTTAGGAAAAAGGATTTGAGAACAAAGCTTGGTTGTTAAAAATTCGGATGGTCATCTATCCGATAGTTAGAAACGCCAAGTGATGTTTAATTATTGCTCTGATCAGTGATTGCAGTTAACTATCATGCTATGAGGCACTATAAACGGAAATGGAATTAACTGAAATTATTATAATTAATTATGATTTGTTTGTAGAGCATATTTCAACATATAAATAGAAGACATTTATGCCATTTCATTTAGAATCTGTGCCACCTAGTGAATATTGGTGCTATAAAGTGGATGGTAAATGCCCTACACTCATTCAAAACTATTGAGAATCGAAATATATTTTTATATATTGTCAAATTCATTTTTATTATTAATGAGATTACCTTTGCGAAATGTATGTTTTATAAAACAATCGATTGATCGATCGTCGTTATATGAAAATAACGCCTAACTCGAACTTTAATTCAAAATTGTTTTTATAAATTTGTAAATCAAACAACATCACAATTAATATTTTTAATTATTCTAATTAGACTTATATTCTATGTAACTGTAAAAACTATTCATTTAGTGAATAATTTATTATTTTCAGTACAGGTGAATGATTGTATTTTTATCCGAGCTGAAAATTACAATGAGAAAAGTATCTTCGGTAAATAGAGATTTAATAATTAAATAGTTCGTAGGTAGCTGATAACCAGTGTTACCTAGGGACATATTAAAATATACTTATAATAAATATATATCTACGAATGAACTCCATTCATAAATAATTATGAAAATAATATAAGCATCTAGTGTTAGTTATATGAGTAAAATATTTATTGATTTCTATATTCGTTTTGAATTTAATACGTTAATATTTAAAATAAAAAATATGAAATTTAAATAAAAATATTGTATTTTGTTATTGATACTTTATTTTCTTTTGTTCCCTATTATATTTCCCTTCGTTGTATGAAGGTATTATAATACTACAATTAGAATGTCCATAAATTCGTAGTATGCCAAGTATTATGATAACAACTTTATAGAATACTAAATCCCCAAAATATATGGCATTTCTAATATAAGTCTTTGAAATTCTACCACAAATTATTCAAGGAAACATTATAACATTTGAAGTGAAAAATCTTAAAGTTATAATGCTATAAACAAATAAATTGGTTATAAGAATGAGAAAGGGAAAAACTAAAACTATTGTTTACATAACAATTTTGAACAATGGAAAAACATTTTTACTTTGCACTTTTATTTACAGACAAAGTATATAAAAAAATCATTTTTTTATTTTTTTTATGTGTGTCATGTCAGTATACTTATAAAGTTTATTTGCTTTGTACAAACGTATATAATAACGACAAATATACCAATTTTTTCATTATTAAAAATCTAGGTCGATTCTTTCGACTATTTTATAGAAATTAGTACAATAGTACAATATATACTATATATATATATATATATATATATATATATACTGTATATGTAATACTTATGCACAGTGCTGTAAAGTATTTGAGTAAAAGTATTTGAATAAAAGTATTCAAATACTTTTTTAAGTGTTGAATAATTTTTTAAATACTTTCAGAACGAAGTATTTTCAATGGTATTTTAAATACTTTTTTTTCTATTGAATACTTTGTTTTTTTTTCGAAAATTTTATTTTGATTCAAAATATTTGGTTAGAAAAATATTGCTAACTATAATTAAAGCCCGAAGGTTTGTTAAAACCAGGTTTCTAAAAATAGATATTCAATAACAAAATTCCTTTTGTATTATTAGATAGGTAGCTGTTAATATCAGTTACGATATCTCCCTGGTTATACGGAATTACGAGAATAACATAGATTTACCTACAAATCACTATATAGCTTTAGCTAGAGAGCCTTGATATTAAAGGTTAATATTAAGGCTCTCTAGCTTTAGCCAACACCGTTTTTATTTATTAATAAAATTAGATTTTTGTTTATAACCTTTTTTTTCCGTTTGAATCGACGACGCCACGAGAACTGCTTTCGCATTGCTTCCTTGACGTTGCTGTTGTGTTTATGACCTACTGGCTACTACTCAAGTTTTAATATGAGTAATTCCAGCCATAATACTGATGATGAAAGTGATCAAAATGTTAGTTTACGATGGCCTTATTACTCTAAATATTTTAAAGCGCTACGATTAATTGACAATAAGTTACAATAATAGACAATAAGTAACACTCCGCTACCAAGTAGCGCTTCAGTGGAGCGAGTATTTAGTGTGGGTGGAGCAACCATGACTAAAAAAAGAAGCTTTATGACTGATGGAAATTTTGAAAACATTATGTTTTTAAAATGTAATAAACATTTATTTAATAAATCAATAAAAAAAAAATTAGATCTACTATGTGTCTATATTACATTAATTAGAAACCTACTTTAAAAAACAAAAGTATTTGAAAAGTATTCCAAATACTTTTTTAGAGTATTTGAGTAGTATTTGAAATACTATACAATTAAAGTATTTGAGTAGTATCTTAAATACTTGAAAAAAAATGTATTTGAGTATTTACTTAAATACTTTTTAAAAGTATTCTTTACACCTCTGCTTATGCATAATTTACCTTAATAAATTAAATTTTTCTATAATTATTTTACTTAGTTATTTATAGTTTTTAACTTGTACACGTTTTATAAATATTTCTACTTTTTTTAATTCAAATTTTAAATTATTGTTTTATCAAAAATGAAAACTTTTAATTGTTTTATATTATAATTGCTTCTATGTTGAGACATGTTGTAGTACAATGCAAATTTAAATAAATGGTATTGATAAAAAGTATTAAAAAAACTCAATAAAAAAATTTTATATAACCTAATTAATATTTTTAATAATCTTAATATGAATTGACAACCCAAAAAAATAATATTTTTGTCAAGTCACATAAAAAATAATGAATCTATCTATTAAATAGGTACTAATTAGTTTTATCAAAAGCAGTAAAAATTTTGAAGTGTTGATAATTTAAATAAAACTTAATTTATTAATAATGATATAAATGGAAATTGTTTATACTTACTTTATATTTATTTATTCGTAAGGCTAAAACGACATATAAACATCATAGCATCAATTTATGGTATTATCTAATTATGTGTTCATTAGTTTGAGTTTGGAGATAATACGAATACTTTGGTATACATTTATATTGAAAATGGTTAAATTCAGTGAAAGTTAAAAATTAAATTATTTAGAAATTTAATATTCATAAATACAATTGCTTGACATATCATATATAATATATTGTATAATGATTGCCTCGATGAAAATCAGTAAAATATTAAAATATCAATAGTCATAGAGTTGTGAAAAAAAAACAAATTAAAATAATGTTATACGGTAGAAATACTCGAAATAATATAATATACATATAGGTATGTATATACCTACTTTCCGATTCAATTTCATTTATATTCCATGGATAAGGATGTATAAAGACATAACATACTATATATGTTTTATCTCAAACGCGACAGCAAGTAATTTCTGAATTCCATACAGGCCAAAGAAGGCTCCGGTGGGAATTTCTTACGATCACGCTGTCTAAGCCTCAGCAAACATTATAAAGTAGTTTTTTGAACCAAGAAACAAATTATAAACTACATTATATATGTTTTTATTTTTTTTTTTATTTAGGTACCAAATCGAATTCTAAGATGTTTTTTTTTTTTTGATGTAGGTGTCCCCAAGAACATTTAAAATATTTTATTTACAAAATATGTTGTTTCATTTTTCGTGGTCCTTGAATATAAATACAATATATTTATAGGTATATATATATATATTAAATATAAAAAAAAAAAAAAAAATTGGAATATTAAGCGGCTATTTTAACGCCGTACTCTCATTTTCATTGGCAATTAACATTTTTTTAATTTAATAAACAATCATGCAGAATATTTTTTGATAAATGATGAGTAACTAAGATTGAACATAAAACCGGTATTTTTAAATACTTTAGATTTATACGTGTGTAATATACCTACCAATAATTATTCAGACTATACATCTTTTAAATTATTGTTCTATTAATAAATAATCAAAATATACAATATAAGAATAATCGATTAAATAAAAATTAGTTTGCTACGGATTGACTACAGAAAAGTTCAATCCTTTTGAAAGGTTTTTCACTGTTTTGGGTAACTAAAGTGCTCCATGTTACACTTGAAAATGATTATTTGTAAAACTTTAAAAAGTTATTTCAAATAAAACCATTTTTTCAATATAAATAATGAGATTTTTGCTTGTGTTACTCAAAACCTGATTGATTGATATAATGTAAAAAGCTACAATATTTTGGAATATTTTTATAAACAAAAAAAGTTGTTCAGAAAAAAAAAAAAAAAACTAAAAATTTGTAATTTGCTATTATTGCTTTGTGGGATCTAATAACCCTACAGTATACTTTTACCATTGGGTTTTGTGGGGTCTTTGAACCCTACGTATAAAATCATTTTTAGGCCACGTAGGATCATGAAAACCGTCAAAATATACAATTTCATACGGAAACATATTTTGTCATAGCTTCCTGGGCAATTCTGTTAAATGGTTTCGAGATTAAAATATTTCGTATGAATCTAAATCTATTTTTAATTTAACGACGTATTTTTCCAATAAAGTTTGTTAGACAATACGAGACAGATTTCCGTAAAACAATATGTAAAGGTAAATGACGGGTCAATAGACCCCTCACGGCAGTCAACGTGTTAAAATCAGTAAGGGCCCTGCTAAAAATCAGAATTACTTATCAACGTTACCTAAATTTTATATTCTTTCTTAAGGGGGCTGTAGACGATGCAAAAAAATCACGTAAAACAGGCCATAAGCTAGACAAAACTGTGGGACTTTGGCTTGATGGATTTTAATTTTGAAAACAAATTGAAAATCTTCAACACCTTAACTAAAGCTTGATCGAAGGAATTTTCATTATTACAAAAATTAATGGTGTACTTAAATATATAAAATACATAAATTATTGTTTTCTTAAATTGTCAATATCTTATTGCTTGATTAAAGTATAGAAAATTCCTCCGGTCATTCCCTAGTTAACATGGGGACTAAATTAAATCTGTTTTCAAAACTAAAATCCGTCAATCCCAAGTCTCCCAATTTTGTCTAGCTTTTTAGCATTTTTGACATTTTATTAGCGTGGCGTAAATTCGATCAAATCGTTTTCTTGACATACGCCTGCGCGTGCGTAAATATATAATTACTCGTTCAAAGATACTAGGGTAACATTCGATTCTAAGAAATGTTGGATAAGAAAATAATTATTATACTGCGGGCGCTATGAGAACGGAAGTTGGCGGCGAACATAATACGTATATATACGTATATATAATTTTTATTTGCAAGACATAAATAAATATACAATAATACAAAATAATAAATTTAGGTATACGTCAGTCATAGTCCGCGCATTTTCGAAGTGTCAATAGTCATTTCACAATGATTACGTGGTTGTGCGATTGTGTATTTTGAATAAATGTTGTCTGGATTTTGAATTAAAAATTATTTTTTACAATTTTTGCATTGTTATCCGTATGGATAGTATGGATACAAAGAAAGACAAGCATTATGGGAAAAAACCAAACCTTTATTAAGTTAAATATGATTACGTATTTTAGTATTTATGTAAAGATATATATTATGGCCGTGGTGACTTGTCATATTACCCGGTTTATGCAGTTATTAAAATATTGGGCGTCGTTATCATTACTTTTGTTTGAAATTTCGAATTTTAAATTTTGATTTGTCTGTTGTTGTTAAAAACTAATGTGTAGCTCCTAGAGAGGGGTTTTTTATGATATATACTTGTCATCTTTAATACTATGGACAGTTAAAAGGATCGGCGTTATGGATCATAATTGATGGCGGATGGCACAATTCTAATAAATATTATATTATCGTAATAATAATTAATATTTTTTACCCGATGTATTTGTTTTGGTCCGCCGCTGGTACATAATTATTCAACAGCAAGTACAAAAATATTCTTATTTTGATTTTCGATTATTCTGGTGTCTGCTGTTTGAAATTAAATATAATATTAATATGGCTATATTCTCGTCAATAATCAACATTGGGCAAGGCTATTATATTATTCTCAACTATTATTATTGTAGTTCCAGGAATCATAATGTGGAGCCGATAAACGATTAGTAGCACGATAATGGGTTACTCACACTAATGTTCATTTACTTCTCACACACTGACACGGCGAAAATATAAAAGTGTATGAAATGCCTAATTATTACTCCTTAAAACATGACACGCTCCAGTCACCTTAAGAATTAATGGTAATAATATAATTTTATATTGATTTTAATTACGTATAACATTTTGAATATAATTGTAACGTTCTAAACAAATTTTCTGAATCAATCAGATCATTTTGATCGTAATTATTATTGTATGCTCAAATTGATCAAATTTAAAGCTGCATTCGATCCTTGGATATAAATATATACATATCTGATCGATAACTATTATGAGATCAAGATTATTTTATTATCAAGATTTAATCTTCCATAAGAACCTTAAGGGTCATTCAAATTATACGTTTAATTTAATTGTTAAACAGTATTAGAAACTTCTTGATTGATTCATACGGTTCATATATTCGTAATTATTAAACTAATGATTTACGAAACGGTATTTTGATTTGTGTTTAATTACAAGATAAATTTGTTATTAAAACACAATTGAAATTTTATAAGATAAAAAAACAAAAATATTGTGTTTTACATACATAAATTGTTAATTAGATCAAATGTTTGAAAACTTTATATTATTATTTCATATATTAGATTAATTTCTTATGAAACGTTTTTAGTTGATATTTTGAATTTAAATAATTTCGTTTATATATTCAGCGTTCCATATATACATATATATGTTTTCATATTATATTGTTTATTCAGTGCTAATATTAAACCAATTAAATGACAAAAAAGTTCAGTTATCGTTACTATTACTATACGTTATTTACCTCATATTTGTCAATATGTAATTTCACTAAATTTGAACTATTTACTTTCAGTCTCACCTAAGACTCCAAGTGTAAAATTTTAATGGTTTTTGATCTTAAGTATTTTTAATCGATTTTGTCTCGTCATAAAGAAAATAATTACTTTTTGAATAATTACATGTAAAATTATTGCAGTAATCTGATTTTAAAATTCGAAGCTATATATTTAATAAATAATTTATTTTTATTTAATTATTAAATTTATATTTTACAACAAAAAGATAAATTTGATAGTGAGAAAAACTGGATAACTCTTACAGTATCATATAACATTATTAAATTATTATAAAAACATATGTATATAATATAAACATAAAATAATATTATTTTTTAAGTTTCATGCACCCTTGCGGTGATTATCGATGTGATTAAAATATAAAAAAAATTTTAAAGTGTATTAAATTAAAATAAATTAAACGTATTCCGTCTAAATGTTAAATTAACTTGAAAAGTATTGTTAAACTGTTTACAATACAGTAAAAAATCAATAGTTTCCTTTTCGATGGGTTTACGAAAAAGCATAACAACGACTATTATATCTGTGTTGATGAAGTTCATAAATGTTGATATTTGGAAAATAAAATTCATGTGCTACATATCGTCAATGACATGTCGTATTTGAGCGAGATACAACCGAACTGAAACGTACGTGGGTAAGCCGGTTGTAACGTTACTTTTCACGGCCCACATAACGGATCACCACTCTCCGCTATACAATGATCAGTGGTCGTCCCTGGCAACTATTGAATCGATATACGAATACGACGATAATAGTGGCCAAATCATGAACCAAGATAAATTAGAACTCAATTAATTACTAGATATTTTTGGTGATATAATTAGAGGGGGGAGAGTTAATAAAGATCTAAAGAGAAAAAGGAAGAAATATTTCAATCTCTCCTTGTAAATACTTTGTTGTATTCAATATTTGGTGTACCGTTTTTGAATTTGAATTTATTTTTCCTATAATATTGATAAATAGTATCAAAAATACTATTTTACTATTTATTTTTTTAAAATATTTTTTCTTTTTTAATTTAAATTTAAAACAAATCTTTTAATAAAATAATAACATGTGGTTCGTTAGAATTAATCAAATAGGGCAACCACGGGTGTCGGTGTCAGTACCCCATGGGTTCGCTAGTTACCCTATGTCGCTATGTACCTATTATATATTTATTGAGTAGGATAAACTTTGATACAATAATATTACAATGAATAAAATAGCCACTAGATCGGATCAATATTCATCTGATCTACCATAATGTTATCTTCAATCACTTTTATTGATCAAATAAATATACAAATAAATGATCATTTTTATTCTTTTTTGTTCTCGTTTTCAATTAATAATTTCTTTTCTTTTTAGATTCTGAACGGAGTGATGGAATCTATTGGTTTTACAATGATGTGTGTTTTTTTTTAGATTCTGAACAGAGTGATGGAATCTATTGGTTTTACAATGATGTGTGTTTTTTTTATTTTTTTATTTTATTTTTTTTTATTTTTATTTTTTTTTAAATTTTTTATTTTAAATTTTTTTATTTTTGTGTCTGACGACACCTTTCTTGGCAGTAAAAATGCTTCGATTTGCTTATGTAGCAACTTTTCTGAAAGTAAAGTGAATCTAGTTGGTACTTTGGGGGTCAAAAGTAAAAAATTTTCAATATTTTTTAAATGCGACGGGCAAAACCCTAAAAAAATAAGGGAAAAACGGGAGTTTTTACGCAAAATCAGTTTTCGACAAAATCAAATTTTTTGAAATTTCTACCAGCTGTTAAGATTGGCATTTCCTTTATGTCATATTTTTTTTCAAAATATTATATTGACTTTTAAGCCACTTAATGGCATTCAAAATATTCGAATTTTTTACATTTTATTTTTATAATCGGTGATAAAAAAAATTTGGCTACTACAAAATATTTGAAAATTTAATAGAAGATTCCACAGAAGTAGTTCTTAATGTCATTCAAAAATTATTAAAATCCATAGGCACAATTTTTTTTATAAGCGTTTGAACAGCGAATATTGACATAAAATTACATGTAAAATATAATATAATGTATAATATTCTAGATTAACAAATGATATCGGTTTTTTTTTAAATGCTCTAACTCAAAAACGAAAAACCGCAACAACTTGAAATTTTCACCAAATCTTTATATTGACGTTCTCTATACATGGTTAAGTTTTCAAAGTATTTTGACATATTTTGACATATTTTGACTTATTTTAGAGAATTTAAATTTTTGATTTTTCTAAATTTTTCGTTTCAAAATAAAATATACTTATTATAATATTTATAAATAACAATGTATTATATCCTAGACAAACATATTAACTCCGTTCAGAATCGTTATTCGTATACAATGATATCTATCATCGCATTCAAATTTAACAAATCCATTATAATGACCTATCCTATGAAGAGTCGCACTCCACCCTTAACTGTACAGCAGAGCGAGGCCCATCCGGTTCTTTTTTAATATGAAAACTTTAAGTAATTATTAAAATGTAGTATAAATATAATGATTATTCAACACTTTTGGTCTTGAAATAAAAATTCAAAATAAGTCTTCGTTTAGCAGATTTAGTAACTCTTTTAATAAATTAAATATATTTTATATTAAATTGTAATAAATAATTATTGAAAACCATATTAGTTGGATATTTTTTTATTATATTTTTTTATCTAAACTACCTGAGCGCAATCGTTTTTGTATGAATTATAAAAATAACATTTTTAAACTATTTTCATTATTTTATTATTATTTTACTATAATGAAGGTTGTTTTATTGTATGCAATGTTATGGTCACAATAACAATTTTCATCGATGATACTTTATATGATGTCAAAAATATATCTCTTCACACTATCTCTCGTATAACTAACAATCCATCGTCTTCATATAAGTCTCACATTGCATCCATTGTACTAAAACTTTAAATGACTCGATGAAATAAGTTTGAAAGTATATTTATATGAAACTCTTTGTTGAGAAACTGGGAAACTAGTAATAAATAGTATACTAATAAAAAAAAACATTTTTAAGTAATAATATATCATCTGGAAGTAAACAATTTAAGCTTTTACGCTTATTATAATGATTTTTTCTATACTTATATGCTAAAATTTTAACATAATTTTATAATTACATATGAAATACCTATGTAATAAATATGTAATAAATGTTAACAAACATGATGTCCTATGACAAGCTGTTAACTTATAATCATATAAACAATTGAAATTCGTCAACATTTGAACTTCCAACAAATGTTTTAATTAAATAATATTTCGTTAAGAATTACTTCATAATATATCTCCAAGAAAACAACTGAAACACATTTAATATAAAATGGTGGTTTATTCAATATTAAGTATTTCTCATTTTTTGATAAAATTTACAAATATTTTTAAAATAATTTTATTATTTAATTCTCTTATCTTATGAAGGCTCATTGGTATTACGACATACAATATTATATAAGTATAATCGTTGCTTATAAAATTTAAAAAATGAACGGGGGTCGTTAAGGTATCTAAATACTCCACATTTTTAACTGCCCCAGGCCCCAGAAAATATGCGAATGACCTTAAACATCACATATTCTGAAACAAATCAAGAAATGTAAATGTATCAATAACAAAAAACTTTTGAATAAGTTTATTGATTTTTATCATCAATACTTCTTTTACTTCGCCTTCCTCCCAACTATTTGGGGTCGGCCACCCTTGTCCTACACCTCCACTTTACTCGTTCAATCACATCTCCTCTGCACACACCGACAGCCCTCATGTCATTCTCCAAAGTCTCCAACCATCTCTTTTTTGGTCTTCCTCTTCCTCTTTTCCCTTCAACGTCCATCTTCATAACCACTCTTACTGCATTCGTTTCCTCTCGCCTCATCACATGCCCAAACAATCTCAGCCTATTTTCTCTCATCTTGTCCACAATTGGCGCTACACCAACACTACCTCTCACGTATTCATTCCTTATTCTATCTTCTTTTGTCACTCCACTCAACCATCTAAGCATTCTCATTTGCGCGACACTCATACTTTGTTCTATTCTCCTGTTAACCGTCCAACACTCTGAACCATACAGCATAGTTGGTCTCACTACACTTTTATAAAATTTACCTTTCAGCCTCATTGGAATTCTCTTATCGCATAACACGCCCGATGCTTCTCTCCATTTCATCTACCCGCACTTAATCCTATGTTTTACATCCATGTCAAAGCCCCCGTCCTTTTGAACAAAAGATCCTAAATATTTAAAGCTCTTAACTTCACCTATCACATCATCATCTATTGTCAGTTGTCTTTTCATTCCTTCAACTTCTTGGTTTCTTTGTCCAAAATCATACTCAATATACTCAATATTATCATCAATACTTAATTGTCATAATTATGTTATGATAACTATAATTCGCTTTGAAATACGCGCTACCATCGGTAATGTTGATTATAATTTTTTTTTTTTTTTACTTGAACGCTTGAAAAAGCGTCCACACTTAAAAAATGAAACTATCAAATACATTACCCAATAGGTAGTTTATCTACGCGCTAACGCAAACCGTCGCGTGATTATTCACTAGGATTTAAACAGCTATAATTTTAATTGGTTGTATTCACACTAGAAAAACCATGAAGATCCACGTTTGATATTAGATATCATCTAATATCTTATTAGATGAACAATCGCCTATAATCACTAAAATCAAACATATTATTTTGACTGGAATAATTCCAGTTAGGTTAGGTAGTAATTATTATTCACACCATGCGTTTTATTCGTCAATTATGGTGCGGTTAATTTAAAATCGCGTTAATGAGCAAACATAAAGCGACTAGTGTGCAGTAATAGGTGATAGGCGATTATAAATCGCATTTGCGTGCGGGAAAACCACTTAGTGGGTGCACTTGACAATAATAATAATATAAAACAGAATTAAACAAAAATTATACTCTCGTATACACTCGTGTAATAATATAATATTGTTACGTAGATGATTTTTAACATTGCATAGTAATAATATTATATCTCATTGAGCTCGTCTACCGTTCGCGATTCATTTTAATCATTCATCTATAAAATTAACCAAAAGTCAAATGTTGTTAATTTATTTGGATCCGTCTAACCTTTGGATTTGAAGAGGGGGGGATTGAAGTTTAATTCGATATAATCATATTAACCCGTGCCGTTACCAAGGTTGGTGGCCAGCATAAAACGGCTGTCGAAATTATTGGAGATCTGCAATCACTAACAATCCCGTAAACCATCACTTCATATCATATGCTCATCCATTGAAACACAAATCGGACGTGACACGTTTTAATTTCGTACAGGCGCGGCTTTTAAAATTATGATTACAGCAATATTATAATGTGGTATATATATGCATCATTATTATAATTTTGTGAAGCGAATTATATTATATAGTGCTCACTCGAATCAGTGTCCATCGGGTAAAATTATTTGTTTAACCGACTGGATGAACTATTTTTCATATTGGATATGAATATTCAGGGCCAACTTTTTGAATGTTAGTGCTATGAATGAAAATATTTTGTGGATTATTTAGTAGATGTTTAGGTTTAACGGTTTTAATGGAGCATCAGAAATGGTAGAAGTTTTAGCCTATCGATGAATCTGTGTCATTTAATGAACATACTTCGTGCCTTAGCATGCAGCACACCTTTATTTTAGTTTAGTGATGTGAAAAAATCTATGTAACCGACAATTTATTATTTATATAAAAATATATTAGAACAAATAAATTAAAATATTTAGCATGATACTAATATAACAGTTTTATTTCAATTTTAAACACTCATTATATAAATTTATGCTTTATAAAAAGTTAAAATGTGTGGCTTAAGTAGCTAAATATTTGTTAAAATAAAATTAATGATAAATTTAGAATTACAGACTATCATATATTTAATTAATACTATAATCCTCTTGCTCCTTTTGTAGAAAAATCTAAAACTACATCATTAAAGTCCATATTTTTAACAATGCCATGTTTAATCGATAGTATAATTTTTGAAGTTAATCTTTCTTGACTGATGGTTGATCACAGTTATTTTTTTATAATTTTAAATTCAGAAATCGACCTTCCACTGTATCTATAGTTACCGGTGAAGTCAAAACTATTTTATATACTCGTACTATTATACAATTGGAATACATTTTCGAAAGTTTATTATCAAACACATATTGCAAAGCTTCTAGTATTGAACAAATTTGAGGTAATATATTATGTAATATATATTATCATCAGATCATCATATAAAACAATACTAATGATATCACCTACTAGTTTTAAAAGTAAATCGGTTTCTATCTATAAGCATTTGGTTTTTATGGGTGCTTCATAACAATACTTACCTTAGTCTTCCCAAGTATTTTTGAAATATTTCGTTATACTGTTTTTTGTACTTTATTCTGCTTTATACACATAAAAATGTATAAAAAATAACTCTTTTAATCTAACCTTTATTGTACTCGAATAATGGAAATAAGAAATATAAATCGTGTGAAATTACCTAGCATATTGAAATAATGAAAATAATTTTAAAAAATCCTTAAAATAAATAAACTTTTAAAAAAATATTTTTTTAAATCAACTTATAATTTATATATACAAAATAATTATATTAGTGAATAAAATAATAATTAATTTCATCTTTGAAACACCTTAAATTACATAAAATATGAGGATTAATTATATTATCAAACATTGACATTAACTAGATTGTGATTTTCGTAAAAGAAAAACTACCGATAATAAGTTTTATTAGCTCATTTCACTACGGAATATATTCAGTAACTATAAGTATATTCAGAACTCAACATAACACGCATTATATTATATATGAATTACAATTAATGTAACTAGAAATTTTACACTGAATATTTAGAATTAAAATAGAAGGTACAAGATGCGATTATAATATTCAAATTAAGTTGAATTCAATTTGTTTGTTAATAAGATATAAAATAGAACATCAGCTATACAGTAAACCATGCCCATAAATTAATGTCAATCAGAAATTTAATAAACTAAGAAAAGTATCGGACCAAATTATATTATTCCTCTGTAGCAAATGTTCTATATAATTATTGTAATGACATTTACTTGAATGAATAAGAAACCAAACAAATTTTGTCAAAATCAGTATAAAATGTCAGTTACTCACAGTATTGATTGGTAATGCCGATCAAATATTAAATGAGAATCAACGCTAAACGTAAAATGCTTTAAGATAAATCGCATAAAGTATTAATTTGTAAATATTATAATATTTATTGAAATGTTAATATTTATTTAAGAGCCGACTGAACTTAACTTAACTAAAATCATTTTTAAATAAAATGTGTATGATGACAGAGTCACAATATGTTAAATTGACTTTCGAATCATTATTTTTAATATTAATGCTTAATATTAAAAAATATTTATTGTTTACTATAATAATAATACTAACACTCCATATTGGTAATCCAATAAAACAATTAAAAACTAAAAAACATTCTTTAATAAATGGAAAACTAATATTTCAGGGGAAATATATACATAGGTACCTAGAACTATCATGTTTTTATGTTTTAACCATATTATATATTGTTAAAACAGCATTCAATATAATACCCCTCAACAATTAGTTTTACTTGAATCTTAAACCATGTATAATGATATATTACTTACTATCATAGTATACTTGATTTGACTTGAAAGTAATATTTTACTTACTAAGTCTATAGATTTGAAAATATTGTGAAAATAAAAGAAATATAATACAATTCATATCGAGTCAATAACGATAAAAACAACTTAAAAACTGTTTCCAGTATTTTAAAAAGTAAATCTTAAATATAATAAAGTTATTTACATCAATAGTTTTGGTTATTAAAGTTAGACTTAAATAAAACAAAATTATTGAAAGAAGCTTAAGACTTTAAAACATAAGTACCATTTTGTATTTATTTATTTGATCAATACGAGCCCATACGTGTAAATATAATAAAATCTTATTATAAATAATAATAAAACAACTTATAACGTAGTCCATTCAATGGCTCATAAATATTAAGATAATGGTGTTATAACACCAGAAAATAATAAAAGGAAAATACGATATGCTAAATTTATACACGATTTCGCTGAAATATAAGCTCTTCGCTTGAATATTATACAAACGAATAATTCTGTTCTGTGTGATGAAATAAATACGTATGTTACACATGTACTATTAGTCTGAATACACATAGAACAAAAAAACATTTTCGAAAAAGCTCCATTGACAAACATCAATATGACGAAATTAAATGTTATTATAACCAGACTAATAGCTAATTTTCAAAATGATAATTATTTTTCTATATTTTTATTACTATTGTTATTATTATTATTATTATTATTGTCATATTATTTTATTTTTAAATTTAATGTAATTCAAAATAGAATGCTTTATTATCAAGTCGATAGCTAAATTAATTTAAAGTGCATATTTATCAGCAAGTATAAATAAATGTAATATGTTCAGTGTGTTGTACCAACATACAATCATATAATTTTAACCTATTTACCTACATCGAGTAGAGTCATATTAATCATATTAGATGACTGTGTTAAGGCAAATATATAGCTAGTATGATAGGTAAATCAAATTAAAACTTAAATCAATTTAAAAAGAGTGTGATATACAAATTACAAAAATACGATTTTCTAAAATGCAACAGAAAATATTAATTAACCTGCAATATAGAACGAGTTATAATGTGTTTAATCAAAATCCAATTAATTCTGCCTATTGAAGTAGACTATTCCAGACAGTATGACACACGGTAGCAGCTTTTTTGCGCACATTCAACACTTTTTACTTGAAAATCGAGAACTCGTTTGCGCACAAAAAAAACCATCGTTACCCTAAAAATGGATGACTAGTTTGTTCATAAAAATACATATATATATTTGATAAATTATCAGTCAATAAAAATAATGTAATAAATTATAAAATAAAGGAAACTTTAAATAAGTAAGAATACTTCGAAAATATATGGAATTAATATAAAAATAAATCTATCGATCGTTAAACTGATATAAAAAATATTTTGAATTATTTAATAATAATAATTACGGCGATACTTCATTAAAATTTGGTTGTCAATTGAAGACATTTATAGCCTATGAATGCAGAGGCGGGCAAGGAACATAACCACTCAGGGAGATTTGATAATCAAGGTAGGCTATTTTATAATTTTTAGTAGACAGACTTGTAACAACATATTATTTCCTATTTATCAAGTATCCTTGGTTTTAAACATTTTTTAGATTCTGAACGGAGTGAAGAATGTATTGATTTTACAATGATGTGTGTTTTTTTTTTTTTTTTTGTGTCTGTCGACACGATTTGGGGCAGTAAAAATGCTTCGATTGCCTTATGATTGCCAAATTGTATTACGTTGATAAGTGTATTCTGTGATATGAAAAACGAATTTAATTCATATTTTGTTTGTGTATATATTAAATAGCATACTATCTTACTATGAACAGGGCCGGGACTATTATAGGACAACCGGGGCAATGTCCCGAGGTCTGTCTCATAGGGGGCCCCTTGACAGGGAACAGAAAAAAATTCATTTTACAAACATTTTTGACCGAGTGAAACGAGTTCATATTTTAACTGGATCGTTCGGCATTTTTTAGATTCTGAACGGAGTGAAGAATGTATTGATTTTACAATGATGTGTGTTTTTTTTTTTTTTTTTTGGGTCTGTCGACACGATTTGGGGCAGTAAAAATGCTTCGATTGCCTTATGTAGCAACTTTTCTGAAAGAAAAGTGAATCTATTTGGTACTTTGGGGGGTCAAAAGTAAAAAATTTCCAATATTTTTTAAATGCGACGGGAAAAACCATAAAAAAATTTGGGAAAAACGGGAGTTTTTACGCAAAACCAGTTTTCGACATAATCAAATTTTTTATTTTGCTATAACTCAAAAACTAATCGATGTAAATACTTGAAATTTTCTCCAAATGTTAAGATTAGCGTTCTCTATAAACCATTAAATTTTCAAAGTATTTTGACTTTTATTAAGCTATTTATAGACGATTGAAATTTTCAATTTTTTTAAGTATTTTTTTTTTAAATAACGATAAAATTTTTTTGGCTGCCCAGAAAATCCTGAAAATTTAAAACAAGGTTTCTTATAAGTTGTTCCTTAACTGATAAAAAAAAATCTAAAATCGTAAGTCACAATTTTTTTTTTAAGTGCTCAAAGTTCCAATTTATACGAAATATGTAAAAATCACGATAATTTGCAAGTTATTTTGTAGATAAAAATTCATAAAATTTTTTCTGTTCATACTTAAGGTTCAAAATTTTAACACTAGGTTATCTATAAGCTACTCTTCAAAAATCTTTAAAAAAATTTCTACCGGAATAAGAGGAAAAAATTTTATGACTGTTTGAAATTTAAATATTTACGAAATTGCATAAAATAGCGATTTATTGTCAAACGATTTTAAATATTTTTTATAATTCAAAAAGTATAAGTCGCAGATTTTTGAAATTTCTACCAGCTGTTAAGATTGGTATTTCCTTTATGTCATATTTTTTTCAAAATATTATATTGATTTTTAAGCCACTTATAGGCATTTAAAATATTCGATTTTTTTAAATTTTATTTTTATAATCGGTGATAAAAAAAATTTGGCTTCTACAAAATACTTGAAAATTTAATCGAAGATTCCACAGAAGTAGTTCTTAATGTCATTCAAAAATTATTAAAATCCATAGGCACAATTTTTTTTTATAAGCGTTTGAACATCGAATATTGACATAAAATTACATGTAAAATATAATATAATGTAGAATGTTCTAGACTGACAAATGATATCGGTTTTTTTAAAATGCCGTAACTCAAAAACGAAAAACCGCAACATAAATTAAATATTTATATTGACGTTTTCTATACATGGTTAAAATTTCAAAGTATTTTGACATATTTTGACTTATTTATAGACAATTTAAATTTTCGGTTTTTCTAAATTTTTCGTTTAAAAATAAAATATACTTATATAATATTTATAAATAACATTGTATTATATTCTGGACTAACATATCATCTCCGTTCAGAATCGTTTTTCGTATACAATGATACCTATCATTGAATTCAAATTTAACAAATCCATTATAATGACCTATCCTATGAAGAGTCGCACTCCACCCCCAAGTGTACAGCAGAGCGAGGCCCATCCGGTTCTTTTTTTTTTTGTATGTGCACAGCACACTAAACTGTTTTATATAATACCTTGAAAAATGTAATGTTTATCTTCAATAAACAATAAACGATACGGAGGATGAGGGGAAGGACGACCCAACCATGGATGTAGTACCCCCCTCTTCCGCGCCGTGATTTAACACAAAAAAAAAAAAAAAAAGGTTGGATCGAGCTGAAGTCAACCACCGAAAATATAACGTTTCGGACCAAAGAGCCACTGCCCGCAGCCCTCCAAAGTTCCGCCGAAGGGGTTGCTGATACCTTCGGATTTGGCCACCTTTCGGCGGTTCTCAGGTCGGCTAGGGGAAGCGGTAGCAGCAAGGCGAGCTTATGCCGTAGGCCATCCGCCTGCCATGGACCCACCGGCGGGTCCCTCAACTGGGAATGAGGTGGCGTCTACACCCGACTCGCAGAGCATTAGGTCGAAGAAACTCTCAACGTCGACTAGCACCGGTTCAGCTCACTCTATGGCGAAAGGAGTCGAGTACCTGGAGGTTAGATGCCAAAAAAGTAGCCGCTATCTTGAAGCAGGATATCGTGACGATGGTTGAGGCCTCAAAAACCGCCATTATCGATGCGATTGGCAATGAAATTTCTACCAGCTGTTAAGATTGGTATTTCTTTTATGCAATATTTTTTTCAAAATATTATATTGATTTTTAAGCCACTTATAGGCATTTAAAATATTCGATTTTTTTACATTTTATTTTTATAATCGGTGATAAAAAAAATTTGGCTACTACAAAATACTTGAAAATTTAATTGAAGATTCCACAGAAGTAGTTCTTAATGTCATTCAAAAATTATTAAAATCCATAGGCGCAATTTTTTTTTATAAGCGTTTGAACAGCGAATATTGACATAAAATTACATGTAAAATATAATATAATGTAGAATGTTCTAGACTGACAAACTATATCGCTGTATGCAACTGCCAACCCATCCTAATTGAAAAATATATTTATTGTTTCAAAATAAAATATACTTTTTACAATGTTTATAAATAACAATGTATTATATCCTAGACAAACATATGAACTCCGTTCAGAATCGTTATTCGTATACAATGATATCTATCATTGCATTCAAATTTAACAAATCCATTATAATAATGACCTATCCTATAAGCGAGGTGCACTCTACCCCTAACTGTACAGCAGAGCGAGGCCCATCCGGTTCTTTTTAAAATTGAATCAACAGTTTTTACTTACATCTGAATATTAACTTCTGGTATATCTAATCGGACTTTGGACAACTTTATACTGTACTGTATGCATCTTTAATTATCACTAGGGCCCGGATTTATATGCAAATTCATATTCTTCTATAATTCACCTAGAATAATTTTGATTAGAAATGTCGACGTTTCGTAATGTGTAGATTCTATGGTTAATTTTTTTTTTTTGCATATTTTTGCATATTTGAATGAAAATGCATATTTATTGCATATTTCTTTTTAGTTGCATAAATGTTGCATGTTCTACAATTCATAGATTTTACGTCTGTAAAAATATCTACTGTCGATCGTAAGTAATCCATTATAATGTACGCCGTTATTACAACACTCTTTCAGTTTTGTTTCTTTTAGATACAATAACTAAACTAGAGAAATCTAATGTTACTTTAAGAGATAGTCTATTGCTCATGGAAAATATTACAATTAAATTTGAAGAAAGAGGGCCAGGGATATATTTCGCTAAATCAAAGCTTAAAAATGTTTTGATAAAAAATCATGGATATTCAACATTGAAAAAAATCAATAGTATAATCAACTAGGTAGGGCTACATCTCAACATAGAGAAAACGCAGTACATGAAAGTTAGTAGGGAACTAGATAACCTTCAGGAAAACGAAACCATAACAATTGGCCAGTACGAGTTCAAAAGAGTAGAAGATTTTAAATACCTGGGCACGATTGTAACGCAGAAGAATGAATGTCAAATTGAAATTCAACAAAGAATAAAAATGGGAAATAAATGCTTCTATACACTAGGCAAACTACTAAGTTCGAAAGTCATGTCAAAAGAGGTTAAAACTCAGCTGTATTTGACAATCATACGACCAATAGTCATGTATGGTTCACAATGTTGGACGTTACGAAAGACTGAGGAGGAAAGATTAGCAGTTTTTGAGAGGAAGGTACTTCGTAAAATATATGGACCTATATATGATCAAGAGCTTCAAGGATGGAGAAAAAGACATAATCAAGAACTGACGGAGCTTTTCAATAGACCAAATATTATAAACGAGATCAAATGGAGTAAGTTGGAATGGGCAGGACACGCAGTTAGGAAGCAAGATTCAATGGTTCAAAGGGTACTCCAAGAAAACCCAAAGAGAAAAAGACCACTGGGTAGACCAAGGCTACGCTGGGAAGATGGAATTAAAAAAGATTTCCTAAGTGCTGGCGGAGCGGAATATGATCACAGGGACTGGAAGGAAGTAGCGGAGAATAGAGAAGAATGGGAAAGGATTTGTTCTATGGCAAGATGGTCTCAAAGGCCTTAATAAAAAAAAAAAAAGTATAATCAACGGTGATGTAACGGAATGTGATGACGACGAGGAACTGTCAATTGAAGATCTATCTATAGTTTTAAATATGCACCAATTGTATCTTGCGACGTGGAAAGAAGTTTTTCCAAGTTTAAAGTTATGCTTCGAGATAATCGAAGATGCTTTCAATTTGAAAACTTAAAATCGATATTTATTACTTCATGCTGGTATTCGTCTCAAAATAATAATTTAATATTAATAGTATATCTAATACTTTTAAACGCAATTTTATAAAAATAATTTTATACATGTAATACTTTACCTAATTAACTTATAATATTTTTATACTTACACAATGTAAGTGTTTACATTGTGTATTCATGTATGTGTTCTTTTAATACATTTTAGCAAATTTTTATACATAATATATTTAGATTGTGTAAATTTTTTACTCAAAACCTTTTAGTTTGTTAATTAGTAAAAAAAAAATATTTTGCGTATTTTTTGCATATTTATAATATGAAACTGCATATTTTATAGATTTTTGTTGCATATAAATCCGGGCCCTAGTTGTCACCTATCACCATACACTGAGTAAATAAACATGAGTGTAAGTACGTAATTTTAATATAATAAATAACATTTACCTAACAATTAGTTATTTATATAATATAATATTATTCATATTATCAGTCTAATGCTTTTGAACTGTCAAATAGTCTTATAATTGTCACCAGCCCTATGGAGATAAATCTTCTTAACTCTTCTCGCCAGTTCGCCGCTGTATGTAACATATAATCAAAATCAGGTACCGAGTACCTAACCATATCTGTGTATACGAAGGAAGATTTTTTTTTGGAGATTTTCGTCGCAGAAAACTAAAATGTATGTATGCAATCAGTTGTGTTTTTTTACGCAAATGAGTAGTAAAAAAGGTAAAAATAATTTACATGCCTTAAAGTAGTAACTTTAATTTAGCTAAACTGTCGTAGAAGAAATCAAAATTATTTATTGAATTACCTAATGTGAGCATTATGTTAAATGGGCTACATTTTTGACGATAAATAGAAGTAAACAATGTATGAGTATTAATTAAGGGAACATTTAGAAATATTTTATTTAGTATTTCGTGGCAATCGATTTGGGAATTTAGCAATTTATGTAGAAGAGAAACATCATTAAATTTCCTTCTCCTTTCGAGTGTTTTAATACCATATTCATTAATTATTTGATCAAGTGATGAATTTAATTTACCTAATTGTACGCGAGTACTCAGAGGAATCTTGTTTGAATCCCTTCCAATTTATTTATCAAACCATTCTGGTGGGAACTCCAGATGACTGAACCATATTCGAGAGTAGAACATACAAAAAAATAGTATAATATTTTTAAACAAGTTGGATTTTTATAATTATGTTATATAAATTCAACATTAGAAAGGCTTCATTATAGATTGTAGTTATATACTGATTAAACGATAAATCATTTGACAATAGAATACTCAAATCTTTTACATGCAGTATTGTCTTTAACTTTGAATTATTTATTTAATATTAGTATATTAGTTTTGATTTTTATTTGGTTCGAGAGAAGAAAAATTTCAAACATTTATATTTTGACCATTATTAGAACACCATAAATAATAATTATTTAAATCCGTTAGTAAATGAATACAATCATCTACTGAAATAAATACGTAAAATTTTACTTTAATATATTTTAATTCATTATTTCATTACCTTTTGGAGTCAAAACTATAAAATAATGGGTTAATTGGTTACTCTTAATCAACCCTGAACATAGCAGTAATAATTATGGTTTTTGTTCAACTGCAGATCGCTATTATTAGATATTTAATTTTTTTTTTATCCACAACTTGTTCAGATGTCATATCTCCACTATTCACTCCACAGAATTCACTTAACAATCCAGTTTTTCGCTCTTCAACCAAAATTAAATGATTAAAGTTATGATAATTTGGTTGATGATTGATCTGAGCAATTTTTTTAAGCAAGTAACCACTATTAACTATAAGCTAATTTTCAATATTAAATCTAAAAACAAAAAAAAAAAAAAACCGTAAATCTATTCTCTAAAAAAAATTGTACCTATGTATCTTCTAATTTTTTCAATATAATTTATAAATATCTTTAAAATAAGCGAAATATTTTGAAAATTAAATTGTGTAAAGAAAATGCCAATTTCAGCAAATTAGTGATTATGTCTAAACGCAATAATTCATAAGGAAATACAAATTTTTATATTATAAATAATGATTTTAAAGTTTCTAAATATAATTTTTAAAAATAATGTACAGCAAATTAAAAACATTAGACATATTTCCTTTTCTATAATAAGTTTAATTATACATTTAATGTTTTAGAATATGGTTTATTCAGTATTGCATCATGTGGAGCATGGTTGACTTATTGCTAAACACTAAATATTTATAAACAAATAATTAATATTTCATGAACATTATCACATCTCACGTGTAAATTAATTGATTAATTTTTTTAAAATAATATTCACTGTACAGTACCTGTGTTCTCTTTATTACCTATTATAAACAAAATAATGTATTTACCAGATTTTTTTTATTTTTTGCGTCTTCTTACCTTCTGATAAGTTGATATATATATTTTTTTGAACTATTTTATAATAATTTTATTACTAGATTGATCGGTATGACTGACAAAAAGTATATTTTGGTAGAAATATTCGAACATTTGTAATACCCATAGTGGGCTGGGGCATAATATGTTTTAAGGAGCAATATTTGAACATTTCGTATAGCATTTATATTTGTGCTGTGTCAATTTGAAAAGAAAATGTTCGTTCTAAAAATACATACATTATCATACATTATACATTATCATACATTATCGGTTTTTGAAACGGTTTACGGTAAAGTTCGTATACCTTACGCCGGCAATGTGTGGGCTGAAAACTGCTGAAAGCCGTTTTAAAACTGTAAACGTTGACGAAAAAGGTCTGAGTAGTTTGATTTTTCTTCAGTGTATAATAATTATAATAATATTATATATTATATAATAATATAATAATAATATTATTATTCCGTATATACGGTATTTTTAATAACAATTTATGTGTGTGGCTGTTTCCATGTAAGGACTATACGGTACAATTAATTAATTCATTATTTGTATTTAAATATGTTTTCTCACTATAGTATATATACTAGGTATTATTTATAATATTTATTATTTAATGTATATTTATATATGAATAATTTTTAAATTTATTTTTGTAATAAATGTTATAAACTATAATTTTGTAATTATTTTATCATTTATATGTATATATATAAACCAGCCATTTTACAATATTGTTAATCATTCCACTCCCCTTCTAAATGCACCACTGAATATATTTCTATGATTAATAGAGTAATGATAAACATAATATAATTATAGGATTATGAAAATTTAAATGCAATCTACCAGTATAGTTAGTAGGTATACATGCAATCAATGACTGGGCAGACAATGTATCTTTGTCTCATAGGTAGCTACTATAAACGACAAAGGGCTGACAGTTTCCATTAGATCTTTTAAAAAGATACTATGATGGAAATGTTGTCTAGATTTCAATACCACATTATTACCTACGTTTATATTAACCATTTGCATGTGTATCTTTTGTGTATTTGACAGACCCTTAGTGAAAAATGTATCGATCAAATCCAATCATAGTATTAACAACTATTATTGATTTTAAATAACTCATTAGTGATGTTATTATTAAGATGTTGATGACCTAAAAATAAGACTGACAAAAAAAAAAAAAACTTCAATGACCTAAAAACGGTAAAAATAAATCTGAAAACGGTTTATTAAATAATAACATAGTACTGAATTATTAAAACGTCGTAGATAATTTATTCTCTACTATTGGACCCATATTTATGGAAATTAAAAGTTCATAAGTTCATTTTATCGACAAAGGCATAAATTTAAGTTGTTATAAGGGGTGAGAAAGGCCAAAACTATAAACATAGCACAGAACACAGGCCTGCCTCATACCACTCTTATCTTTATTTCACAGGAATTACAACTTATATAAATACTTCAAAATTATTTATTTTACAAAAACATATACATTTTAATTTACTTTAACATTTTCTTTGTATTAACTTAATATAATGTGTTTATTTCATCTGCAAATTGCATAAGAATGATCTATTTAGTAAAAAAATTTTTAGTTTTGTATTTCTCTCTCTCTCTCCCTCTCGATATATAAGTAATATGTATGGTAACATAAGTACTAGTAACCGTTTTTAACCGACGCATAGCAGAAAAGCTTCTCTCATACACGGAGGAACTAATTGGTAATGTTAAAGCTATTTTATACAAATTGAATAAGTTTGAATAAATATTTTATTGTAGTATAAGTTTAATGGACGTGGGAGTAGAAAATCGAATTTATATTAAGTTTTTATACAAATGATGATTTTTCTGATCAGCGATATACGCTAAGCTAAGATACGTCACACTTAACGTAAAAAAAATGATCTATTAGTTTATTATTAAATAACCTATTGTCATCGTTATAACATAATAACCTAGCGACTAATTCTATTATCTCATATTCTATTACAATACATATTTATTCATACATGAACCACAGAATACATTATTAAATTTTAATTTTAATTATATTTATTCTGTACTTCTAACGTACTGATTATTATCTAACACATACTGATTGCTATCTCTTATTTAGGAATAATTAAGCAACTGCTTAATCACCTGCTAAATGTGCCCTGTGTGAGGACGACCATCCAGCGAACTACAAGGGATGCCGCAACTACAAGGACCTACAACGCTTCCGCAAGCCAAATTCGTACTATCATGTCATTCAAAACAACATCACTAAAGATCGTAACAATATAAATATTAGTAATTGTAAAGTCATCCAGCAGCAAACACCCGATATAACCCCCCCCCCCTCGTACCAATGCCTACGCAGCATCAGGTCACATTCCAAATAATGAAACTAATGATAACTCACTGTCAAATTTTCTAAGTGAATTTAAAGCTTTAATTAACCCGCTGTTATCTCTCCTCGCCACTGTCCTCGATCATCTTCTCACTCAGAATGTCAAATAACACATTCACCTCTCAGTTTCTAGCCATCCTACTTTGGAATGCCAATGGCCTTGCCAAACACAAAAATGAACTAAATACATCATTAAACGAAAAAAGAATAGATATAGCACTTATTTCGGAAACATATTTTACGTCCAACTCAAAATGTTCTTTTCCTGGTTACAGTACCTTTTCCACTTGTCATCCTGACAATACCGCTTACGGTGGTGCCGCCATCATTATCAGATCATCATTACAATTTACACCAGCACCCTCAGTTAATAATAACTTCCTTCAAGCAGTGATAGTTAATATTAACTTGAACCATGTGCCAATCACCGTTGCTGCAGCATACTGTCCCCCCAAACATAAAATATCGCCTCAACAATTTGATTCTTTTTTCAACTCGCTTGATCACTATTTCATTGTAGGTGGCGATCTAAACGCTAAAAATCAAACTTGGGGCTGCCACTCAACAAATCCAAAAGGACGCTCCTTATTCCAGTCAGTTACCAACAACTTACTATCCTTAATCCTCCAAAGTCGACCTACTGGCCTACATCTATCAGTAAGCGTCCGGATATACTCGATATTTTCGTAACCAAAATTCCAACTAATCTAAAACATCTAATAAAAAACTTATTAGGCCCAAGCTCAGATCATACTCCAGTCTTTCTCTCCTTAGACGGCCATTCTTGTTCCAAGCCAAACAGAGCATGTCTCACAAACATTCCTATAAATTGGGCCAAATTTCGCAAATTAATAGATTCAAAAATAAACCTTAATATTAGATTAAATACTCCAAACGATATTGAGGATTCAGTCCAAAATTTCACCGAATCCATACAAACAGCTGCTTGGAACTCTTCTACCTTCCAAAGTTGTCATGTAAACTCAAATTCAACTCCCACTTATTGTTGAATAATTCGTAAAATATAATACCAAAATACGCGTATAACGACTATTGTGACGCGTATAAAACTAAACAATTATAAAATATTGCAACCTTCGATTATTTGAAGATATAAGAGGTAAGTGACTGGATATATTATTTTATGTTAATTTTTCTATTTAAAATTGGACACCGACGAAAATAATACAAAATTGATAAGAGAGTTTAGTCCCACAGGATCTTTTTGACTGGTTACAGACTTTAAACATTGACGCGGTTCCGGAAGGTGGATGTACTCCACTATCGCGGACCGCGCCCGCTCTTTTACCCAGTCACAACCCGGAGCAACGATAACACCGACCCGGATAAACCTCATCTACCTCATACACCGGCAGAGGGGGGGCTTCTGCGGGAACCGGTGACAACGAACCCACCGAACGTGAAAACGGTCTGTGCTGTTTCGACCGTCACATAACGTGTATCGTTACGTCAATCGTTTATACCATTACTATTGTGTTTCCACTATACATTTTTATTAGTTGTTTTTTTGTTGTTGGTGCGGTCAAGTGATAACCATTATTATTAATATTGCCATTATTATTATAATTAATATACGTGGCTTTATTTTTGTTATTAAAATTAAGTATATCGTATCTTCTACTCTTGACCGGCACCCCGAGAGGACACTAAACCGGGCCGCGTCAAATTGGCTCCCCGTAAAGGAATCATCCTGGCAGGCAAGGTAAGTTTTTTATTCACTGTCACTACCTCGGATTTGCTAAAATATTGTATAATATATAAATATTCCAGGTGTGCTTAGTATTTTTTGGTGGCGTGTTATATATTTTCGTCTCTGACGAATAGGGAAATACGCGCGACTTAAAATAGCAGTGAGATAACGGTTAGGGTAGAGTAGTCGTTAGCGATATAACACCACACTGCACAACTCCCTTTCCTAAACCGGCCCGTCGAAAATAGATCGACGAGCGCGACAGTGACCTTGTAGCACCACACGCACAACGCGGATCACCGTCGTCGCCGTCATCGCCGTCACCGTCGCTCGTGATTACGCGATTTTCGTAAATTATCGCACGGTGCGGTACTATCAAATATCATTAACCGCATTTTATCAGCAACTGATCACAGCAGTGCGTTAGCGGGCCACATTATCAAAATAACAACAGCTGCGTGATAAACAGTTTTTGTTTTTGCGATTGTTGTGAATTATTTTCTTCGCGAAGTCTTGTTAGTGACGCGTTAACTACATATTCCACTGCGTGTACTTTAATGAATACTTTATTGCTCCTAATAGCTGTAATTAGAATTGTTCACAATTAATTTTTACACTATGTGGAACAAAAACATTGATCAACTTACGTTGGTGGAGTTACGTCACGAGTGCGAGGGTAGACAAATACCGTCATCCGGGTCCAAGGCAGACCTAGTAACGAGACTAAAGGAATATTTACGTACGACCGGTGTCGACCCAGCGAGGTCAAACAGCGAAATTTCTGTCGGTGACGGACAAGTACGGGGCGATTCGACGGTGAGGTTAGACACTGCGCCTGCCACTAACGAAGGTTTGTTGGGGGGCGACTTTGATCATAATCGGTTACAGTCGACATCTAACCCACTCGACACCATGACACGGTCCTGGGGTAAGTGGAGGTACATTTATGTACACCACTATCGCGGACCGCGCCTGCTCTCTACCCAGCCACAACCCGGATAAGCGATAACACTGACCTGGCAAAGTCTCACCTACCTCGTACACCGGGCAGAGGGGGGACCGTTACCAGAACCGGTGACAACGAACCTACCGAACGTGAAAATCGGCCTGTGCTGTTTCGACCGTCACATAACCTGTACCATTTTTTTTTCTTTTCGTAATCGAACTGTTGAAATTTTTGTTAGTTCAAATAACCAACGTTATATTTTATTTTATTGTTGTGATCACTAACGGTGGAAATTTGTGCGTCCCAGACGATTCTTCTTCTTCTTATTATTATTATTACTATTGCGACACTGAATATACTGTATTTTTTTTTCTTAACATTATTTTGACCGGCCACCTCACCGAGGACAACAGTGACCACGACAAACACGAATACCGAAAATGCTTTTTCGTCTGCAGCAGCTCAACTAGCACCGTTACGTCAATCGTCAATCGCGTTGGAAGCGAGTTTGCAACAGTTGAGGTTCGAACAACAGCAAAACTCGCTGGGGCACGTATTCGACGGACTCATCCGACGCCAATCGCACAGCGAATCGTTACGCCTTCCGGTAGACACCCAAGACTGCACGTCCAACGCATTCTCATTTGCGCGACACTCATACTTTGTTCTATTCTCCTGTTAACCGTCCAACACTCTGAACCATACAGCATAGTTGGTCTCACTACACTTTTATAAAATTTACCTTTCAGCCTCATTGGAATTCTCTTATCGCATAACACGCCCGATGCTTCTCTCCATTTCATCTACCCGCACTTAATCCTATGTTTTACATCCATGTCAAAGCCCCCGTCCTTTTGAACAAAAGATCCTAAATATTTAAAGCTCTTAACTTCACCTATCACATCATCATCTATTGTCAGTTGTCTTTTCATTCCTTCAACTTCTTGGTTTCTTTGTCCAAAATCATACTCTATATACTCAGTTTTATTTCTACTAATTCTCAATCCCTTTTCTTCGAGGGCTAACCTCCACTCATTTACCCTATTATTGACAACTTCCAGGTTTTCTCCTACCAGAACTATATCATCCGCAAACATCATACACCATAGTATCTCACCCTGTATCTCTTTTGAAACCTCATCTATTACCACTGAGAACAGGTAGGGGCTTAGAGCTGAGCCCTGGTGCACACCTACTCCTACACTGAAACCTTCTGATACTCCACACCGACTCATGACACTAGTACTCGATCCTTCATACATATCCTGGATCAAATGTACATACATTTTTGGGACATTTTTCCTCATTAATGCCCACCTTAAAACTTCCCTTGGCACCCTGTCATTCGCCTTTTCTAAATCTATAAACACCTTTTTTTTTTTTTTTTTCCTGATTGAATCGAGAACCGAACGGGAAACGTTTGCACATTGCTGCCGCTCGGCCCCCATCGGTTTATTGTAAACAAAAAACATGGTATTTATACATACTGGCTACTCACCAACCGGCCACGCAAAGTTAAATACAATAACAAACCAGGAGGTGAACAGCCGCGATTGCGCTACAGAAATCAAAACAAACAAAGGGATGTCTTGATCTGGTGTTCTGCCGTGATCGTCGTCCTACCCCGGTGCCATCGGTTGAAAGGAAGAGCGCTATCGGTGGCACCTTCCGATAGTAGATGAGATAGCGCTTCCACTCTGACCTGACATGCTGCTCCTCCGCGACTTGCGTCGTCCGAGCGTTCTGGAGATGGGGTCCGTCTTGACGCACTTCTATGTCCTATGTCCTACTCAGCACCTTCTGGCGATCCCTTTCATCCTGCTCCTTCCGACCCATTATGTCCGTGATCATTGTCACAAAGTGTTCGTAGTTCAGGTCAGCCTGCCTGAGAATTCTCTCCCTCTGGATATGTTCCTCAGGTAGATCCGACATCATCGGACCGCAGAGTATTTCCTCCACGTCCTCCGGCTTTGGTGGTCAGCGAAGTACAGCCGTCATGCGAGTCTTCTCCTGAACCCAATGGGGGCAGGCGATCAACGAGTGCTCCACATCGTCCACAGCGAAAACGCCATACCTACAATGAGGGTCAAGCGCTCTTTTCAACTCGTGTAGATATGACTCGAAGCAACCGTGTCCGGTCAGCGCCTGTGAGAGATGGAAACTTACTTCTCTGCGGTTTGACCGGAACCATATCGAGACGTTTGGTAGGACACGCCTGGTCCAATGGGCCTTAGTAGAAGACTGCCAAATTATTTGCCACTGCTGCAGGGTTATGGTTCTAGCTTCTGCCATGATCGACGCAGTACTTCTACTGCCTTGGGATATTCGAGCCCTTTCGTCGGCCACTAGGTACGACGGTGGCATCCTAGGTAGGAACAGTGCCGCAATATCTGACACCGTCCGATAGCATCTGGTTATGCGGATGGCCTCAGTTCTCTGGCTCTGAGTTAAGGCCCCTCCCTGTTCTTCGCCGTCTTGCAGGCTATCTGGGTCCAGATCGGAGCTGCGTATAGCAGCTTGCTATCGATCACTGACATAAGGAGCTTCCTGCTCCTTGCCGACGGGACACTCACGTTTGGCATCAGGCGGGCCAAAGCCACCGATAACTTGCGTGTCGCCGCCGTCGTGATAGCAACATGCTCATTGAAGTTCAGCCTAGTGTCGAACTGCAATCCAAGATACATCAAAGACTTCTTAACCGGAATAGGGTGTCCGTTGACGAAGAAAGCCGGATCTCGGTACGCCCATTTCTTGGTTAGTACCACTGCTTCGGATTTCTCGGGGGATAATTCCAGTTAGGGCAGGTGCGAACAGGTGGTGGACTTCATCCGCAACCTCATCCGTAGACGATCCCGCATGTAGTGAGAGCTCTTGGGGGAGCCTCGTCAAGCCCTCAGATATCTTCTGATTATCGATTTTCCTCCACGACCAGCCACGGGTAGGTTTTGGCACAATCACGCCATGAGCCGAAGGAATGCCTTGCTGTGTCTCATAAGCTATATAGCGATGGTCACTTTCTGAACCCGGCTCAGTGAGTACTCTCCAATATTTGACTTCGTACCCCGAAGGAAGGCGGGCAAACGTGACGTCAACTATCGACTACGCGTTATACCTTGATTACGTGGGAGTATGGCCTTCATTGCACGACACTAGGCCAAGGGAGGCCGCAAAGTTGACCAACATGATACCGCGCTGATCATCCGCTGGACAGCCCCATTCCGTCGAGTGGGAGTTGAAGTCCCCTCCAACAACAATCGGACAGTCACCAAGGCTTCTGATGCAACCTTCGAGCTGACCTAAAAAACCCTCAAACTCCTCCGGAGGGCAGTTCGGTGTGTAATAGCAGCTGACGAATACCATTGCTCCATGCCTTACCCATGCAAAGCCTTTGCCGGAGCCCTTCTCCTCAAGTCCGAAACGGCATCGCCAACAGTCACCACTGCAGCCTTGTTATCCAAGCTGGATATCCAGCGGCCTCTTTCCGTTGGATTCCGGAGCTGGTCCGACATCAGAATGATGTCAATACCCATTTGACTGACGTCTGCTGGAGAAGCTGTTGAGCGACCCAGCAATGATTCAGATTGATTTGAAGGTATCTGATCATTGCGGTGGGAAGCCTGTTGTGATCTCCAGATTTTCTTCCGCACTGTCTCGTGTGACCACCTTGACTGGTCTCTGGACTTTGTCGCCTTCATTTTTCAGCATTGTCGCGAATGCTTGAACCTTGTCACAATCAGCAGCTTTGTGGCCCTTGTCCCCGCACCTCCTGCAGCATTCTGAACGATCGGGTCCCTGACAGGCACTAGCCATGTGGCCATGTGCTAGGCACCGGAAGCAGGTAAATCTGTCCTCGACCTGGCGTACTCTGCAGCTAATCATACCTACCCGTATCTGCCCAGAAGCCACGATTTTCCGTATGGATTCCAGGGCAGCCAAGACAATAGCTGTTTGAGAACCTCCGAACCTCTTCCAGACACTGACAATCTTCACCGAATTGTCGAGGCCGATAGCAGTCGACACAGCTTCAATTATCTCCTCTCTTGAAGTTCATTCGTCCAGATCTCTAATCTCGCAGAGACACTTCTGCTGAAGAGAGGACACATCAACGTCTGGACCAGCTGACCGAGACACCTTAGCTTTGACGGCCTCAAAACGGCCAGGGCCACCACGAACATTAATTAACAGACCACCAGACTTGGCCTGCCTCATGCCAGAGATGCTGTCCCCAATGACCTCACGGTCAACGCCAGATCTAATCTTGGAGACCAG
The DNA here is from genome assembly GCA_034509805.1 of Sipha maydis. Lineage (NCBI taxonomy): Eukaryota > Metazoa > Arthropoda > Insecta > Hemiptera > Aphididae > Sipha > Sipha maydis. The sequence goes on from JASXSY010000606.1 coordinate 321,820, forward strand.
TGCAGGAAATTCCTCCTTTGACACCTGTACCAAAATGGCTGGGGGGCGGGAACGGGTCAATCTCCTAGGAATATTACAAGGTAATAGGGTCCCCGGAATATTCAGGTCTGATGTCTGCTGTCCTCTATCATCCCCATCGACGGGTCCAGAAGGTACAGCAGAGGGTGCAGCCCTTCTTTTCTTCATAGTCTTCCTCACCACCTCGCTCCATGGTTGCGCCGTGGCCTCGGACAAAACCTTATTATCCGGGGGTAACTTTCGGGAATGCAAAGTCACCTTCAACATACTTTGGATATTATCCAAGGCTGGTACTATTCCCGGATCACCACCTCGAAGGACTGCCGAAGCATTGCCAATCGCATCGATAATGGCGGTTTTTGAGGCCTCAACCGTCGTCACGGTATCCTGCTTCAAGATAGCGGCTACTTTTTTGGCATCTAACCTCCAGGTACTCGACTCCTTTCGCCATAGAGTGAGCTGAACCGGTGCTAGTCGACGTTGAGAGTTTCTTCGACCTAATGCTCTGCGAGTCGGGTGTAGACGCCACCTCATTCCCAGTTGAGGGACCCGCCGGTGGGTCCATGGCAGGCGGATGGCCTACGGCATAAGCTCGCCTTGCTGCTACCGCTTCCCCTAGCCGACCTGAGAACCGCCGAAAGGTGGCCAAATCCGAAGGTATCAGCAACCCCTTCGGCGGAACTTTGGAGGGCTGCGGGCAGTGGCTCTTTGGTCCGAAACATTATATTTTCGGTGGTTGACTTCAGCTCGATCCAACCTTTTTTTTTTTTTTTTGTGTTAAATCACGGCGCGGAAGAGGGGGGTACTACATCCATGGTTGGGTCGTCCTTCCCCTCATCCTCCGTATCGTTTATTGTTTATTGAAGATAAACATTACATTTTTCAAGGTATTATATAAAACAATTTAGTGTGCTGTGGACATACAAAAAAAAAAAGAACCGGATGGGCCTCGCTCTGCTGTACACTTGGGGGTGGAGTGCGACTCTTCATAGGATAGGTCATTATAATGGATTTGTTAAATTTGAATTCAATAATAGGTATCATTGTATACGAAAAACGATTCTGAACGGAGATGATATGTTAGTCTAGAATATAATACAATGTTATTTATAAATATTATATAAGTATATTTTATTTTTAAACGAAAAATTTAGAAAAACCGAAAATTTAAATTGTCTATAAATAAGTCAAAATATGTCAAAATACTTTGAAATTTTAACCATGGATAAAAAACGTCAATATAAATATTTAATTTATGTTGCGGTTTTTCGTTTTTGAGTTACGGCATTTTAAAAAAACCGATATCATTTGTCAGTCTAGAACATTCTACATTATATTATATTTTACATGTAATTTTATGTCAATATTCGATGTTCAAACGCTTATAAAAAAAAATTGTGCCTATGGATTTTAATAATTTTTGAATGACATTAAGAACTACTTCTGTGGAATCTTCGATTAAATTTTCAAGTATTTTGTAGAAGCCAAATTTTTTTTATCACCGATTATAAAAATAAAATTTAAAAAAATCGAATATTTTAAATGCCTATAAGTGGCTTAAAAATCAATATAATATTTTGAAAAAAATATGACATAAAGGAAATACCAATCTTAACAGCTGGTAGAAATTTCAAAAATCTGCGACTTATACTTTTTGAATTATAAAAAATATTTAAAATCGTTTTACAATAAATCGCTATTTTATGCAATTTCGTAAATATTTAAATTTCAAACAGTCATAAAATTTTTTCCTCTTATTCCGGTAGAAATTTTTTTAAAGATTTTTGAAGAGTAGCTTATAGATAACCTAGTGTTAAAATTTTGAACCTTAAGTATGAACAGAAAAAATTTTATGAATTTTTATCTACAAAATAACTTGCAAATTATCGTGATTTTTACATATTTCGTATAAATTGGAACTTTGAGCACTTATAAAAAAAATTGTGACTTACGATTTTAGATTTTTTTTTATCAGTTAAGGAACAACTTATAGGAAATCTTGTATGAAATTTTCAAGATTTTCTGGTCAGCCAAAAAAATTTTATCGTTATTTAAAAAAAAAATACTTAAAAAAATTGAAAATTTCAATCGTCTATAAATAGCTTAATAAAAGTCAAAATATTTTGAAAATTTAATGGTGTATAGAGAACGCTAATCTTAACATTTGGTGAAAATTTCAAGTATTTACATCGATTAGTTTTTGAGTTATAGCAAAATAAAAAATTTGATTATGTCGAAAACTGGTTTTGCGTAAAAACTCCCGTTTTTCCCAAATTTTTTATGGTTTTTCCCGTCGCATTTAAAAAATATTGGAAATTTTTTACTTTTGACCCCCCAAAGTACCTAATAGATTCACTTTCCTTTCAGAAAAGTTGCTACATAAGGCAATCGAAGCATTTTTACTGCCCCAAATCGTGTCGACAGACACAAAAAAAAAAAAAAAACACATATCATTGTAAAATCAATACATTCTTCACTCCGTTCAGAATCTAAAAAAAAGGACAGAGAGGGCACTATCCCTCTAAATTTTCGCCTTCGGCGTACATGACATTAACTCAATAGTTTTAGTTTCTTCTTTGCCTGATCCGTTCCTCTTCTTCTCTGCTCGAATGGAGTTTGTTGATAAAATTGCTAATCAACTTCCATTTGTCAAGGCCACTCATCATCAACTCCACGATCGTTTCCGGTCGCAGCTCCTGACCCAATGTTTCCTCCAGTGTCTTTCGGTCTGTCCTCCATCGATCACAGTCGAATATTGCATGTTCGACGTCGTCTGTTGCTATGAGGCAGTCAATGCAACTAGGGTCTTCCAATTTCCCAAAACGGTTCAGAGAAATATCTAAAACATCCGTGGCCAGTTAGCATCTGTGTGAGATGGAAGTCAACTGTTCCACTCTTGCGGTTAAACCAGCTTTTAACATCCCTGATTAGTCTCCAGGTCCATTTTCCCGTAGTTTCATTGTTCCATTTTGTCTGCCATTTCTTAAAAACTTCTTTGCGTATTTCCTTCTCTATCGCCGCTTTATTAGGATCTCTCCTAATTTCATATCTCCTCGTCCTTTCCCACGCAAGGGGGTGTGCGGGGATAACTCCACTACCATGATCGCCGCTGTCGATACTGTTCTGTATGCCATCGCTATCCGTAGCGCGATGGTTCTTTGAGGTCTAAGTATAGTTTGGATGTTTCTCTTGAACACAAGAGCCGACGACCAAACTGGTGCCGCGTATAGTAACTTGCTTAGTACCACTGTAGCTAGTAGGCGTCTCCTTTTTTTGGTCTGAGCCCCCTACATTCGGCATTATTCTATATAATGCCTGCGATGTGCTTTGCGCCCTTGAAGCCGCCGATACGAGGTGTGCACGGAACCCGAGAATTCTGTGAAGTTCCACTCCTAAATATCTAATTTGATCCTTTATCTGGATACTCGTGCCACGTATTTTGAACTCTGGCCTCTCATAGCGTCTCTTATTTGTAAGAATAATGGCCTCTGTCTTTTGTACAGACAATGAAAATTCTGCCATATCCATCCATTCTGCGACTGCTGTGAGCGCATTGTTTGTATCCTCTTGTAGGATTTCAGTCGTGTGACCTGTAGTTATCACCGCCACATCGTCGGCGAACGCAACCAATGTGGAATATGATATACCATGATGATTGCCACCTGTTTGCAAGGCTGGGCATTAACGAGTTAATAAGTTAAAAGTTAAGTTAAAAGTTAAGTTAATTTTAACTTATTAACTTAACTTACTAGTTTGCTGTTTTAATTAACTTAACTTTAACTTAACTCATTAGGATATCCGTTAACTTAAAATCAACTTGTATTATTTTTAAAATTCCCAATTAGGTTAATTTTGAATTTTCGTTGTTTTAATTAATTTAATTCGTAGAATATTAGAAAATATTATTAGAAAAAAAAGATTTAATGAAAAACAAAATAATAAATAATAGTATAATACAATGTGACATTTAGACCATTGTCGCCCCTATGACCGTAATATAAGATTTATCAATAGCTATATGAGCCCACGAAGTCACGTTTAAATGTTTAATAGCGTAATAATAGCGGGCTTAATGGCTTATTATCATTATTATTAGCCATTATGTCTCATTAGTTATTTCTTATTATTTAATATTTTATATATTTATTATATTTGTACGATTGTCGATTATCATGAATTGTGACAATTTCTATTTATTTGTTTATTATATAAATTTATATTTAACATTTAATATGTTTTAATTGTACTACAGAAATACCTACCTACCTATAGTGGTGTAATATACATTTATACATTCTTAGTTCATAGTTTTCATTCCTCAGTTCCTCACTAGTTTGATCAGTCGCTTACACTGCTGCAGTTTGTCAGTAATAAGTAATAACTAATACGTTTTCAGTGTTTTCACAATTATAAGGTTATATTAACTTAACTTATTAATTGAAGTTAAGTTAAGTTAACAATATTTGTTAACATAATTTAAACTTGATTGATTTATTAAAAAAGTCTATTAACTTAACTTTTAACTTAATTGAAAAAAAAAAAAATTAACTTAACTGAGTTAAAAAATTTCATTAACTTGCCCAGCCTTGCCTGTTTGTATCTGAAGCAGATCATCATACATTAGGTTCCATAGGACCGGTCCTAGCACCGATCCCTGCGGTACGCCACATGTTATGTCTTTTTTTCCGATGTTATCGTACTGGAGCTCTCTCTCACTTAAGTAGCTCCTTATAATTCCTACGAGGTACGCAGGTATTTCTTTAGTATGTAAGGACTCTTCTATCTTGTGCCATTTAACCGTGTTAAAGGCATTAACCACGTCTAGGGCTACCACGGCACAGAGCTTTCTTCTATACCGTGGTCCTGTTGTGGCTTTTTCTACGATACTCATTACTTCTTGCACTGCGTCTATGGTAGAACGCCCTTTTCTGAATCCAAACTGTCTGGTGTTTAGGTCCGGAGATGACTCTAAGTGGTTTTCTATACGTTTTTTGATAATGCGTTCAAAAAATTTGCCAATCGTATTCAGCAGGCAAATTGGTCTGTACGACTTAGGATTATCCAATGGCTTGTCTCCTTTACGAATTAACACCAGTTTTGCTATTTTCCATTCTTTCGGAAACATACTCTCTCTCAGGCATGCGTTGAACAGGTCCCTGAGCATTTCTGGTTTGATGGTTGATATTTGTTTGATCACCAAGTCTGGTACGCCGTCCGGTCCCGGAGCCTTACCCGTAGGTATTTTTCGGCCGGCCTCTATTACCTCTGCGTTCGTTATCTCTGGGAACCTCGTTTCCGCAGGCATATTTGGCCATCTGATTTTTGGTACCTGAGGGAATAATGTATCGACTATGGATATCAGCCTACCAGGAAGATGAATTCCCGGGATCGGTCTTCTGCTCATTAGCTTTTTAGCCACTACCTTGTAAGGCAGGCCCCAGGGATCCGTTTCTACTTGTGCGCATAGATTCTTCCAGCCAGCTTCTTTGCTTTTCCTGATAGTTTTCTTTAGTCTTTTTTTTGTCTCCTTGTAGTTGACGTAATCTGATTCTTGCGTATTATTCTGGCGATATAGGCTTCTCTTGTATTTTCTCCTTGCTTTTAAACAGTCCTTCCTGAGATCAGCGATTTCTTGCGACCACCAAAAATTAGGTTTCTTTCTTCCTTTGTACTCTCCTCGCGGCATACAGCTGTTGCATACCTCTTCTAGGTATATTCCTACTTCTTTCGCACTCAATGATGCTGTGGGTCCGACTATTTTGAAGTTCGACCCGGATAGGAAGCTCTGTAATTTAGTGTGGTCATACTTTCTCCATGACCATGTAGCAATGGTGTCTTGTTGACTTGGCTCTTTGGCCGATGCCGATATTTCGTAGGATATATGTCTGTGAAGTTGATACGGTACGCGACGGCAACCAGTACACCGTACAGGTACCGTCGCGAACTAATTTACACTTTGTCAACCACCACCACGGGATACGACAGGGCGATACAGTCAACTCTCCCCACCTTGTCGAAAGACACAGGGCGGGACGGGAAGACAGGTCGGGTGACCACCCTGCGGCGGCCATTCAGCCCACAACAACAACTTAACTAAGTGCGTTAATTACGTTAATTACTACAAGTTTGGTGCTCCGCTTATCCAACAGCGTGCTGCTGCTTTCTTTCCATTTCCTCCTTTCGGCCCATGATATCTTCGACCATCTGGATGAAGAGCTCTCTCCTCCTGTTAGCGGCTGAGACGATTCTCCGCTTGATTTGTAGGTTTTCGGGTAGTTCTGATGGCAACACCCCACAGAGTATGTTCTGGACATCTTCAGGACGTACGGGCCTGCCCAATGACTCTTCCAGCTTCCTTCTCTCACCGATCCAAAAAATGCAGTCGAACAGCGTGTGATCCACAACATCAGACTCTGCGGGACACAATAGACAACCACGTGACCGATCCTCGCCCATGCGTAGCCTGCACCCGCTCCGTGGTCAGAGATGACTTTGTCTGAAGCACCCGAAATGAAAATTGCGCATTTACGGTCCAGACTCGCGATCCAGTGGTCAGGGTCACCCATTGGCCGATTGTAGTCTGAAATGACCGCAACAGTGGCCCCACGTTCCGCCATCATCTGGAGGAGTAGCTGCTGAGCGGCCCAACAGTGATTCAGATTCATCTGAATGACTCCCATGCCCGGAGAGGGGAACGCGCGCCGGAGGGTGCCACTAATCGAATCGGTCATGACCGTTTGGCTTCCACCGCCTCCACCGTCTTCACTACCTTAGTAAAGGCACTAACCGCAGAGGCTGGGGCATTGGTTAGGTTAACCGAAGCTTTGTGTCCAACCTCACCACATCGCCTGCAGCACTCGGTCCTGTCAGGGCCACTGCACTCTTTGGACATATGTCCGTAACAGAGACAGCGGAAACATCTAGGTTTCTGCTCAGTTATCCTGATCTTGCAGCTCACCATGGCTATCCGTAATCTTCCCGATTTGAGCACCTCACGGGAAGCCCCGATTGGCATCGACACTAGAGCCATCGGTGTCCCTCCAAACGGCTTCCTGAGGCTTACAACTTTGAAGTGGTCTCGTTGAGTACCAGTGGCGACAGCCACTGCTTCTTCAACCTCATTAGAGGTGGTCCATTGATCGAGGTCTCTAACTTCAACCATGGCTCTCTGTTGGTGAGCTCGCACCTCTACCTCCGTTCCGGCAGACCGGGAAACCTCAGTGCGAACGGCCTCAATCTCGCCTCGGACTTCAATGAGTATTCCCTAGACTTGGCCTGTCGCATGCCCACAACGCTGTGGCCGATAACTTCAGGGTTCACTCCACCGCGTATCTTCCTCACCAGATCTGGGAATTCTTCAGCTTTAACGTTGACGAATATTGCTGCCGGGCGTGATCTGTGGCTGTGTGGTAGCGCTTTTGGCTACAGGTGCGCGATCCTTGGGCATGTTAATGGGTGCAGGTTTCGCCTTTTTCTTCTTTTGTTTAACAACTTTCGTCCACGTCAGGTCACGAGCGTCTTCGATGTCTTCTGATGGAGTAGGCTGGCTGATATGCACTACAGCAGAGGGTTCCTTATACGGTGTTCCAATCGGTCAGAGCGACGTCCATGGTGGGAGCGGCGCCAACGAAATCGAGCTCTCGGTTCAGAGAGAACCTGATATAGAGGTGGTCACTATATTTAAATGCCGAATCGAGTACTCTCCAATCCGTGAAACGGTGGGCCAGAGACTCGCACGATAGCGTAACGTATACAATGGACCCGGCACCCCTGGAAAAGGTTGGGGTGGAGCCTACGTTTGAGATAACCAGCCCGAATGATTCGATCATCAGCTCGAGCTCCTCACCTCTCCGGTTGTAAACCCAGTCACCCTACGTCGCAGATCTGGCGTTGAGGTCCCCGGCAACGAGGACGAGGATACCCTGTTGTACTGCCCTGACGCTGTCTTCAAGCCGATGTAGCAGGTCTTGGAAGTCCTCCAGCGGCCGGTTGGGTGACGCGTAGCAGCAGAATATCTGTACGCCGTTTAGGCGCGCTGAGACGAACTCTGCGTCGCTCAGCACGTTGGCGACGGTTAGTCCATTTCCAGCAATATGGATGGCTGCTTTGCATGGCCCTATGCCCGTAAGCCAGGCGTTGGATTCGGTGGGCACCCTGTAGGGGTCGCTAAGAAGTGCGATGTCAATCTTCTCCACAACCATGTACTGCGTGATAAGGTCATGTGCTGCATTACAATGGTTGAGGTTACACTGGATGACGCTGAGTTCCATCATAACGATGGGCTCAGCACCATTCCCGCTGCTACTGTCGGCAGAGCCTCCTCCCCGAGACGGGGCGCGGAAGGCAGCTGCTGAAGCTGTGAGTGTGCCTGTTCGGATTGCACGCATTCCTTGGCAAGGTGATCAACACTTTTGCACCTGAAGCAACTACGAGGCTTTGCCTCGTTTTGGCATTCCGCAGCCAGGTGACCTTTGCCATGGCAGCGGTAGCAGGTGGGTTGACTTTTCTCAAGCAGCTTGGTTCTGCATTTAGTCCAGCCCACAGTGACGACTTTTTTTTCCGCTAATGCGATGGCATTGTTCAGAGGCAGATTTGGCTTGCCACGTACTCACCTCTGCCACCGTTATTTTTGCGAATGGTTATGTTTCCACCCAAAACACCATTAATGTCTGCCTGGCCAAGTCCGACGACCACGTCTTCGGCATCCGCCCACTCCGGGATACCTATCAACAAGACAGGTGTCCTAGGTTCCGGCAGCCTAACTCTTGCCGCATCACCGGTAACTTCCCGGATCTTTTCTGTTAGAATAACTGCCTCCTCAGCTCCATCTACTTCGAGGAGGATACCTCCAGCTCTAGTTTTCCTTGTCGTCAAGACTCTGACGTCAAAGGACAGTATTTCCTCTCACTTGTTGTCCCCGCGCACATCCGAGATGGGAAAAACCGCCTAAGTATCGATAAGGACTCCTCGTTCTATTTGACATAATTTTACACCGGCTGTCGACCTGACGCAACCACATTAGTCGCCTCTTACAACTGGCCGTGGAAACCGTGGAAATATTCTGACATCACTTTACACAGGGGTTGCGAAAACAACGATAAATAACAATGTTAAATTGCAACACCTCTTATAATTATATTAATATTATTTTATTAATATTTAGTTATATTTTGTCATCAACAATGTCGAACACACACACACGCACGCACGCACGCACGCACACACGCACACGCTCCTCATAACTCTCACTACCCACCTCTCATCCACTACCACCATGCCATTCTGGAACCACTTGACGTTTGCTTAATCTAACCCTCACCCACATACCCTTTAACCACACATTCTTACACTTGAAGTTACACTCACCTATCTCTCTTGAACTCTAGGCACCCCCTTACACAACCACATCACTTCTCATGCGTCCACAACACCTTCATATACATGCATGTGCACTTCACTTACAGCAGCTCCTTCAAATCACTCGCTCACACAACCACAGTACCCAGTACATAATGCCATGCTTCCCTTCAACGTCTTCATTACCCCTCATCATACCTCATATCGTTTCTTTAAACCCTTAACGTTCCTAGTACCCAGCACTCACTTTCTCACCACTATACCACTAGTATACTTTCAATACTTTCCGAAACCTTCTCCATATTCCCTTGCTCTTTTTCATGTTCTTGGAATATCCTCAACATTCTCTAACACCATTTCCATAATCACCAATATATATCCTTCTACTCATACCTCTTCTTCATACACTCATTCGCCTAACATAATATTTATAAGAAGACATTTGTTATTCACAAGTCATTGGGTAAAAAGAAAAATATTAATTTTTGACTAAATGAAATATCAATAAAAATTATTTATGTACACTTTTAATTTTTATTATAAGTTTTTAATAATTATTTAAAAATATGAAATAGGATTTTTGTCTCTCAAAGGTCTCTGGATATAAAATAATAAAAATTAAATAGGAAGTGGTCCCTAGAATACCAGAAGTGTATAATTATTAACCAAAAATTTTTAATTAAATTTAAATTTAAATTTAGAGTATTAATTATTTAAAAACTTTAGAATTAATTGAAGTATTATTGATATAATTTGTTTCGATATATTATTAATTTATAGAAAATATTATCATTGTAATTTTAAAATTGTAATGTTTATAATAAGAACAATTAAAAATAATAATTAAATGAAAGACAATTAAGTTATTCCAAAATATTATTCAGAAAACCGAGAATACTTAATTATAGTATTATACTTAATAATGGTTAAAAAAATAATTAAAATTTATTATAACATTAATTTAATTTATTCTGTTAAACTTAGAGATGTTTTTTTAAAATAAAATCATTGTATCTACAATTGTTTTGTTACAATGTATCTGTAATTCGAGAGCGTAATAGTTATGTGTTTGCCACTCGTTCGCTTCAATCTAGATCGACTTTTTGATTACGACCATTTAAATTTCACTGTTATAAAGAAAACATACAATAGAACAAGAAACACTAGAACAATAATAAAATTTAATATTGAGATTAAAGATAAATAATGTAAAATTCTAATAATTTTTTTTATCGTTACATTTTGAGCAAAAACTGTATGAAAATAATATGATATAATATTGTTATAATGATTAATGTTATAATATTATGTGGGCACGGCGGAAATGCCGCGGCATGTACCACGTATATTTATATCAATTCTAATAATTGATTTTTTTTTTTTTTAGCTTTTATATTAAAATGTAGCTCAACAGTTACTATCAGTGTTGGGATTATCTAGATAAATTTATCTAGATAAATTATCTAGATAAAATGTTTTGTTATCTTTATCTTATCTAGATAATAAAAAATGAACCATTGAAAATTATTGAAAAAATTATCCAAGATAAAAAAATCTTTCATCTAGATCAGGCGTGCCCAACCTTTTTCAACTCGCGGGCCACATTAAAAATGTATATTTATATGCTTCACAGGTTTTTTTTTTTGTTCATTTCGATAAAATATAGACTAGTCATATTTTATCAGATATAATATTATCTTCGTTTACCTATACTTAAATATATTTAATTATTTATTTATTTGTAGTCTATTACACTTATTTATTTCTATTAATATTCTAAAATCCCATGCATTTTTTATTTTATATATAAAAAATTAAAAATTGTAATATATTTTATATTCTTAAAAACTTTATAAAATACATATTTTATACGTAATAATTTTTTTTTTACACCTATATAAATTTCTAATTTTTATAAAATGGTCACGGGCCGGTTGGAACACCTTCGCGGGCCGGATCCGGCCCGCGGGCCGCGGGTTGGGCACGCCTGATCTAGATGATTAGATAAATTATTCGTGATCGTGAAGATATTTTTCAGTTTTCCAAAAACTTGTCTATACGAGTGCTAGACGGTAGACATATTTGTTCGTTATTATTACATTTGTTCTATACAGTGATTACTATTCGCTAATCTATATAGTTCGTGGTATAGGCAATACAAATATGTCAAAAATAGTGTTTATTTTAGTACCTATTCTCATTTATCATTGATGTGTTTACCATTGCTTCTTCAGGAGAATAACTTATCGATATTTGGTGATTGTTGTTGTTCTAAAAATAAAATATTTGTTCAAATAACACATAATGAAATATGATACTGTTATATATATATATATATATATATATATATTATATTTTATATATAATAGTACCCACTGACCTCTACACTACTAAAGTCAAAAATACTATCCGCAGTCCCGTAAACATTACCACTCAATTCGATGAATCGTTCATTATTGACTATTTATATTACAATATACATGGCGGAGCAATAATGCAATCTGAGAAACATAATAAATATTTTAGTCCCCAAAATTTAATAAGTAGGTGCTTATGTTATACAGTATAACGTGTATACACCTCATATTGACCTATTTATAGAAATGAACTGTGACTTTGTCTTACAATATATTTTGGCATTTTGTTAATACAAAAAACACGTCTATATAATTGATGTTCACAAATTTAATGAAGTGGTATTAATGTTTAAACATTTAAGTTGGTAAAATTAGTTTCAAAATTAAATAATTGTAATTATTTAATGGCACAATAGTGCTACTAACTACTAACTACTAATGTTAAATATTGCAAACCATTAGCATTAGCATTAATCAGTTCGTTAGAAAAGAGATTCGATTACATATTTTAATTAAGTAATACAAAAAGCAAAGACTATATTATTGCCTCAATCAGTCATCCAAAGTTCAAAAAAAACCTTCCTTACAACTGAAATATAAATCTTTATTATTTTATAATGCTAAGATCAATTAAAATAATTTGTCAAGTATGAAAACAAACAAAATATATCTGTTTTATAGTAATAAAAACAAACAACAATATACTCGTAAATATTAATAATAAAATAGAGTTAATGACTGTGGAACTTATTACTTTGCAAAGCCTTGGTTAGTAACAAACTTAAAACAAATAAAATAACTTTTATATAAAATAAAACCTAGAATAACATATGTACTTTTTAATTAATTTTTTATGACTTAATTAAAAATGGTTTATTATTCCCCAAGCATAATGAAATGTAACATATTTTTTGTTTTCTGTGCTGCATAGTGCACATCTTCTAAAAATATTATGAGTAGGTTGATGTACCTACAGAATGTGGTTTGTGTAAATTTTGTTTTACTTGTATGGGGTGTTTTTTTTTATCGTTTAAAGCTGGTTTGCAGCTAACATTCCATCAACTATTCTCGAACGTAAGTCTTTTAGTAAAATCTTTTCTAATCTTAGTTCTTGATGGAGTATAAATTAATTTACAATAACATTAACAATGAAAAACAGCCTAAATGCCAACATTTTCTGAATTTTATATGTAGGTATTCCATATGATCCTTTCAACTGGTCAAATTACATCTACATTATTCATGTTATTGTTACCAATTAGGACTAGGAATCGTAGTAGTACTTCCTTCTACTCTTTTATTCTCTTTCTATTCCATGGATATTATTTGGAGAGTGCAAAGAAGATATCATGTACACTGATTTATTATTCAACCACTTGAATAGTTCTATGTAATTATTACTAATATAATAATTTCAGTAAAATTATTATTAAATATAGGTAGTATCAATAGTTTGTCGTTATTATGTTCACTATTTGTATTGTATTGTTGTATAAGTTTTTGAATTATAATAATTTGTACCAATTAATTGATTATTACAGCTACCTATGCAATCCGCAATACTTTACTGTAGCCAGTAACTGTGTCGATTTTTAAAATATCACAATCATATTGCTGATTGATTATGGTAATAAATATAAAATTTATCTCGAATTTATCTAGATAAAAAGTCAACTTTATTATCTTTATCTAGATAAAAGTATAATTAAATTATCTTTATCTTTACCTAGATAAAATATTTTTAGTTCATCTATATCTTTATCTAGATAAAATTTTATTTATCTGGGCTCAACACTGGTTACTATAATAGTTGAATTAATATAGCTTAACATAGTCACATACGACATAAATATTAGATTCCTAGTACCTACGTTATGTTACATTATTGAGAAATTGTTTAAATATAGAATGAATGTACTAGGTCATACTGTCATATAAACTCATATTAGATTTATATAAACAGTAGACGCTGAAAGATACAGTTTATATAAAATACGTATTAAAATATTTAGTACATAAATCATAAATAGGTCTTATGGGTCTTATGGGTTTTCGGTTTACGTATTGATCTATAAATAAAACAAAACGTTGACGTATTTCTTGTGTACAGGTCTTTTAAGAACTGTATTACAGCCGGCGACAACAAATTGTTATAACTTGTACATTTTTATCTAATTCACTGTAACCTTAATGTCGTATACTCGACATCATATCAATTATAGCCTCGTTCACACGGTGACACTACACCGTGACATTTAGTGTCGCCGTGTGAACAATGTAGTGTCTCAGTGCCACGACATCGCGGCACTAGTGCCACATATCAAAAATTTTTGAAATGTGACCACAGAATAGACTAAATCAGAATGGACACTGATAAAAAAATTAAATTGGGTCTTATGGAGTACGGTAATAAATAAATTAAAATAATAATATAAGACAATCTATGATTTAATAACGGTTATTTTTATTTACATCATTATTTTTTGAAATATAAACAAAATTAAGTACAATATTATGTAGTATTAATTATTTGTACAATCACATAATAACATAATAACATTTATGAATAATACACAACAATAATTACAATTTTTGAAAAACTATTTCCTCGTCTTAAAATAAAATTTTATTTGTTTAATTAATTATTTAATTTAAAATTCTTTTGAGTTTTTTTGTTATCTGTAAGAGAAAAATTACTCATTAATAATTTTAATCTACGTGATTAGGCTTAACATTATTTTTATGGACAGTAACTTGTAATAGTAATTGGAATATTATTCGACCTATTGTATGTATTAGTTGTTGACTAATATCACGTATGTATACTTTATTGGTTTCGTCGATGAATAAATTATTTTTTAAACATTGTAATTTAATGATATTAATATCTGCCCCAGTATCAACGAGGAGATGCAATTCATCAATATTACATGCGCTAGATTTACATTTTATATGATTATCGATTATTGTTGATAATATGTGAAAACAGTTTCGCATTGATGGTCCGTTATCGGTGTTTCGTTGTAATTCTCGGTCGCGCATTGAATTTGTTGTACCGTACGCGGTGCGCATTGCGAGTACGGTGTGGCGTTTCCCGAATTAATATTCTGACGAGCGGCG